>CM061560.1:12308682-12736182 GCA_030864225.1 Capsicum baccatum var. pendulum
TCCAAACTTGAGGGATTAATACATTTGACTGATTTCACTTGTGTTGATCAATTGGCAAGAAAGGTGTGATTGAGAAGTGAGAATTGCTTTGGTCCGCCTAAGAGTTATGTTTGAACTACCATTTATGAGGTGTGTTTAAAGGTTTGATACACTTTCTTGTGCTAATCATTGGTGATAGTAAGGGTCTCATTACCTATCTTTACTTTTATGCATCTCTTCTTCATCCCCTTTCTTATGGTGTTGTTTTCTTTGTCTTGTGGTTGCTGATTTTTGAGTCTTGAGTCCTTATTATTGTACCATTTGGTATCAAATCCATGTATTAGAGTTGTTTGCATAACTCTAAGTCTTGGATCTAAGAAAATCTCCACAAAAAAAAAGTCCAGTTAAGAAAATAAAAAAAAAAAAAAAGGTGTTTCACGTTTTTGTACTTGGACAACATTTTAAATATTAGATCTACATGTTTTTGTGTTTTTTTGATAGTTTAAAGTGCTATATTCTAGTTCCCTATCACCTAGGGAGTCTAGATCTAGGTTTTGAGCAAGATCCGATTGTGTTTGTGTGTTCCACCATTGTTGAAAATGTCTTTGAATATATTTGTGGGTGGATTTCGTGTGGCTTGTGGTATTTGTGACGTTTTGTGGATATTTTGTTGATATTTAAGCTTGTCTTAGCAAAGGGAACCTAGACCCCACAAGTCAAATTGAATTTAGGGTTCATTTTCCTTGTAGTTAAACTTTGGTCAACTCTTGAATATTCATGTTGCTCTTCTTCATCTTCATAGATTAATGAAGAAGAATATTCAAGGAGGTTGTTTGATCAAAAATAGGGTAGAAAGAGAGTGAAAAATTTGTTAGTTCAAAGGCATATTCAAAGAATATTCCATTCTTCCAAAAGAAGGAGGGGACAAGGGGACAAAAAAGTACACTTACAAGTACAGGGGGGACCAATTCTTTTCCATTTCACCTGTGTTGATCAATTGGCAAGAAAGGTGTGATTGAGGTGTGTGAATTCCTTTAGTCCACCTTAGAGTGAGGTTTGAACTACCATTGATAAGGTGTGTTTGAAGGTTTGATACACTTTCTTGTGCTAATCATTGGTAATAGTAAGGGTTTCATTACCTATCTTTACTTTTATGCATCTCCTCTTCATCCCCTTTCTTATTGTGTTGTTTTCTATGTCTTTTGCTTGCTGATTTTTTAGTCTTGAGTGCTTATTCTTGTATTAGGATGCCAAGTTGAATTCTTGCTTATGTAAGAGTCCAAGGATACTAAAGACTTCTTGTCACCTTCAGAGGGTTAGACAATTTGAAGTATCTTGTGGGACTAGTGGGAGCATTCTTAACTTCATTAATAAAGGGAAACAAAGTTCTTGGGAAAACTACTTCTCTTGGATTTGTTTGTTGCATAGTAGCTTCTCTATTCTCCCTAATTGCATAGCTCCATCGATGAAACTCCTTCCCTCAGGAATTTGCTTGAAATAAAGAGGTCCTATGCGCTTACCTATCTCCTTCTCTCTTTGTGTGTTCCTATTTGTAAATCCATTCTTGCTGAGAATAGTGTCCTTAGCACCTTTCTTTATTACCTTTATGTGTGTGATGATATTTATGATATTGTTGAATCTACATCATATGTTGGCATAAATTATCTAAATGGAAGAATCTTGGTGTGCCTAAAAGATTTAACTCCATCCTTGGGTGCATTATGTGCTAGAACTTGTGTGGCCAATGGCATCCGTTTTGATAATAGAACTTTGGAGGAGACTTCCATTTCCAATTCCTTTCTATATTACCTCTTTGCTTTTGATGACTTCTATTGTAGTTATGGATTCGCCGTATGTGGAGGTAGAAAATTTGTTGGTTGGTGCACTTGTTCTAGTGACATTGCTATATTTTCTTCGTGGATTTTAATTTCAATTGAAACACCACTCTAGATGTGGTGTTTTAAAGAGATGATGAATCAATTGTGTCTTATGGTTCCTACAGTAAAGGTAATCTTACCTTTTATCTTTAGATAAGCCATTATGACCATTTTGTTTTTCGTACCTCTTGGTGCATCCCTTAGTCAAATCCTTTGAGACATTTGTAGTAATTTTTCATGATTAAAGCAAAGGATTTGCGGGTATATTTCAAGTGTGTACCATCTTGGCATGATGATGTTCTTTGTTATACTAACCCTAACCCTCATGCCATGAGGATTTGGTGCTTGTTTGTCCCTTTTTAGGTTTTTCATGGTGTATATTAGAGGTCAAATCCTTTTAAAGAAGAGGAGAATGATACGGACATAAAAGGGTACAAATCTCAAAGGACCAAGCTCAGATTTACAAGATGTGTGAAGAAATTTCAACCATTCCAAAGGATTGCCCAAGTTGAAAAAGAGGATAAGGAGCCTTACACTCCATAATTGCCTCACTTAAAGGGTATTATGGAATTTTAAATTGTAAATCCAACACTCAAGAGGTGCCTCAACTTAAGATCATTAAGGGCATTGTTTTCGTTTGATGCCTCTCTTTTACACTCTATAGGAGCTTCCTTCGTTAAGGGCAATTTGATCTTTATATGTAATAGATATAAATAGACCTTTAGGATTTATTATTCATTAGTTGTTGAATGATATTAAAAGACATTTCTCTTGAGGGAGAGTGCTTTAGTGTAGGGCTTGGAAAATCCATTGTAGTGTAGGACTTGGAAAAGTCAGTGTAACTTGGGTTAGCTTGAGTGTGGATGCACTTGAGTTGACAATCCGATTAAGAAAGGTTCGTGCTTGAGGAGTTGAATCCCTTTTGTGTAAACCTAATAGTGTGGTGTTTACTATGGAGATTGTAGTAGGTCTTGATGTTTGATACACAACTTGGTTCCTACCATTTATGGATGTTTATGTCTCACTACTATCCTTTACTTTATGCAATCTGTCTTGTTTGTGTTTGAATCTGTGTCTTCTCTACTTCATCTCTCTTCTACTTGTGTTATTTTTGGCTTTAACTTCATAGCTAGGTTAGATATGAAGTTTTTAAATGATATTAAAAAACATTTCGCTTGAGGGAGAGTGCTTTAGTGTAGGGCTTGGAAAAGCCATTGTAGTGTAGGACTTGGAAAAGTCAGTGTAACTTGGGTTATCTTGAGTGTGGATGCACTTGAGTTGACAATCCGATTAAGAAAGGTTGGTGCTTGAGGATTTGAATCCCCTTTGTGTCAACCTAAGAGTGTGGTGTTGCCTATGGAGATTGTAGTGGGTCTTGGTGTTTGATACACAGCTTGGTTCCTACCATTTATAGATGTTTATGTCTCACTACTATCCTTTACTTTATGCAATCTATCTTGTTTGTGTTTGAATCCGTGTCTTCTCTACTTCATCTCTCTTCTACTTGTGTTATTTTTGGCTTTAACTTCATATCTAGGTTAGATCTATATCACAAAGGGAAAACATACACACCATAAATGCACTAGAAGTAAAGGGATACATAAAGATTAAACCAATAATAAGAACTAGAGAGCATTTCAAACTCCAAACCCCTATTACTCACGTAAACAAATTACCAAACTTGTACGGTGACACAAGAGGGACGTTACCTCCTCAAGCACCAACGTCTTAAGGCAAAAAAGCAACACAAGTGATTCTACACTTGGGAAGCCCTAGTTATGGGTTGCACTACTACTCTCACACTAGAGAGGAATATTTCTTTCTTTCACATATTCATCAATACTAAAATATTCATAACCCATTAAAACTTAAAGTATCTAAAATTCCCTTAATGAGGGTGGAGCATCCATGGAGTGTACTTTTGACATGTGAAATCCATAAAAGTACCTTAATTAAGATGCTCTTCAATGCTACAAGGTCGTGGCTCTTCAAACAGCCCCTAAGCCACCTTCCACACATGGCTTTGCCTTATGGAATTCTCAAAATGACCTATTCATCCATGCTCTCTTCCCCTCAATATGGACACAACCAGATCCTTTGCGTGCTGGTCTCTAATGATGTCTTCATAATCTATAATGGCCATTTGGATCATATCATCCTCCTCTTATTGAAAAGGATTCGACCTCGAATCCATATCCTACAAAATCAAAGAAAGGAAAAACAAGAACAAAATCTTCTTGGCATGGGGGTTAGGGTTAGTGGAACAAATAACATCAACAGTCCAAGGTGGTACACACTTGAAATATAACCATGAATCCATTGTTTTTAACATGAAAAGCCTAGTGAAGATGTAATAATGGAAGTGGCTATGATAACCAAGAGGGAGGGTACCAACACTCACGATCAATCCTTGCTTGTCGTCTTGACCAAGCATCAAGGTGTATGTATAACATTCTCTATATCCCATGAGGTTACCGGGGTCAAATGGGAGAATTAGCCAAGGAATTAGGTCTCAGCCATTCTCACTTTCCCCTAAGGATCTATCCTCACAAAATTAGGCATACCCTCTATATCACAATTGGAAATATCATGAACAAAGAGAGGGTTGAGAAAGCTATTCCACAACTAAACTTCAAATACAGGGTTCTCATGGATGCACTTATTCAAGATCTCCATAGGAGTATGCGCAACATAAGAAACACATAAATAGAAAGTAGATGGAATTTCTAAACATGCACAACCTTCCCCCTCACGAGTGTAATCCGCACATAAATACAAATCACCATGAGAAGAAAAGGGATCACAATCAAAACTATGTTTACAAGGACAATCACAATTCGAGTTCCCTAAACATTTAAGCACATCAAGGTCATTTCCACCCGATTGATAATCTTTCACATCCTCACTAGTTTTTGGCAGCTCAGATACCAACATAGACTCACCTTGGATTTTGCAAAGGTCAACTAGTGTGTGACTACTCTTGTCACTAGGTAATGGAACCTTATTCACGCTACAAGTTCTAGAACTAGGTGGACACAAATTGATCTCATGAGAAGAACCAATTCGGACACAAATTGATCTCATGAGAAGAACCAATTCGGTCATCTATAGGATCAACTAGTACTTGTGCACTTACAACACAAATTTGATTACCATGAACCCTATAAAAATAGAGATTACCACAAAGGGAAGACTCATGTACTTCTTCTTTAGGCAAACCAGCAACTACACCCACTTGACTACTACTAGCCACATCACAACATTCTACGTTCATAGGAGTGCAGGAATAGTGATTTTACCTTGTATCTCACATGATTTATGAACTTCACCTTGGATTGTTCCATGGCATTCCACTTTCTTCTTTGGGGAGTTCTCATCAGAATGAAGTTTACAATTAAGTGACGCTTGGACAAGAGGAATTGGATTTGGTTGTCTAAGTATGGATAACAATTGGCGTAGCTTTTAAAGGTTCCATTTGAAATCTTCATAATTGGCATTGAAGCTATCAAACGTGGCATTAAAAGTATTATTGTCCATGGTACCTAAGAAAAGACAATCAACAAAAAAAATAACAAACTAGCTAGCTGAAAATATCTACACCATGCTCTCACACCTTTGATTGTCTCACACTTGGCTTCACAAGTATTGCAAGTCGTCTTGTAGTTCGTGAGGAGTTGAGGGGTTAGTATACCCTTGTCCACAATATATTTTGGTTTGAAACTCAAAAAAGTTTTGTTGGACTTGATCCAAGAACTAACAATGATTTCCAAAGACAAAAGCACACAACAAATGCAAACGGACTCAAAAACTAACTTACAATCTAGTAGATGAGTACTATCTTGTCAATTAGTATTACAAGTAATAAACGAAACAAAGGAACAACAATAGGAAACTAATACTCTAATATTTTTTATCCTAAAAATTGGTATTGTATGAAAATTAGGTGATGTGGAATCCTTGTATTGGTTGCGGTTTGAAAAGTTCTTATTTTTTCAACTTTGAATTTTGTTCAATTTTTCAATTCTTGAAGAAGTGTATTCAGACTTGGAGAAGAAAAAAACAAGATTGGAGCCCTTTTTCAATTCAAAAAAGGTTTGACATGTCTTACACCTTTTGGGCAAGACACCTTTGAAGGGTTGGTGGCCCTTTCCTCTTTTGTACACCTAGAAAAGTGTTCTTTCTCTCCTTTGGCAACAAGCTTTTTGTAGATCTTTTTGTCCCCTTACTCTTTTGGTAGGTCTTTGGGACTTGTTTCAAGACTAACAAAAGGCTTCACTTCTCACCACTTAGTCTTGGGATCAAAACATCACTATTGAAAGTTCTTCCTGGAACAAGACATGAAGATTGATCAAGAACACCAAGAACTTTCAATAGACTTTGAGAACTAAGGTTCACTTTGGACCTCCCAAACGATGGCAACACTTTTTCAAGGTTAAAATAACAAAACAATATCAACAATACACGTTCAAACCTTAAACCAACAACCCATCAAACATCCAAGCTATAATCCGGAACAACAATACCAACAACAATCATGGAAGCTCAACTTGGATCTAGACTCAATGGTGTTAGTGAAGAAGAAAACTAACACTAGAAACATTCAAGATAAGTAAAAGACTTCTTGATTTAGGTCTCTGAGTTTTCAATAGAATGCTAACAAGAACAATACTTTCTATATTTTTCAAGTGAGCTAGCCCAAGATTGATTTCGTGAGAACTAATTCAACCACAAGATCTGATACCAAATGATACCAAAATCAGCGGGCAAACACAGAAACAAGACAAGAATAAAAAGAAGAATGAAGGAGAAGAAAACCATTAACTTGGCAGCAACTAGAACAGCACAAGTTGTGAAGACAAAGTAAAGAAACACATAACACAAATGTAGTACAAGTAAAGAGATATATAGTTTGACATAAAGATTACACAAATAATAAGAACTAAAGAGTATTTCAAACTCCAAAAACCCTATAACTCACATAAACAAACACTAAGCTCCTATGAAGACACAAGAGGGATGTTACCTCCTCAAGCACCAACGTCGCAAGCCATAAACACAACACAAGTGATTCCAAACTTGGGAAGCCCTAGTTATAGGTGGGACTACTACTCTCACATAGAGAGGAATGTTTCTTCTTTCACATATTGATCAAGACTAAAAACTAATAAAAATAAGTCTAAAGGAGCCTATTTATAACCTATTACAACTTAAAGTGTCCAAAATTTCCTTAATGAGGGTGGGGCAGCCATGAAGTGTATTTTTGACATCTGAAATCCCTAAAACACCCTTAATGAAGGTGCTTTTCAATGATCCCAGGTTGTGGCTTTTCAAACATCTCGCAAGCCAGCTTTCACACAGGTCTTTGCCTTATGGAATGCTAAAAATTGCCTCTCCATGCATGCTCTCTTCCCCTCAGTGAGACCAAAATCGAATCCTTCGCGTGTTGGCTCGAATAATGTCTTCAAAAACTTTAATGGCCATTTAGATGATAACATCTAGCTTCTAAAAATACAAACTCATATAAATCATTCCCAATGGTATTAGAAATTATGTCTACCATCCTCGAACCTCAAAATCATCATATAGAAACTACGAGGAAGGGAAAAATAATCAAAACAACATAGAAATGTAAAATTCATAAATATATGTCATTACAACATCTGCCACAAAAACTCTAGTTATCCCTTAAATTAAAAGGCTAAAAAGTACCTGAGTTGGTTAAAAACTAAGGGTAATTACTATGCATGTCAAAATTGAACTCCTAGGTAACTTGCTAAACACGACGGTGTCTTCGTTGAACCTTAACCAAAGGAATATCTCTAGGATGCAACCATTAAACATCTCTTACTAAAATGGAGATTGGATCCTCAACATAGATTAACTTCTCATCCAATTAAACTGAATCCCAATGAAGCACATGGGAATCATCAAGATATAAAGTCAAAGCATAGATACATAAAAAAATTGTTGAGCTTCTAGAAAGTCTGGAGGTAAGGCTAACTCATAAGCAGCCTCCCTAATAATCTAAAGAATCTCAAATGGTCTAAAATACCTAGGGCTAAGCTTGCCCCTCTTCTTAAATATCATCATGCACTTCATAGGAGATACATGAAGGAAAGACTCTATCACCAATCCCAAACATCAAGGAAGAAATACTATGATCTATATAACTCCTTTGCCTATTATTAGCTGCCTAAAGCCTATCCTATATTACCCGAACATTGTTTAAAGACTGTCAAAGCAAGTCGACACCATGATGTCTAACCTATGAGGTCTCAAGCAAACCAATAGGTGATCAACAACACCTACCATATAATGCCTTAAAAAGAGCCATCTCAATTCTTGAATAGTAGCTATTATTATAAGCGAACTCAGGAAAAGCCAACTTATTCTTCCACTAGCCTCTAAAGTTCATAATACATGTGTGGAGTATTGATACAAGAATGAGGAGCACCAAGGGCACAAGATATTGTCCAAGGTTCAAGTTTTGAAATTAGCAAGCAATTGAAGTCCTTTTTGTAGCATTTTGGAGCCTTGTTCAAGAAAAGAAAGGAGAAGAACCTATACACTCAATAGACACCTCAAGTGAAGGCCATTAAAGAAATTTTATAGTCCAAAATAACTCTCAATAGGTTCCCTAATTTAGGGCTATTATGTTCCTTTAAGACTTTTTTTTACACTCCAAAGGAGCACCCTTCAATAAGAGTATTTTAGTCTTTGTTTTGTAATAGTATAAATAGGCACCTTATATGTTATTTTCCATAGTTTTGACATAATGAATTGAGTGACTTTTTAGATAGTAATCTTAGCGTTACATTGTAGTCTTCTCTTTCGTCTTAAGAGTGGAAATTTGAAACTTTGACCTTGAATATATTTGGAATTGGTTTTTCATTTGTATTAGGTTATTTGGCAAGAAAGGTGTGCTGGAGGAAGTGTGAGTCCTTTGGGTCACCTAAGAGAGTGGTTTGAGCTCCCATTAGTGAGGTGTGATTGGAGTTTTGATACATATCCTTTTGTTAAGAACATAGTGGAAGTAAGGTTCTCTCTACTATCTTTACTTTATGCATCTCTTCTTCATCTGTTTTCTTGTATGTGTGTTGTTTTTCCTTTTGTGTGTTTGCTGATTTTTAGCTTCTATTTTCAATATCGTGTTTTAGCCTTCCTTTAGGCTATGATTTGGTATCAGAGCCTTGGTTAGGGTTGTTCTAACAACCCTAAATCTTGGTTTTAGTGTTCTTATTTAGAAAATCTCAACAAAAAAGATTCCAAAAATCCGATAATACGAAAAAAAGTGTGTTATCTTGTGTTTGTTGTAGATCCAAAATTTATAAGTTAGATCTACAAGTTTTAAATGTGTTTTGTTCGTTTATTGTATAGATCCTTGCTCTCTAGTACCTAGGGAGTCTAGATCTACTTTTAGAGCAAAGTTTGGTTGAATTTGAGCTAGATCTACCATTGTTGTGCATTGTTTGAAGATTTTGAGGTGGGATCTCATTTATGATCATATTTTGGGGCTGATTTTATATTGGTTGTGTTTGTCTTGGCCTAAGGAACCTAGATCTAAAAGAAAATTTAGATTTGGAGTTCTCTTTCTTGTTGGTCAAACTTGGTCAACACTTGAATATTCATCTCGTTCATCCATGATCTTCATATCCTATTTAAGAAGAATATTCAAAGTGTTTGTTTGATCCAAAATAAGGGAAGAAAGAAAGTGTGCCTGTTGTTTGTCCAAGAATATTCCCTAGTATATTCCTAATCTATCAAAAAGAAAGTGGGGGACCAAAGGACAAATCAAGTACACTTGTAATTAATTGGGGGAGACCATTTCATTTTAATTTTATTTAGAGGCTTGAAAGGGCTCCAAATTATTTAATTACACCCTCAAATCTGAAAATTTCTCTTCACAATGTTGATACTTGGCCGAAACATGGGATTGGGAAATTGAAAATTTGAAAAAGTAAGATCCAATCACGTAGTGCCACATTAGCACTTATGATCAACCAAATTCATCTCTAAAATTAGATTTTTTGTAGTTTCTAATTCTTAATTCTAGGTTCTTTTGTGTTAAACTCTAGCACTAATTAGCAAGCTAGTAACTACCTACAAGGTTGATAATTAGTCTTGGGTCCGTTTGTTTCGTATCTTTGATTTCTTGTATGCTTTTCTCATTTTTAAATCGTAGTATCTTATTTGTTCAAGTTCGTGCATCACTTTATTGGAGTCGTTTCAAACAAAGATCGATTTTGTAAAAGCTTCTCACCTTTCAAGTAACTTGCTAAGTATTATCGATTCTCCAACACTTGTGAGGCCAAGAGTGACGTGAGGTTGAGCATGAGTGAAGTGAGGCTTTTGAACTAACTTGTTTACTCATTTTGTAGGTTGTGTTTCTTTCTATTTTTTTGTTCTTCTTAGGTACCTTGAAAATGGAAGGAAAAACATCATCCACTTCGTATAGTTATAGTATTTATACTACCTCGGATCCTTTTGAAAATTTCCATCGGCATCTTGAAAGTCTACGCCAATAGATGATTGAAGCATGCCATCTAAGCCGAATTACCCCTAAACAAGATAATAGCCTTTTTCCTAGTATCAATTCTACTTGTGTGCAGGTTCAAGATAATATACTTCCACCGGAGGATTCAAGGAGAGTTCATCAAGAAAACATGGTTGTTGATAAAATGGAGCTTTTTCCTAAGAATTCCAACTTTGGTAAAAATAACAAAGAGGTGATGCAAGGAAGAATTCTTTACAAACTCCCTTGTAATGAGAGGTTCCCAAAGTAACAAATGGGATGCCATGATCCAAACCTAGGTGAATTCCATACCTCATGTGAGCTAAAAGGTAACAATGCTATCTTCTACACTCCTATAAACTTAGAATGCCATGATATGGCTAGTAGTCGCCAAATAGATGTAGTTGATGGTTTGATTGGAGGAGAATTGCATGAGTTTTTCCTTTGTGATACTCTTGGTATTGTTAGATTACATGAAGATCAAATTATTGATGTAAGTTTGCAAGCACTAGTCGATCCTTTAGATGATAAAATTGATTCTTTTTTTAAGAATGATTTGTGTCCATCTAGTGCTAGAACTTGTAAATTGAATAAGGTTCCATTTCCAAGTGCTAAGAGTAGTCACACGCTAGATGACCTTTGTGAAAACCAAGGTGAGTCTACATTGGAATGTGAGTTGCCAATAACTAGTGAGGATGTGAATAATTATCAATATACTCATGAATGTAGTCCACTATTTGAGCATATGTGTGGTGTGTTTCATAAGTCTCAAATTAGTAATGATGTTGATGGAGTTGATCATGTGTATTGAGAGATTGTGGATAATAAAATATATGTTGTTAAGGGAGGCCTACTAAGCCGTAGGTCCTTATCCTTGTGTTCTAGTCTTCCCTTAAGAACAAATGCTTTAGGTGAGTATGATACGCTAGTAAATGGAATGAATAGCTTCGGATTATTCCCTAGGCCACTTCACCCATTTGATCTCGGTGTACTAGTGGGGTGGGGAAGGGATTTTTCTAGCTTGTGCTTATTTTCCCTTGATGTTTACCTTATCCCTATCCTTTATGAATCATATACTAATTGTTTCCTAGACCAAACAAGGGATTTCTGGTTGTATGTCAAATATGTACCCCCTTGGCACGATAATCTAGTGCAAGGGATGCTTAACCATGGCCCAGATCCTTGCTTACTATTTCCCTTTGACCCCGGAATACTCTTGAGAGTTGAAAGTTATAGTTTCGGGTCATGCTCACTTATTTTTTATATGAGTCTTTGGTATCCTTTATTCTAAGATTTTTATGTCAAGTACCAAGGATATGTAGGTGTATGTCAAATGTAAGAAACCATGGGTTGATGATATGAGTGTGGTACTAATACTAACCTTCATCCTAAGAGGATTGTGTGTTTATTTTGCTCTCTCTTTGGTTTTGAAAGATCTGAATTTTAGGACAAATTAATTTCAAGTTGGATAGGATTGTACATGCATGAGGGGCACCAAGAGCACAAGATGTTGTCTAAGGTTCAAGCTTCGGAATTGGCAAGCAATTGATGTCCTTTTTGGAGCATTTTGAAGCCTTGTTCAAGAGAAGAAAGTAGGAGAACTTATACACTCAATAGGTTCCTCGAGTGAAGGGAATTGAAGACATTTTTCAATCCAAAATAAAAGTGAAGAGGCGCCCTAAGTTATGTGTATTATGGTCCTTTAAGTCTTTTTTTACACTCCAAAGAACCACCCTTCATTAAGGGTATTTTAGTCTTTGTTTTGTAATAGTATAAATAGGCACCTTAGCTCTTATTTTCCTTAGTTTTGACATAATGAATTGAGTAACTTTTTAGATTGTAATCTTAGTGTTAGATTGTAGTCTTCTCCTTCTCCTTAAGAGATGAAAACCAAAATTTGGACCTTGAATACATTTGGAATTGGTTTTTCACTTGTATTGGGTTATTTGGCAAGAAAAGTGTGGTTAAGGAAGTTTGAGTCCTTTGGGTCACCTAACAGACTGGTTTGAGCTCCCATTAGTGATGTGTGATTGGAGATTTAATATATCTCCTTTTGTTAATCACATAGTGGAAGTTAGGGTCCCTCTACTATCTTTACTTTATGCATCTCTTCTTCATCTATATTCTTGTATGTGTGTTGTTTTTCCTTTTGTGTGTTTGCAGTTTTTTAGCTTCTTGTCAATTTCGTGTTTTAGCCTTTCTTTAGGCTATCAAGCATATCCTTCTAAATATGAATAATACGCCTCACCTGACCATCAGTTAGGGGGTGGAATGCTATGCTATGGTCAAACTAATACCCAACCCTTCTTATAAAGTCCACTAAGATAGAAGTGAGCACTTGGCCTTTATTTAAAATAATAGACATAGGTACCCCATGAAGATAAAATATCTCATAAAATAGATACTGGCCAACATCTCAGAAATAAAGAAAATTTGAATAGGGATGAACTGGACTGATTTTATGAACTAATCCATGATGACCCAAGTAGTATCAAAATTTTGAGAAATATGAGGAAACCTAGTCATGAAGGCCATTGTGATTTGTTCCCACTTTCACTCAAGAATGGGTAACTGAAGCAAACCACTTAGTCTCTATACTTGGCCTTCACTTGTTTATAGCACAGGCAAGATCTACAATATATGCCATATATTTCTTCGTAGAACTCCACCCATAAAGCTATTTTAAATTATGATACATCTTAGTCACACCTGGATGGATAGAAATCTGTAACAATATGCCTCCTTCAAAATTAGTCTCACCGATCTACCAACTCTCAAAACAAAAAATTGGTCTCCAATCCTTAAAACTCCAATAGTATCATGATAGGCTTTCTTAACCTTTCCACTTCACACCTTATCTCAAATTTCCATCAAACTACCATCATCAAACTGGTGATATTGAATATACTTAATCAAGGAAGATCTAACATCAAAAAAGGCTAAAACACGCCCTTGTGTCAAAATGTCAAGCTTAATTATCTAGTTAGTAAGGGAATGAACCTCTAAGGCAAAAGGCCACTTATAGGTGAAGAAGAAATGGGCTAAACTCCATATACTAGTTTTCTTCCAACTCAAGGCATCTGGAACCACATTAGCCTTGCTTGGATGATACAAAATAATAAGGTCATAGTCCTTAACCAACTCAAGCCAACGACACTATCATGCCTTAAATCCTATTGGGGCGGATAGGCACCCATAGCTGAGAAGGCCCGAGAGAACCAATCCATGACCATGTACTCCTTAAGAATGTAACTATAATAACCAAAGGATATATAATGCATTGATCAGAAATAAATGACGTGCCCAAATCTATATATATACCAGACTTGGCTGTTGGGGCCATAACATCTAAAAGATAAGACAATATCATGCTTAACTTTAAATTAGTCTACAAATCCTCTAAAATATACACAAACATCTGGTTAAGTCCGAGACAAACCACCACCTTACACTTCACCACTGTACAATACCAAAATATTTAAAACAATCTCGGAAAGCCCTGAATCAATTCGGATCTCACCAATAGTCGTTGGATATCCTGGGCTGCTACTGAGAAGGTGTATTTGCTGTAGCACTTGTGCTTCCAGCATGAGATACAGACCCCCCATAAAGGGAATCAGTATGAAAGTATGTACTGAATATGTAAGGCTAAAAGTAACCACACATGATATAGGAGGTCAACGGAAATCAAATATAAGTGTCCAAATAGTACTAGTAGTCCACCTTTATATATACTTATAGGATTAGGTACATTATATTACTTTCTTCATTTTACCATTCTTACTTCATAATCTTTGTAAGCTATATGAGGCAAATGACTAGCTAATCAATGGTAAATATATAAATTATGATCGGCCCATGCTAGGATTATGCCCCTGAGATGCCACCCATAAATAAACATTAGAATCAACCCATGATAGGCTTACAACCTTGAGATGTCACCCACATATAAGGTATCGAGATTGGCCCATGCTAGGCTTATGCCCCTCAGCTACCACCCATCTAATACAGATTTGCATTACTTAGTTTATTTAGCCTTTCAGATTGTTAATCTGGTGGTCATAATATTTTGGTACCTTCAAATAGTAATCTACCAATAAGAGACATATCAATGGGAACTTAATGCAAGAAAAATAAGGTAGGGAGCTGTTGGCACAGAAATGAAGTGTTTAGGAGCTGAAAATAACACATGGGTCTTATTTGAGTAAACGGAGAACTCTTGAAATTTTATAGTGAAAATAGATGTACAAGCTTATTAATAAACATGTATTGAGGTGTTTTAACACGTTAGAGAGTGGGAAAAAGTTCATTGACTACATGTGATATAATATGCTGCTCTTTGTATCACTTGTTATAGGATAACCATAGAATCTTACTTGATTGAACAAGTGTCTGATTTCATGCCAAAGAGTGCAAAATAGAGTACGCCTTACATACCTAGTCGTACAATTCCAATACTAACCCAACTTTACTTCCTTCCTTTTGGATTACTTATTTTAATTAAATATATGGTAAACTAATATTAGCAACCAACTGACATATTTGGGCAATTTAAATTCACCAAAACAATGTTTGGGTAATAAGCCCTTAATTTATTAATCAAGGGTGTTATTTTAATCCTTTTCTCTTCGACTTACATCCACATACCATACATATTCTTATAAGATCTCCCAACACAATTTTTGGTTCATTACACCCTCCGAACAGTACACAAAACAATATGGGCCATAGACATATACAACCATTAGTTCGATGGGTACCACCATACCCTTCTTCTATATTTCAATACAAACTAACTACACATTTTCCCAAAATCAACCCCGCATCCTCTGACTTATACACATAAAATAGTCCATAAAACAACACCAAATCCCTTTTGTTATAGAAATCAAATATTGAACTCATAATCATTTGAGTTCTCAATAACAACACATCCATAATTCTTTCCCAAATTCATATATAAGGAGAACAAAGTGGGGTCATCATGTTACCTCATTCTTCAACTTATCCTTTAAATTTAAACTTCACAAGAACTTCAACTTTCACTTTCCTTCACATTTTAAACCAAAGAAGAAAAAAGATCTCTTAATAAGAAATAAAAAGTGAGCAAGTAGCTTGTTCTATATTCTGCCATGAATTAATAATTAAGCATTTACAGCATGTTTTCCTAATCTTCCATGTGATAATTATGCTAAATCATAAGTATTTTCACTTAACTTGGCTTCCAAAGGTTGGGGTTTCTTCAAGAACCCTAGAAAGCAAAATAGGGTTGCTCCATGTGGTTTTTGAGAGAGTGTAGAGAATTTGTGAAATATACTCTTATTTTGTGACTTAGAAATGAAGGAAATGACTAGAAAATTCGCCTTATAAAGTCCCTTTTTGGCAACCTCCTTAGCTATATTTTGGACTTTAAAATTGGTCAAATTGGTCGAAGTAGGTGATGCACCTACTTAAGGGTTCAAGTTGCTCAAAATTACAAAGTAGGTGATGCACCAACTTACTTAATTCTTTAGTTGGGCTCAATTAAAATGGGCCATGGCAAATATGAGCATTGAGCCTTTTCTCCATTTTCCTTCCCCTTTTACTTAATTTGGGCCCAAATAAATATACTAATAATTGCCCAAATCTGATCCATGGACTTGGTCCATTAAATTGGCTCTATAACTAAAGTAGGTGACTCACCTACTAGCATAATTAAGACAAGAATGTACCTTAAAAAATTACTCCATTTTCAGTTCTTAATCCCTTTAATCTAACTAAAAACGTGTATTCCCTCTGTCACTTCTAACTTTAGATTTAAATTTTATCTTAGAATCCCAATTTTAAATAGTTGTATCGATGTTACTTAGTAGCATCACATTAAAATGTACAGGAAAAAACTATAATTCCATCTACACCATTAATACTAGCATAACAAATCTCATTCATTACCTATACCTCAAGGCTATACAAGGTTTCATATAATTAGAACAAGTACAAGAAAAATATGGGATGTTACATCCTCCCCCCCCCCCCCCCCCCCCCCGCCTTTAGGAACATTTGTCTAGAATGTTAGCATAATTATCTTACCAAAACAAGTTCAAGACTAAGTTTAATACTCATGTTATCACGTAGTACCTATATATTACACTTACTTGTTATTGGCCCTATTTAGCATCTTGAACTTTCTCTTTGTATTTGAACAAATTGGGGTACTTGGATTTCATCGCTTCTTCTGTTTCCCATGTTATCTCTTCTACTTGTTTTTTTCTCTAAAGCACTTTTACAGAAGCTTTATCTTTATTCCTTAACTTCTTAACCTATCGATCTAGGATAGCAATAGGTATTTCTTCATAGGTGAGATCTTTCATAACTTGTACATCTTTAGTAGGAGTAATAAGAGATGGATCTCCGATGCACTTTCGAAGCATTGAAATGTGGAACACTTGATGGACAATTGAAAGCTCTTGGGGTTGTTCTAACTCATAAGAGACTTGGCCAAACCTCTGAGTAATCTTATATGGGCCTATATTACGTGGAATTAGTTTTTATTTCTTACCAAATCTTATAACCCCCATCATTAGTGACACCTTCAAGCATACCCAATCACCCATAGCAAACTCTATTCCCTTCTTCTAATATATGGATATGACTTGTGTCGACTTTAGGCTATTTCTAGCAACCGTTGGATTACATTAACCTTTTCCAGAGCTTGATGAACAAAATTTGGCCCGAACAAGGCCATTTCACCCACTTCAAACCATCTAATTGATGATCTACACTTTCTTCCATACAAAGCTTTATATGGTGCCATTTTGATGCTTGAATGATAACTATTATTGTATACAAACTCGATGAGTGGTAAAGGACAATCCCGACTACCTTTAAAGTCCAATGCATAAGATTATAACTTATATTTAAGTGTTTGAATAGTATGTTCCAGTTGTCCATCTGTTTGAGGGTGGAAAGTTGTACTTAATTAACTTGTGTTCCTAAATTTCTCTGAAAAGACTTCCAAAAATTTTTAGTAAGTTGAGCTCCGTGATTTGATATAATAGAGATTGGAACTTCGTGTAGCCGAACTATCTCTGTAATATACTATTTTCCATACTCTTCAACTGTGTAAGTGGTCTTAACCGGCAGGAAGTGCGCTGATTTGGTAAGCCTATCAACTATCATCCATATGAAATCAAACTTCCGAGAAGTGTGAGGAAAACCAATGATGAAATCTATGTTGATCATGTCCCACTTCCATATTGGAAGATCTATACATTGCATATAGCCCAGGGTTTTTGGTTCTCTACCTTAACCCTTTAATAATTTGGACATTCGGCTACAAATTTTGCAATGTTCTTCTTCTTGTCATCCCACCAAAATATACCCTTCAAATTATGATACAATTTAGTTGATCTAGGATGGATGGAATACCTTGAAGCATGTTCCTCTAACATAATCTTCTTTATTAGCCCATCTACATTCAACACACATAATCTGTTTTATCATGGAAGTACTCCCTCTTGTGTAAGCTTAAATGCCTTTTTCATACCACATCGTACATTCTCCTTAAGTTTTAATAGTATGGGATCTGCATATTGCTTGTCTTTCACTTCAGCTACTAATGAAGATTCTGCCACATTATGCATAATAGGCCCCTCATCTGGAGTTTCAAGAAGGCGAACCCCCAAATTTACTAGTTGATATAGATCTTTGTTATCCATTGTCTTTCAATAGACAGCGCCATATCCTTACGATTTAATGCATCGACTGTCATATTTTCTTTCTCGGGATGATATAAGATATCAACATCATAGTTATTTAATAGTTCAACCCACCTTTACTGCCTCAAGTTTAAATCCTTTTGGATAAAGATATATTGTAAGATATTATGGTCACTATATATATCTTAAAGGAAGGATAAAAACGAAAATGGACACACAAGGAATAAAAAACAGCAACTAGAAGAAATGGAGATGAAGAAGAATGCATAAAATGTAAAGATAGTAGAAAGAACTTTACTCCTATCAAGTGATTAACAAAAGATGGTGTATAAAACCATCAATCACACCTCACCAATAGAAGCTCAAAACTTCCTCTTAGGTGGACCACAGGACTCATACTTCCTCAATTACACCTTTTTTTGCCAAATGTTCAACACAAATGAAATCCCTCAATTTTATTAAACTCTGGATATTTCTTGATGTCTTTTCCAAAACCTACACTAAGATGGCTTACTCAAGCCCTACACTAAGGAAAGGAACTACACTAAGAGTAATACTCAATTTTAATTCATCAAAGTCTAATGAATAGATTGAAGAAATGGTCAATTTATACTATTACATGCCAAATGACAAAAATGCACCTCTTGAGTGTTATTTTGGAGTGCAAAATATCTTCATTAACCTTCACTTGAGGCTCCTCTTGAGTGTGGGAAAACTCTTCCTTTCTTCACTTGGACAAGGTTTTGAAAAGGCTTCAAAACGGTCTTCAATCACTTGTAAAATCTGAAATTTGAACCTTCTACAAGACCTTGTACTCTTTGTGCTCTTCATGCTTGTATCATTCTATCCATCTTGAAAGGAATTTGTCCTCAAATTCGCACCTTGCAAAATCAAAGAGAGGGAAAACAATCACACAACCCTCAATGTCGGACGGTTAGCATTAGTACCACAAGTTATATAGGTAAGCGAAGGTTGCTCACACTTGACATATATCCATGGGTCCTTTGTTTGTGACATGAAAAACTTAGCATAAATAGCACAAATAAAGTGAGTAGGATCAATATAAAAAATAAATGGACATAATCTGAGGCTATCCCTCCCATACTTCAAGAATGCACCGAGATCAAAGGGTCGAAGTAGCCAAGGGCATAAGCCAAGACTAATCATCCCTTTTACTTGGGGATCCAACTCACAATTATCCAAGATATTACACACAACTACTCCATTCACAAGGTCACTATGAACAATGTTAATTTCATGGTTATCAACACACAAGTTCAAAGAAACACTTCAAGGAAGTACAAATTTGAAATACAACCAACTATCCTTCATTATAATCATGAAACAACTACCACAAATATCACAAAGGACACGGCTAAGGCAAGCATCAATAGGTAAGGAAACTATAAAGGTCCACAAAAGCCATATAGCATTGTAACTTTAAGTGGACCAACAAAAAAATGTCCTACAACTACATAAAACAAATCCAAGACTTGCATGGATATCATCATAAGAAAAGAGGTAGTATAGGAAGGTATCAAGTGTAAAGGCATCATACAAGGTGCTATCATCTATAAGAATGCCAATTGATTCAATAAGATTAGCACATAAGGTTGGAATCAAGTATTTTAAACACATATGGCTTCCTTCTTTCAAGTTAAACATCAATTTTGCATCCACAAGTTGGGATTCATTCAATTCAAGCACAAGTGTGTCAAGAAAGGATGCACATTTATAAGCATTATCCCAAGATGACAATGACATATTTTCCCTCGGGTTTTCAAGAATAATACTTTGCTTGTCATGTAGATGAAGAATCAAGTTGGGTGGGCCAGCATTATCATATTCATATTTAGTACAAGGGTCAAATGGAAAGAGTAAGATTATGCATAGATCTAGAAAGCACTCTTTTTTCTCATAGGCTTCGCCCAATCTAAAAAACATACTCTCTACAATATCATACACATCATCAAAGGAAAATTGAGAGTAGAGAAAGGTATCATACAATCAAATTCAACTATGGTTCCCTTATGCAAGTACTCACTAGTTCAAAGTTCATCACCGCTAGGATGGTCAACATAGGAAACATACACAAAAAAAATAGATGGAATTTCTAAGAATGCACCACTTTCTATTTAAGAGAGTAATCCCCACATAGATATAAATGACCATGAGCAGCAAAGGGATCACACACAAAAACATGTTCACAAGAACAATCACAATTCAGGTTTCCTACATATTCAAGCAATTCAAGGTCAACTTCACCCGATTGATCATTTTGCACACCCACACTAGTCATTGGAAACTCACATACCAACGTAGATTCACCTTGGTTTTCAAAAGAGTCAACTAGTGTGTAAATACTCTTGCCACTTGGTAATGGAACCTTATTCAAGTTATAAGTGCGAGAACTAGATAGACACAAATCATTCTTACGAGAAGAATTAATTTTGTCATCTAAAAGATCAACTAGTGATTGCGTACTCACAACAAGAGTTTGGTCCTTATTCAACCTAACAACACCAAGAGTATCACAAAAGGAAGATTCATACACTTCTTCACTAAGCAAATCTAAAACTACACCACTTTGGCCACTACTAGCCACTTCATAACAATTCAAGTTTCTAGGGGTGTAGAACATAGCTTTGTTACCTTATAGATCAAGGGAAGTGTGTTACTCACTTGATTTTATATCATGGCAGACTTCATGATCCAAATTACAAGGGAATATTTCAAGGTTTCCCTTTGGACTCACTTTTTCATTACTTATCCCAAAATTTTCAAATCTCAGCCTTGAACACCCTTGGATAAGAGGAATTTCATTTGGGAGGGAAAAATTGAAGATTTGGAGCCGTTTTGGAGCTTCAAATGAATTCAAAATGGATTGGTCCCCCCCTTGTACTTTCAATTGTACTTGATTATTTCCTTTGTCTCTTATTTCTTTTGGATGACAATGAATATGCCAAGGAATATTCTTTCACAAACACCAAGTACACTCTCTTTCTTCTTCTTTTTTTTGGACCAAACACACTCTTTGAATATTCTTCCTTAACAAGGCTTGATGAACGGGGAAGAACAAGATGAATATTTAAGAGATGACCAAAGTTTGACCCCTAAACAATTGAACTCCAAATCTGGATTTTTTTTGTAGATCTAGATTCCTTAGGCCAAGGTTAACTCAAATATGTAAAAACCAGCCACAAAACTCATCCAAATCTCAAGCCCAATTTAAGATCTAGCTTAAAAACTTTAAAAAAAAAACACCATATCCATCGAGGTTCTTAGCTCAAACTCAACCAAATCTTGTTCCAAGTGTAGATCTAGAATCCCTAGGTGTTAGAGAACAAGAATCTAACAAAAAAACAATCAAAACAAGATAAAAATTAGTAGATCTAAGTTGTGAAATTCGAATCTACTACCAACAACAAGACAATATACAATTTTTTTGAGATTTTCAAATTTTTTGTTGAGATTTTCTAAATAAGGACACTAAAACCAAGGATTAGAGTTGTGGTAAAAACCCTAAGCAAATCTTTGATACCAAATGATAGCCTAAAGGAAGGCTAAACACGAAAATGGACACATAAGGAACAAAAAACAGCAACTAGAAGAAAGGGAGATGAAGTAGAATGCATAAAATGTAAAGATAGTAGAAATACCTTTACTCCTACCAAGTGATTAACAAAAGATGGTGTATCAAACCATAAATCACACCTCACCAATAGAAGATCAAACCTTCCTCTTAGGTGGACCAAAGGACTCACACTTTCTCAATCACACCTTTCTTGCCAAATGTTCAATACAAATGAAATCCATCAATGGTATTAAACTCTTATGTTTTTTTGATGTCTTTTCCAAGACCTACACTAAGATGGCTTCTCCAAGCCCTACACTAAGAAAATAAACTACACTAAGAGTAATACTCAATTTCAATTCATCAAAGTCTATTACATGCCAAATGACAAAAAATGCCCTTAATGAGATCTTAAAGGAGGAACCTCTTGAGTGTAATTTTAGAGTGTAAAATGTCTTCCTTAACCTTCATTTGAGGCACCTCTTGAGTGTGGGAACCCTCTTCCTTTCTTCACTTTGACAAGGTTTTGAAAAGTCTTCAAAAAGGTCTTCAATCACTTAAAAAATCTGAAACTTAAACCTTCTACAAGACCTTCTACTCTTTGTGTTCTTCATGCTTGTATCACTATATATGTCAACATGAATCCCATACAGGTAGTGGTGCCATATCTTTAAGATAAATATAACCACTGCTAGCTCAAGGTCATGCGTTGGATAATTTTTCTCATGTGGCTGCAATTGTGTTGAGGCGTATGATATAGTTTTACCATACTTCATCAAAACACACATCCTAAACTAATTCTCAAAGCATCACAATACACTGCATACCTTTCTGTGCCTTTTGGAAGTACCGATATGGGTATAGAGGTCAACTTATTCTTCAGATCTTGGAAACTCCTTTCACATGCATCATTCCATTGAAACTTGGATTCTTTGTGTGTAAGCTTTGTTAAAGGTGCAGAAATTAAAGAAAATACTTCAACAAACTTCCTATAGTAACCTACCAACCCAAGGAAACTACGAATCTTTGTAGTTATTATAGGTATTTGCCAGTTCTTCACAACTTCTATATTTGGAGTGTATCCAAGGGTGCCTTGGATTATATTCATGGTCCCTCTTCACATATTAGCAAGTACACTCCCTTGGATGAATGCCACATACTCTCATGAGCCTCCATCTTCATAAATGGCACCTTGTGTGCTTGGACTTGATGAATGATGCATCTTTCATGCTCTCAAAATTAAGGATGGTTCATTTTTGAAGGTTTATGGTCCTCGGGTTAGCATCAAGGCAAGCATCCAAGCAACTTTCCACACATGGGATTGCTTTATGTCTTGCTTAAAATGGGCCTTCCTTGCATATTATTGTTCCCTCGGAGTGACCAAGTATTGAGCCTTTAGGTGTTGGCCTCCAAAGAACTCATCTAAAGCTAAGGCGGCCATTTGATTTGTATCATCCTCCCCTTCTTGAAAAGGAATCGACCTCTAATCTAAAGCTTGCAAAACCAAATAGAAGACAAACAAATAGACACTTCTCATATCATAGGGGTTAGGGTTAGTACAACAAATCATCTCAACATGGCAAGGTTGCATATATTTGCAATATAACCAAGAATCCTTTAAATTAAATATGAAAAGTTCAATGAAAGTTGCACAAAGGATTTGGTTATGGGTTCACCAAAAGTGATACTTTGCTTGTCATGTCGACCAAGTAACAAGTTGGGTGCATCAACATCATCAATTCTATATTCGGCACCAGGATTGAACAGGTAGAGTGGCCATAGACACATGTCTATACAACACTCCCATTTCCCATAGGCTTCAGCCAAACTACATAACATACTCTCTACAATAGCATACATGTCATCAAAAGCAAGTAGAGAGTAAATAAAGGTATCACTCAGGTCAACTTCTTCTAAGGTTTCTTCATGTATGTACTCACCACTAGTTTCATCTTAATAGCTATAAGGACTCTAAATAATAATGTCACACATAGTAGAAGAAGTAATTTCAAAGCAATGGGCACTTTCTCCTCTTATGGAATGTCCCTCAAGTAGCCACATACCATAACAAAAATCAATGGGATTATTTCTTAAGTCTTTACAAAAAACAAGCAATTCATCCTCATAATTATCAAACAAAGGTAGGGTGTCATACAAAGGATCACATCCGCAATCATTTTTCAAGGAAAAACCACCTATTGGGTTTCTTAAATATTTAAGAAAATCAAAGCATTCATTACCTAATTGGTTATTCCTTTCCAAGACAACACATTCCTTACCCTTAAGAGTACTGTCATCTTTCAAGAAGAGATTTCTATTTTTAGGAGGAATGTTGTCACATCATAGTAGGTTAGCATACAGGTTATAGCCTCCAAAGTAAGCTATACTATCCTTTTGACCACTAGGGTCATTAGGAGTGTTTATATCATCTTTAAACAAGATATTATTCATAAAGAGAGCATGATCTAATCCACATGTAGATTTGGAACACGTGAGTTCTTCACTCTCTAAATGATCAATATCAAGTTTCAAAGCGGTTTCAAGCTCAAGATTGTTCTAAGAATAGCTCTTGGCTTCACTCCCAATTTATTGACCAATATTATCAAAGTATTTACTTACTTGAGTTCTATTAATTATAACACATATAACCTCAAGTGGTGGCCAATTTTCACATATGAGTTGATCAACACAAGTTTCACAAGACGATGTAAGTTCATTCAACACAATGGCTTTAACACTAGGTTGACATAAATCAATCTTACAAGAAGATTCAATTGGATCATCAATAGTACAACTAGTGTATCCACTCTCACAACATGTACATCATCAACTATAGGTAAAGAATTAATAGACGGTGTACTTTCATTCATCACATTGGCTTCAACCCTAGGTAGACTTAAATTGATCTTATAAGAAAAGTCAATTCGGTCATCAATAAGATCAACTAGTGTATCCACACTCACAATCTGTACAGCATCATTAAGAGGCAAAGAAACAATATAATCACAAATAGATAAGCTATCGCTCACGCTTAATGGGCTACTAGCCACAAAATCATTGTTCACATTTACAAAAGTATAAGAGTTTGCTATCTTACCTTTATGTTTTTTAGCACATTTTTATTTGCCTTGGTTCGGATCATGGCATCCCATTTTATCCTTTGAGAATGTTTCATCACAAGGGACTTTGTCAAGGTTTTTCCCTTCTTTCACCTCTTCATTTCTTTTCCGAAAATTGGCATACATCTTCAATTAAGCTATCACAATGGTCATTGATGCGATCAAACGTGGCATTAAAATTATTGACGGCCATGTACCTAAAATAAAGAAACAAACCTACAAAATGAACAAATAAGTTAGTTTAAATATCCTCACTAACTCTCTTACTCTCAGATTCTTACCTCACACTTAGTCTCACAAGTGTTGAAACTTTGGCATGTACTTGGAAAGTGAGTAAGAGATGATTCTACTTTGGCTTGAAATGGATTTTCATTTGATATGACTCAAAGCAAATTGCTTACAGACTTGAACCAATAAGTTACAATGAATTACAAATGATAAAAGTACAAAAGAAACGTAGACACGAAACAAAGAACTCTAGATTAATTATCAACCTAGCAGGTAATTTCTAGTTTTGTAATTAATGATAGAATAAACAAAAGAGCAACTAGAAAGAACAAATAGAAACTTAGAAATCTAATTTAGAACTAAATTTGGTCTTTCACAAAAGTGATGATGTAGCAGTTTGTTATTGGGCATCACTTTTTCAATTTTTTTCAACTTCAAAATCACTTGGTTCGGTCAAACACTTCTTTAGGAAAGAAGGATTTCGGTTTTAGAGGGAAAATGAAGGTTTTGAAGCATTTTTGGATCTTCAAATGAATTCAAAATGAGTTGGTCCCCCCCTTGTACTTTCAATTGTACTGTATTATTCCTGTCTTTTATTTCTTTTGGATGACAATGAATATGTCAAGGAATATTCTTTCACAAACAACAAGTACAATCTCTTTATTCACTCTTTTTGGATCAAATAGACTATTTGAATATTCTTCTTCCCTAAGATATGAAGATGATGGAAGAACAAGATGAATATTAAAGAGTTGACCAAGTTTGACCAACAAGCAAATGAACCCTAATTTTGAATTTTCTTTTGAATCTAGGTTCCTTAGGCCAAGGCAAGCTCAATCAACAAAAAATTAGCCACAAATCACATCACCAAAACAAACCCAAAACGTCACCACCTCCTAAAAGCTTCAAACAATCCACAATAATGGTGGATCGAGCTAAAAAAAACAGCCAAATCTTGTTCAAAACTTAGATCAGGACCCTTTAAGTGCTGCAGAATAGGAATCTAACACTAGAAACTATCAAAACAAGCTAAAAATTAGTATATCTAAGTTGTGAAATTCAGATCTACTACCAACAACAAGACAACTCACAATTTTTTTTGAGTTTTTCAGATTTTTGACTCTTTTTTTGTGAATGTTTTCTTAGATCCAAGACTTAAGAGTTGTGGGAACAACTCTAATACATGGCTCTGATACCAAATGATAGCTAAAATGAAGCTATAACCGAAATTCAAGACTAAATAAACAAAAATCAGCAACTAAAGAAAGTGGAGAAGAAGTAGAAACAAGAAGAAAATTTAATTAAATGAAAAATACTAATGAAACATACTCCATATCTCATAATTAGCACCTAAGTGTATATTAAACACTTAAACACACCTCACCATTGATGGATAACACTTCATTTTTAGGTGGACACAAAGGGATCAACTCCTCAAGCACCCAACTTTTCTTGCCAAAATATCAACAAGAGTGATTCCACACTCAATGATGACCCTAGTTTCAATGTATTTTCCAAGACCTACACTAAGATGTCTTTTCCAAGCCATACACTAAGGAAAGAAAATACAATTTGAGTTTCACTGAATCAATTCATCAAAACTTAGGAAAATAGAAGCCTAATTGTCAATTTATATTTATTACAAACAAAGACTAAAATACCCTTAATGAAGGGTGCTCTTTTGGAGTGTAAAAGATCATAATACCCCTAACTTGAGGTTCCTTTGGAGTGTATCCAATGCTGCCTTGGAGTATATTCAAGGTCCCTCTTCACATATTAGCAAGCACACTCCTTTAGATGAATGCCAGGACGAGCCTGCATCTTCATAAATGGCAACTTCTATTCTTGGACTTGATGAATGGTGCCTCTTTCATGCTCTCAAAAATGAGGATATTTCACTCTTCAAGGATTATGCTCCTCAGGTTAGCATCAAGGCAAGAATCCAAGCAACTTTCCACATAAGGGATTTCTTTATGTCTTGCTCAAAACAAGTCTTTCATGCATATTCTTGTTTCCTCAGAGTGACCAAGTTTTTAGCTTTTAGGTGTTGGCCTCCAAAGAAGTCATCAAAATTTAAGGCAGCCATTTGACTTATATCATTGGTGCACTAATGTTACCCCTGCATTCAAGGACTGCCTCTCTTTGAAAATGGAAATAGACCTTCTTAGTTCAGAAATCTACCGTGGCATACCAAGAAGCCAACCAATCCATACCCATTAAAGCATCAAAATCTACCATTTCTAACTCACCCAGGCCAGTCATTGTATCACTACCACAAATACTTATTATACAATTTGGATACACCCTACTTGCTATAATAGATTCACCAGCCGGCATAGACATTTCAAATTTCTTAACTAGTAATTCTGGTATTCTTTTGAAATTTCCAACAACCAATGGAGTGACATATGATAATTTAGAGCCCTGATCAATTAATGTTTTTACATCATATGAAAAGATAGATAATGTATCTGTAACCACAACCGGAGAAGCTTCTAAATTTTGTCAATCCAGTAAAGCATATGTGTGATTCTAAACTTCAATAGAGCTAGTTGTTTGTTTAGAACCTCTACCATGACCCGTAGGTTGTACACCCCTACCTGAATAAGGCACCAAGGATAATGACGTAACGATTTACCCAGTAGGTCATTCCATACCACCTACACCCCTTTTTGGGTATTCTCTCATCATATGCCCCAACATACCATACTAAAATAAAGTATTTGTACCCATTTATCATACACCTAATTAATGATTTCCACATTATTTACATAGTAGTAGAGGAGATCTTAATTGGCTCATATTCCCTTGCTCTTAATACCCTATTGGTCGTGAACTCTGAATCTCACTTCTTTGCCTTTAGACCCTTGAAACTATGGTAGAGCACTAGCTGTAGAGTAAAAATATAATGGCCTAGGTGGTCTAGTAGAAAATTGAGGCTTAAACTCTCCTTGGGATACCATAAACTGCCCCATAGATCTGGCCCTCTTGGAATACCCTCTTTCTAATTCTTGTGTTCTTTTCTTTGCCTTTGTTCCTCTATTTTTTGTGCAAAAGCTTGTATCTTTGGTATGTCCATGTCTTTGTTCAAAGAAGTAATTTTACAACCTCTAACAAAATATGGATCCAATCTATCTACATATTGATGAACTTTATTATCCATAGTAGCTACTACATTAGGAGCATACCTAGCCAAATATTTAAACCAAAAAATGTACTCCATCACGCTCATATTCGTTTGGCAAAGATTTAGGAACTAATCTTCATGAGCCTCTCGAATCTCAAATGGAAAGAAATAATCAAAAAACTCCTCTTTAAACACTTTCCAAGTAGTTGAAGGTGCATCTATACCCCTAGATCATTTCTAGTCTTCATATCAAATATAGCCTCCCATTTGAATCTATATGCTGCTAGCTTAACTATCTCTTTACCTGATACATGCATGATATCTAGAGCCCTTTGGATTTTATCAATAAATTCCTATGGGTCTTCATTAACATCTGATCCGGTAAACGTGGGAGGATCTAGCTTAAGGAAATCCTATGTTCGTAAGCTAGCTGCTCTATCTGGACCTCTAGAGCCTGTGGTTGGAATAGTTTGTCCTTGAGCTTGTCCAGCAACTATACGAGCCAACAATTGTATCGTATTCCTTAGATCTTTCTTAGTAGTATTAATAGGTAGTTTTGAGGGTGCGGCTCTTCTCCCACTTTGCTCTTTTGGGGATGGAGGAGTAGAAGAAGTTTTTGATACAAACTTATCTTGAGCCTTACTTTGATTAATTTGCCTAGGTAGTGACTTTCTGGTCCCTTCTCCAGCAGCCATATCTATTCTCTTACATGTATTATTACTCTTTGTAGCTTGCATCTTTACTATAATAAGATAAAAAAAAATATTCAACGGTTAAATATGACTTCACGTACAATATGGGCTCTGTTGTACGATCTAAGATATGAAGAAAAAGAGACAACCCCTAAATGTTCCGTAGCCTCTTATTTATAGATGTGGTGCATAACATACCCATAAATAAGACTCAATGTAGACATGGCTTTGTAGACTCCCTAGGATGACTTGCTCTGATACCACTTTTGTCACACCTCAAATCCTATTGGGGAAAACGCCCATGACGTGAAGGTTTGAGAGATCCAATCCATGACCTTGTACTCCTCATGTATGTAACTATAATAACCAAAGGGTATATAATGCATTTATGAGAAATAAATATCATTCCCAAATCTCTCTCTCTCTATATATATATATAATAGACTTAGTCGTTGGGGCCATATCATCTAAAAGATAAGAAACTATCATCTTAACTTTACACTAGTCTACAAAGCCTCTAAAAGATACATAGACATCTAGTTAAGGTTGGGGCGAACCTCCACCTTAATCTTGACCACTATAAAATGCCAAAATATATAAAATGACTTGGAAAGCCCTGAATCAATCCGGAGCTCTCCAATGGCCACTGAATATCCTGGGCTCCAACTTAGAAGGTATATTTGCTGAAGCACCTGTGTCTGTAGCATGAAATACAGATCCCCCATAAGGAGCATCATTACAAAAGTATGTACAAACTATGTAAGGATAAAAGTAACCACACATGATATAGGATCTCAACGAAAATCAGATATAAGTGTACAAATAGTACTAATAGACAACCTTTATATATACTTGTAGGATCAGGTACATTATATTCCTTTCTTCATTTTACCTTTCTTACTTTATAATCTTTGTAAGACATATGATACAAATGACCAGCTAATTAATTGTAAATACAAAAATTGGGATCGACCCATGCTAGGCTTACGCCCCTAAGGTGCTACCCATAAATAAACATTGGGATAGGCCCATGATAGGCTTACAACCCTGAGCTGCCACACACATGTAAGGTATCGGAATCAGCCCATGCTCAGCTTATGTCCATGAGCTGCTACCCCTTTAATACAGATTTGCGTTACTTTGTTTATTTAGCCTTTGAGATTGTTACTCTGGTGGTCATAACATCATGGTACCTTGAAAAAATAATCTACAAATAAGAGGTATTCAAATGGTAACTTAATCCAACAATAATGAGGTAGGGAGCTGTTGCCACACAAATGAATTGTGTAGGAGCAGAAATAACACATGGGTCTTATTTGAGTAAACAGAGAACTCCTAAAATTTTCTAGTGAAAATAGACATGCAGGCTTATTAGTAAGCATGTATTGAGGTATTTTAATATGTTAGAGAGTGGGAACAGGGTCATTGGCTATATGGGATATAATACGCTGCTATTATGTATCACTTGTTATAGGTTAACCTTGAAAGCTTATGTGATGAACTAAATATCTGATTTCATGCCAAAGAGTGCAAAATAGAGTATGCCTTAAATACCTGGTCATACAACTCTGATACTAACCCAACTTGACTTCATGCCTTTTGGATTACTTATCTACAATAAAATATATAGTAAACTAATATTTTCAACCAACCGAAACATTTGGGTTATTTAACTTCACCAATATAGTGGCCAAATAGTATTCCCTTAATTTTTTAATCAAGGTTGTTATTTTAACCCTTTTCTCCTCCACTTACATCCATATACCATACATATTCTTATAAGATCCCCCAACACAACTTTAGGTTCATTACACCCACCAAACAATACACGAAACAGAATAGGCAGTAGACATATACAAGCATTAGTTCAGTGATGTACCCCCATACCCTTCATTTATATTTCAATACAAACTAATTACACCTTTCCCCAATATCAACCCAGCAACCCCAGAAATATACACAAAAAATAGTCCACAAAATAACCTCAAATCCCTTTTGTTATAGCAATCAAAATATGAACCTATCATCTATTGAGTTCTTAATAACAACACATCTATAATTCTTTCCCAAATTCATATATAAGGAGAACAAAGTGGGGAAGTCACCTTACCTAAATTATTCAACTTATCCTTTAAATTTGAACTTCACAAGAACTTCAACTTTCACTTTCCTTCACATTTTAAACCAAAGAAGAAAAGGGATCTCTTAATAACAAAGAAAAAGTGAGCAAGTAGCTTGTTCTATATCCTCCCATGCATTATTAATTAAGCACTTATAGCATGTTTTTCTAATCTTCCATGAGATAATTAAGATAAAGCATAAGTGTTTTCACTTACCTTGGCTTGCAAAGGTTGGGGTTTCTTTAAGAACCCTAGAAAGAAAAATAGGTCTGCTCCTTGTTGTTTTAGAGAGAGTGGAGAGAATTTATGAAATATACGCTTTTTGTGACTTAGAAATGAAGGAAATGACCAGCAACTTGGCCTTATAAAGTACCTATTTTGGCCACCTCCTTAGCTGTATTTTGGAACATAAAATTGGTCAAATTGGTTAAAGTAGGTGATGCACCTACTTAAGGATTCAACCTGCTCAAAATTTCAAAGTAGGTGATGCACCTAATTAATTCTTAGTTGGGCTCAATTAAATTAGGCCTTGGTAGATTTGAGCATTGGGCCTTTTCTCCATTTTCCTTCTATTTTCACTTAATTTGGGCCAAAATAAGTATACTAATAAAGGCCCAAATCTGATACATTGACTTGGTATAACTCAAGTAGATGACTCACCTACTAGCTTAATTAAGTCAAGCAAGCACCTCAATAAATTACTCCATTTTCAGTTCTTAATCCCTTTAATCTAACTTAAAACTTTAATACACTCGGTCACTTCCCACTTTAGATTCAAATATTAGCTAACGATCCCAAGTTTAAACAATTCTATCAATGTTACTTGGTTGCATTACATTAAAACGTATAGGCAACATCTATAATTCCATCTACACCATTAATACTCGTATAACAAATCTCATTTGTTACCTATAACACAAGGCTATACCAAGTTCCATATAATTAGACCAAGGACAAGGAAAATACGGGATGTTACAGGCACTGCCTCATTATAAGATCTCACTGTCTGAAGAAGTACTAAAGGCTATGATGGTCTAAGAAAATCTTACAAGGAACTCCATTCGAGTAGTGACGCCACAACTTCGACACAAATACTATGGCTGCCAACTCAGAATCACGGGTAGGGTAATTTGTCTCACCAGGCTTTAATTAACTAGATGCATAAGCAATCACCTTACCCTCCTACGTCAACACAGCACCCAAACCAGTATCACAATCATCACAAAACACAATAAGAACTACACCCTCCTTATGTAAAGTCTAGATTGGAGCCAAAGTCAACAACTCTTTGAGCTTTTGAAAGCACTTCTCACACACATTCGGCCACTGTAAAACCATTTTTTCTGAGCCAACTTGGTTAAGAAGCCATAATAAATGAGAGAAACCATCTTCAAAACACCAGTAATAACCCACCAAACTATGAAACTCTAAATCTCGATATGAGAAGTAGGTCTATCCCAGCAACAAATTATCCCAATCTTTGTTGGATCAACTATAATGCCAGTTTTTGACACCACATGACCTAATAAAGAGATAGAATCAAACCAAAACTTACGGTTAGATAATTTCACATACAAATTTAAGCAACCTCTAAAGTTCAACCCTCAAATGTTTCACATGGTTGGTCTCACTCTCGGAATAAACAAAGATATCATCGAAAAATACAATCATAAAGGAGTCGAGTTACAGTCAAAACACTTGGTTCATCAACACTATGAATGCTATTAGGGCATTAGTCAACCCAAAAGGCATGACCAAGAGCTGGTAATGACCGTATCGAATTTGAAAAAAAATGTACTTAGAAAATCAAAGCACTAATCTTCAACTAGTGATACTAGGAACTTAAATTAATCTTAGAGATGACCAAAACTCTCTAAAGCTGGTCAAAAAAATCATCAATGCATGTAAGAGGATACTTGTTTTTAATCATCAATTTGTTCAACTGTCTTTAATTGATACATTATGCATAGAACAACCCTTCTTCTTCATAAACAAGACAAGTGCACCCCAAGAAGGAACACTAGGTCTAATAAACCCCTTACTCAACAAATCTTGCAAATACTCCTGACAGTTAGTCAATACCATCCTATAGGGAGGAAAAAAGTGGCTTGGTGTCCGAATCCACATCAACAGTAAAATTAATATCACAATCCAGAGGAATACCAAACAAATCTATAGAAAATACATCTATGAACTCACGAACAATTCTAAAAAAATTCATAAAAGATGGCTAGGCAAGGTTAATACCTTGAATATGAGTTAAATAAGACAAATACCATATCTCTATCCTCCGCCGAGCATGTAAAATGGATAAAACACCCATATGAATTAAATATACCTTTCCAAACTAACCTTTGCACACCTAGAATAGCTAAGGTCAAGGGCTCATAACAGTTCAAAATAGCATGATAAGGACATAACCAATCCATATCCAAGATAACATCAAAATTAACCATATTTAAAATAATCAAGTCTACCCAATTCCCACAACACACAAAGGTAACCACACAAGATCGATATACCTAATACACCACAACAGAATCTCTTACAAGGGTAGAAACATAAAGAGGCATAGAAGAGGCTCACACATAACATCAAAACCAAAAACACAATGTGCACATAGAAAAAGGTGATAGAGGAATGACCTAAGGAGATGAAGTCTAAGAGAAAAAAGATAACAAATAAATGTAATAAAGTAAGATAGACAGATTGACATATGAGATTACAAGAAATAGAAACCAAACTATGTATCAAAAAATAAGACCCCTAAAACCCGAAATAACAACACCAAACTCTTACGGTGACCGCTAAGGGAAACAAATCCACCTTACAACTACTATTTCTAATCAAGGAGAAATAATAGCTTTTCCAAGCCCTACACTACTTGGCTTTTTTCCCTACACTACACTCTCAAAGAGAGAATAAAAAGTCTTTTTATGACTCTCAAATATCCATAATCAACTAACTAGAAAATAAGCCTAATGGAGTCTATTTATAGCTATTACATCAAATGACCAAAATACCCTTAATGAAAAGGGGCTCCTATGGAATGTAAAGAAAAGGTACAATTAAGGACTCCTTATTCACACTTCAACCCTTGCAATCCTTTTGAGGCTCGGGTAGTCATCAAGGCAATCCTCTAAGAAACCTTCCACACACAGAATTGCTTTATTAAGTGACCAAAATAACTTCCCTATCCATACTCTTAGGTCTTTAAGGTGTCCAAAATTGGATTCTCCATGTGTTGTCCATGAATGATGACATCAAAAGTTATGATGTCCATTTGGATCATATCACCCTCCCCTTCTTGAAAAGGATTTAACCTCAAACCCAAACCTTACAATACCAAAGAAAGGACAAACGAATACAAACTTCTCATGGCATGAGGGTTAGGGTTAGCATAATAAATCATCTCAATATGCCAAGGTTGCACATACTTGAAATATGTAATGCCCCAAAAAACGGGTCCCGGAGCGTCACATGGTGCTTGAGGCTACGAGTAGCCCTAAGCTAACCTTTGAGACATTTTCATTCAGTTCAACACAAATCAACGGGGTTTCCATAAATAACCCTCAAATATCAATAGAGTAATCACCATCCAAGAATAAAAGAATTTCAGAAAGATAACAAAATACGACTTATTAGTCAACTCCCAACATCTATACTAGTCTGACAAGCCTTTAAGAAAATCAATAAAACCAGCGAACCACTGAGACATGCCCCAACTGACTCATACTCAGTTATCGAATGTAAATAATTCTGTGAAACCAACATCAGACATCAAGTCCTCAAAACATGAGGACTCACCACAACATAGGATGTAGAACAGCATGCCCGAAGAATCACTGTCAAACCTAGACCTGAGCACCTGAACCAACATTCTGAGAAAATACAGCCCACATCTAAAGATGTGGGTCAGTACCATGGAAAGGAACTGAGTATATGGGGGTGTATGCAGTTGTATAAACATCATCATCATAAATATTTATAAGAAATATGCAGGATGTATGAAAGACTCACATAGCCTAAAGAAAATCATCATAATCATGAGAGGATGAAATAAGTACAATAACATATGTGAGTTATCATATAATTTGTCAATCACTTTCAATTAATCAAGAATATCAATTGTCATAATGTAGATATCATTTAAATCTTTCGAAAGAATAAATTTCAAATCACTTCACCATTCACTATAGACACAAGGAAACACACACATTGGGAGATCCTATAACCGACATAAACCATGTGAGCTATATGGAGTCCAACGTACAACCCATGTTAGGGAGATCCATCCTATCCTTTCCATTGGAGTAGGACTATCGATATCAAATCTACACAAACTAGCGATCACTATATAAATCAGCCTCAGGCTCACTCCTACAGGGGCACGTAGTTTTAGGGAAGTAAGGTTGCTTTATACCTCCCACTCAGTGATAAAGATTTCTCCCGAACTTAGCTCAGATCATTTCAAAGATAATTCACAAAAAAATAATTTCAATAATATATAAATATACATCGGGAGTCATCATGCTTCCTATCTATCAAAATCAACCACGTTGTGGATTTCATTCACACACGAGTTCAAAATAGCTCCATTAAGACTAAGAGGTCAAATCATTCAAAATATCACAAATATACAACATCAACGTTCTTATAACACATACTTTCTAAAAAAGACATAATTTCATATGGGGATTCACGACCCAAATATCAAAATCATGATAAATATCGTTCAAGATTCATGCTTTATATTTCCACATATGTAAATTCATCTTTCAAAATCATAAACATCAAGATTTCATAATAATCATCATAAGATATGGGTTCACGCTTCAAATTCATAAAAATCATGCCTTTGTAAAGAAAATTACTTTTGGGCACAAGAACGAAAGAGAGTTCTTGTTGAAAACCCCCACAAACCTTGAATGATGAGCATTAGATCGATACTCATTTTTGAGATGTTAATCGTGCCTTTGAATGATGGTTTTTAGAGTTCTTGAAATAGGAACTTGGAATCTTGAATAAATTTACAGAATTAATGGTGAACTTTGGAGGTTCTTGAAGTTGGATGTAGGACCTTAGGGTTTTCTTTTTGAGGGAGTTTGATGAAATAGAACATATAATGCTTCTAATAGGCTTTAATATGGAGTTTGGATGGATTTTGGGTGAGGGGGAATGACCAAAACGCCCCTAAAAATCAAATAATTCTTGAATCTGTCCTTTGGTGGACTGTTTTGATAGTCTGAAGTAGATCAACCATAACGTTTTACTCCGATTTTCAAATTGGATGAAACCAATTTCATTAGAAAGAGGACACTCATATCTTTCCTTTTATATATAATATCTTATCTAGATCATTGTGTACGAGGATTTATGATCGTTTGAACTTGACCCAAAAATTCGCTTTTGATAGGCTGAAGTAGACGTCCGTAACTTTTTGCTTCGATAGACAAATTGGATGAAACCAATTTCATTGGAAAAAGGACTCGCAGAGCTTTCGTTTGATATATCGTAGATCACCCAGATCATTATGTATAGGGAGTTATAATTGTTTAAAGTTGGAGAAAAAATACGCCAGGCCTCACTATTTCTTCCTGCACGTTTCACTGTTCACTACTATTTATGGTTCGATTAGAATGTTCATAACTCGTCGCTCGGGTGTCCATTTTGGATGATCCACATATCGTTGGAAAGCTTATTTGATACTCTACACAATGGTGGGTCATAATCTAAGGCATTCAACACATAAAATTTATAATTCATTGTAGAAGATAGAACCCAACATGTTTACGCATAAAATTTCAACAAAAAATTTCCCAGTGTATTACATCATCCCCCCTGGAAACATTCATCCTCGAATGATGCTAGGCATGCCAATATTAGATACGGAATAGAGAATACAGCTGAAACCATTCGTTAGACTCATCATCACATCGTTTCTCACTCCGAATAAAATATAGAATGCATAAATTCAAGAAACTACAGCTGAACACATAATAAATGACAGCTGAACTGCTGTAACTTTTATCAAAAGTTCATCATTTAGGAAAGAACGGTACCTTCGGCTTGATCGGAGTTCGTGGAAAATAGGTGCGCGTACTTGGATCACATATTCGCCTCAGCTACCCAAGTTACACCCTCAATAAATTGGTTTCGCCACAACATCGTGACCAAGGGAACTTCTTTGTTCCTTAGTCTTTGGCCACTAAAATCAAGAATCTCAATAGGAATCTCATCAAAAGAAAGATTTTCTTGAATGTCAGCATTCACAGAGGAATCCACTACCACAGCATTGCTAAAATGCTTTCTAAGCATGGAGTCATGGAATATTAGATGAATAGAGGACAACTCAGAAGGAAACTCTACCTCATAAGCTACCTTACCAACACGGATAAGAATTTTGTAAGGACCAACATAACAGGGACTAAGATTCCCCTTCTTTCGGAATCTCTTCACCCCCCTCATGGGTGAAATTTTCAGATACACTAGGTCACCAACTTCAAACTCAAGGTCTCTCGTTGTAACATTCGCATATGACTTCTGACGACTCTGCACAGTTTTCAACCTTTCCCTAATCAATTTACTTTTTCCATAGCCTCAGATACCGAATCAGGACCACTCACAGCCGCTTCACCCACCTCAAACCAACCTATGGGTGATCTACACTTCCTCCTATATAAGGCTTCAAACGAAGCCATGCCAATACTAGAGTGGAAACTGATATTGTAAGAAAACTCTATCAATGGTAAGTGATCATCCCAACTTCACTTAAAGTCAAGTGCACAAGCTCTCAACATATCCTCTAAGGTCTTGATGGTCCGCTCAGCCTGACCATCGGTCTGTGGATAAAAAGCAGAACTCAAAAGCACTTGGGTACCAAGACCCTTCTGAAAAGCTTTCCAAAATTGCGAAGTAAACTGAGTACCCCTATTCGAAATGATAGACAAGGGAACTCCATGCAGTCTGACTAGCTCTCGAATATACAATCTAGTTTAATCCTCAGCGATATATGCAGTATGAACAGGCAAGAAATGAGCAGACTTAGTCAACCTATCAACCACAACCTAAATAGAATCATGATGGCGTCGGGAAGAAGGTAAAGCAATCTCGAAGTCCATATTTATCTCTTCCCACTTCTAGGTGGGAATACTAAACTCTTGTATCATACCACCAGGTCTTTGGTGTTCAACCTTAACCTGTTGGCAGGTGGCATACTTATCTAAAAACACTGCTATATCTTTCTTCATGCCACTCTACCAATAAATTTCTCGCAAGTCTCGGTACATCTTGGTGGCACCAGGATGAATAGAATATCGCACCCCATACGCTTCAGCCATAATCCTCTATCTCAGATCAACAACATTCGGAACACACAATCTACCCTGCAATCTCAACACACCATCTCCCCCTTATGAGAAAACCTCTACTTTTTGGTCCTTGACTGACTCCTTCAGTCTGACCAAACTAGCATCTAAGTATTGCTTTTCCTTCACTTTTGAAACCAAGGAGGATTCGAAACTACTCTGAACCCCTATACTACCTTCAGCAGAGTTAAACAACCTAACCACCAATCTAGACAAATGGTGTACATCACGAGACGACTCTTTTTTACCTTTTACCATATGCGAAACACTACCCATGGACACTTTACTTAGGGCATCCGCCACAACATTGGCCTTGCTCGGATGGTACAGCACACTCATATCATAGTCCTTTAACAATTCAGACCATCTTCTTTGCGTAAGATTCAATTCTCTCTGGGTAAACACATACTGCAGACTCTTATGGTTAGTGAAAACATTAACATGGACACCATACAAATAGTGTCTCCAGATTTTCAAAGCAAACACAACAGCAGCCAACTCAAGGTCATAGGTGGGGTAATTTTTCTCATAGGGTTTCAACTGTCTAAATGCATAAGCTATCACCTTACCCTTCTGTATCAATACGCAACCTAAACCAACTATCAAAGCATCACAGTACACCACAAAACCATCAACGCCATCAGGCAAAGTCAAAATAGGGGCTGAAGTGAGTCGAGTCTTCAACTCTTGAAAACTCTTCTCATAAGTTTTGACCACAATAACTTCACTTTCTTTTGGGTCAAACAATTCATAAGAGATGCTATAGAGGAGAAATCCTTAATAAAATGGCGGTAATAGCTAGCTAAACCCAAGAAAATTTGGATATCATTCGGAGAAATAGGTCTATGCCAATTTCTAACAACTTCGGCATTTTGGGGATCAACTCTAATACTCTCGGAAGAAATGATATGACCGAGAAAAGTAACTGACCTTAGACAAAACTCACACTTACTAAACTTGGCAAACAACTTGTGATATCTATAGATTTGCAAGACAGTTCGGAGATGATCAGAATGTTTATTCTCACTATGGAAGTACACCAGAATATCATCAATGAACACTATGAAAGACATATCTAGATAAGGTCTGAACACTCGATTCATAAGGTCCATGTGAGCTGTTGGGGCATTAGTTAACCCAAAAGACATAACAAGTAACTCAAAATGGCCATAACAAGTTTGGAAAGCAGTTTTTGGGATGTCACACTCCCTAACTTTGAGTTGATGACAGCCAAAATGAAGGTCTATCTTTGAGAAATAACTTGCACCTTACAATTGGTCAAATAAATCATCTATTCTCGGAAGGGGGTACTTATTTTTTACGGTGACTTTATTCAGTTGGCGGTAATCAATGAACATATGCAAGGAGCCATCTTTCTTTCTCACAAACAACCCAGGAGCACCCCAAAGAGAAATATTGGGCCTTATGAAACCCTTATCTAGTAGATCTTTGAGTTTCTCTTTCAACTCCTTAAGTTCTGTAAAGGTCATACGGTAAGAAGGAATAGAAATGGGCTAAGTATCAGGAAGAAGATCAATCCCGAACTCTATCTCTCTATCAAGAGGTATCCCTGGGAGATCATCTGGAAAGATGTCAAAAAACTCATTGATGACGTTAACAGACTGGAGAGTTGGAGTCTCAGGCTTAGTGTCTTTGACTCTAACCAAATGGTAAATTGACACCTTGGAAATAAGCTTTCTAGCTTTGATATAAGATATAAAATGACTCCTGGGTGACACAGAATTCCTAAACCACTCAATCACGAATGCACTCGAAAACTGAAACTTGACCACTTGAGTCCGGCAATCAATAGAGGCACAAGAAGAATACAGCCACTCCATACCCAGAATGACCTCAAAATGTACCATGTCTAACACAATCAGATCATCCAACAAGACTCTATGAAGAATGGTAATAGGACACTTTTTACACACTTTCTAGGAAACAATCGAATCACCCACTAAGGTAGAAACTAGGATAGGCTCGGGAATAATCTCAGGACTCATTTCAAAATTCACAGCAATCAAAGGTGTAACATAAGAGAAACTGGATCCAGGATCCAACAAAGTATACACATCAAACTAAAATATACGAAGCATACTAGTAACAACATCGGGAGAGTCCTCCTGTTCCTCGTGGGACGGTAAAGCATAGAATCTATTATGGCGCTGCCTGCCAGCATTGCTAGAAGAGGTGCCCTGAGCTGGGGTTGGTCGAGTCACTAGAACTGGAGCACTAATAGTCTGAGTATGGGTCTGAGGGTGATAGTCACGACGCCCTTGTCCACCTGTGGAAAATCTCTAACTCTGTGACCCATGTCACCACATTGGAAACAACCTTTTTTCTCACCCCAACACTCACCCGAATGAGCCCTACCACACTTAGGACACAGGGGACGATTTGGCTTACTGCCAGCACTGTACTGGGACCTGGATGCATATGACCTGCTACTTTGCTCCTGCCTACCTCTAGGCACGAGAGCACTAGCAGATAATGGTACTGGCATAGATAAATGATCCTGATGCTGAGGGCAACTCTCTCCTTGCAATCTAGTCTAACCCTGTCCGTGCTGCTCGAACCTAGCTCTTTTATTCCCTTTCATTCTATCTCTCTCCTTAATTTTGTCTACCTCAATTTGTTGGGCATGAGTCATCAGCCTAGAAAGATTTATCTCACTATTTAGCAGAGTAGACCTACACTTCTTAACCACATAACTAGACACTCCGGTCACAAACTTACTCATACTAGCCCGATTATCAGCCACTAAGTCAGGAGCATACTTTGCCAACTAATTGAACTTTAGACAGTACTCCCTAACAGTCATAGAGCCCTATCGCAGGTTCATAAACTCTTCTACCTTCGCCTCCCTCATCTTCAAAGGGAAAAACTTATCCAGGAATGCATCCTGCAACTCTTGCCAAGTTGTAGGGATAGCTCCCTCTCCTCTACCTTTCCTCCAACCAACAACCCAGTCAAAAGAAAGGTCTTTCAACCTATAAACAACCAACTCCACACTATGTTCCTCAGATACATGCATCACCTGAGTAATCTTTTGCACCTCCTCTAAAAATAACTGTGGATCCTTATCAAACTTGGACCCTTAGAATTCCGTTGGATTTATCCGCATGAAGTCACAGATCCTGGCAGCAGCTGAATCACCTCCCTACTGCTATGGTACTGGGGTTGGGTTAGCCTGAACATTTGCAGTAATAGCTTGGGCCAGTGTCTGAAAGGCTGCCTGAAATTCAGCATGAGACATGTTTTCATTCAATGGTTCAGCGAGTTGAGGTTGCTGACCATCATTATTTCTTCTCGCTCGATATGGAGGTATATTTCTAAAAGAGGAGAGCATGAATCAATAGCAGAGAAAGACACTTTAAGCACGATAGACTTCTGAAAGAAAGAATCACACTTTTTCCTAAAATGTCTTGTAGTCTCTTGCTCATAGATGTGGCGTGCAATACACCGATGATCAAGACTCTACTTAACATGGTTTATCAGACTCCCTAGGAAACCTTTAAAACTTAGGCTTTGATACCAAGTTTGTAACGCCCCAAAAAATAGGTCCCGAATCATCACACAGTGCTTGAGGCTATGAGTATCCCCAAGCTAACCCTTTGAGCCATTTTTATTCAGTTCAACACAAATCAATGAGGTTTCCATAAATAACCCTCAAATATCAACAAAGTGATCATCATCCAAGAATAAAAGAATTTTAGAAAGATAACAAAATACGACTTATTAGTCAACTCCCAACATCTATACTAGTCTGACAATCCTCTAAGAAAATTAATAAAACCAGTGAGCCACTGAGATATGCCCCAATTGACTCATACTTAGTTATCAAATGTAAACAATTTCGTGAAACCAAATCAGACATCATATCCTCAGAACATAAGGACTCACCACAACAGAGGATGTATAACAGCATGCCCGAAGAATCACTCTCAAACCTGGAACTGAGCACCTGAACCTACATTCCGAGAAAATGCAGCCCACATCCCAAGATGTGGGTCAGTACCATGGAAAACAACCGAGTATATGGGGGTGTATGTAGTTTTATAAACATCATCATCATAAATATTTATAAGAAATATGCAGGATGTATGAAAGACTCACATAGACCGAAGAAAATCATCATAATCATGAGAGGATGAAATAAGTACAATAACACATGTGAGTCATCATATAATTAGTCAATCACTTTCAGTTCATCAAGAATATCAATTCTCATAATGTAAATATCATTTAAATCTTTTGAAAGAATAACTTTCGCAATTCCACTTTCAAATCACTTCACCATTCACCATAGACACAACGAAACACACACACACTGGGAGATACTATAACCGTCATAAACCATGTGAGCTACATGGAGTCCAACGTACAACCCACATTGGGAAGAGCTTTCCTATCCTTGCCATTGGAGTAGGACTATCGATTCAGGCTCACTCCTACGGGGGTACGTAGTTCTAAGGAAGTAAGGTCGCTTTATACCTCCCACTCAGTGCTAAAGATTTCTCTTGGACTTAGCTCAAATCATTTCAAAGACAATATACAACAAAACAATTTCAGTAATATATAAATATACATCGGGAGCCATCATGCTTCCCATCTATCAAAATCAACCACGTTGTGGATTTCTTTCACACTCAAGTTCAAAACTACTCCATTCAGACCAAAAGGTCAAATCATTCAAAATATCTCAAATATTCAACATCAACATGCTTATAACACACACTTTCTCAAAAAAAACATAATTTCCAATAGGAATTCATGACCCAAATATCAAAATCATGATAAATATCATTTACGATTCATGCTTTATATCTCCACAAATGTAAATTCATCTTTCAAAATCATAAATATCAAGATTCATAATAATCATCATAAGATATAGGTTCATACTTCAAATTCGTAAAAATAAAATAAAAATAATGTCTTTGTAAAGAAAATTACTTTTGGGCACAAGAACGAAAGAGAGTTCTTGTTGAAAAACTCCACATACCTTGAATGATGAAATTTAGATCGATACTCATTTTTGAGATGTTAATCGTTCCTTTGAATGATGGTTCTTGGAGTACTTGAACTAGGAACTTGGAATCTTGAATAAATTTGCAGAATTAATAGTGAACTTTGGAGGTTCTTGAAGTTGGATGTAGGACCTTAGGGTTTTCTTTTTGAGGGAGTTTGATGAAATATAACATATAATGCTTCTAATAGGCTTTAATATAGGGTTTGGACAGATTTTGGGTGAGGGGGAATGACGAAAACACCCCTAAAAATTAAATAATTTTTGAATCTGTCCTTTGGTGGACTATTTTGATAGTCTAAAGTAGATCAACCACAACGTTTTACTCCGATATCCAAATTAGATGAAACCAATTACATTAAAAAGAGGACTCTCATATCTTTTGGTTGATATATAGTATCTCACCCAGATCATTGTGTACGAGGAGTTATGATCATTTGAAGTTGACCCAAAAATTCGCTTTTGATAGGTTGAAGTAGATCTACCATAACATTTTGCTCCGATAGATAAATTGGATGAAACCAATTTCATTGGAAAGAGGACTCGCAGAGCTTTCCATTGATATATTTTAGATCACCCGGATCATTATGTACAAGGAGTTATGATCATTTAAATTAGGAGCAAAAATACAGCAGGCCTCAGTACTTTTTTCTGCACGTTTTACTATTCACTACTATTCACGGTTCGATCAGAATGTTCATAACTCATCGCTCGGGTGTCCGTTTTGGATCCACATATCGTTGGAAAGATTATTCGATACTCTACATAATGGTGGTTCATAATCTAAGACATTTCACACATAAAATTTATAATTCAACGAAAAATTTCCTGGGGTATTACAAAATATAACAAAGGATCCTTTGAATTATATATTAAAAACCCAATGAAAGATGCACAAAGGATTTGTTTACGGAAATCACCAAGAGATTAACAAGCTACAAAGGTCCTAATGGCGTCACTTGGTCCAAAAGGTAGAATTAGGATCTTATGAGCCGCAAAATACAATTGCTCTTTTATCCCTTCAAAAGACCAGAACAAGGGTGGTGATTCAATTAGTTCTAAATTCCAAAAAATCCATATAGCATTATTACTCTCACAAGTTGACTTACCAAAAAATTTCCTACCTCTACATAAAACCAAAACTACTATGGATATCATCATAGATAAAGAGGTAGTACAGGAAAGAATCATGTGCAAAGGCATTCATGGGTGGCGAATAAGTATTTGAACACATACATATTTTTTTCTCCAAATAACTAGATAACTTGGCATCCATAAGTTGGAATTCATGCAATTTAGGTAGACGCATGTTCAAAAGGATGCACATTTAGGAAGATTACCCTGAGGAGTCAATGACACCTCTGCCCTCAGGTTTTTAAGAAGGATTACACATTTCTTATCCTTAAGAGTACTCTTATTTTTCAATAGGAGATTTCAATCTTGAGGAGGAATGTTGTCACACCATAGTGGGTTAGTATATCGGCTATTGCCTTCAAGGAAAACTATACCATCATTCTCACCACTAGGTTCATTAGGGGTGTTTAAATAATCTTCAAACAAGACATTATACCTAAATAGAGCATAATCTATTACCCAGGCAAATTCAGAACAAACACATTCATCAGTCTCTAAAAGATTAATATCAAGTTTCAAAGAGATTTCATGTCTATACAAGAACAACAATGAAAACACGAAACACACCCCAAATAGTCCACAAATCACAAGATCCGATCACCTATTAGAGACCAACTCTCGAATTCAACAAATACAGCAAGAATACAAGATAACAATGGTGTGTTTCACATCAAAACAGCTACAAAACGTGATGAAAAATATGAAGAACAATAACACAAGTTTTCAGATTCAACAAAGGACCCAAAATATTCTACTACACAACAACAACAAGATGACGACAACAAAATGTAAAGATAGGTAGTGTGACATAGATTACTACAATAACTAAGAACCTAAGTGTAGATCCAACACTAAAATCCTTAATACATATAATAACAACACTGACACTCTTACGTGGACACAAGAGGGACATCAATCTCCCCAAATACCTATGTTTCCAAGCTTTGAATGCAACACAAGTGAAATCCACACTTGTATCACCCTAGTTTCGGGTTGGTGGTCTTCTATCCTTAGAGAGGAAATGTTTCAAGTGTTATACACTCATAATATTCATTAAAATCTGATTAGTAAATGCCCTAAAATGTTCTAAATATACTAGGTTACAAAAATAATGTGAAATATCCAAAATGACCCCTTAGTCAAAGTTTTCAAGTGGGTGCCTTTGGAGTACATTTTATGGACGGTTTTTGACCACTTTTAAGTCCTCCTTTGCACATCACTTTCAAACTCCAAGTCTTAGGTTCAATATATCTCATAAATATGCACCCTAGTGGTCGTACCCATATCACAAGTACAAGATTGTCCCAAGAATAGCTCTTAGGTTCGCTGCCATTTTGTTTACCAAATCTTACTTGAGTTCTATTAATCACATCAGACACATACTTAAGTGGTGGAACAGATTCACAAATAAGTTGGTGAACACAATTTTTACACGAAAACGTACTTTCATTGAACATAATAGCTTCAACACTAGGTGGATACAAGAAACTCTTACAAGAAGAGTCAACTCTATCATCTATAGGGTCAACTAGTGTATCCACTCGCACAACATGTACATCATCCATAAGTGGTAAAGAATAAATATACTCACATATAGGTAGGCTATTACTAATACTCAATGACTTATTAGCCACATAATAATCATTCTCATTTACTAAAGTGTAAGATTTAGCTATTTTACCTTGATGTTCATGAGTATGTTCGTCTTTACCTCGGTGTGAAAGTCCGTTACAAGCTTGGGCAGCAACTTTCTTTGAAAAGCTTTCTTCGTAAGTTGTTTGGACAATTGAATTTTGAGGGAAGAGTTTGGGTAATAATTGATGTATAATTTCAATATGACATTTCATATCTTCAAGATCGTCATTGATGCGATCACACGTGGCACTGAAATTATGGGAAGCTATGGTACCTAACTAAAAAAAACATCAACAAACAAAAGAAAACAATCAAGATTAGTAGTAAATGCTCCTCTCTAACAATCGTATAAATTCAAATTTGTGATCCTCACAATTGAAGCAATGAATATTGAAAGTTTCTTGTATTTCGATAGTCAATAAGGTATCAATCACTACTTAGTGGCCGGTATCGATTCTCATTTGATTGACCCAAAACACAAAACAGATAATTCTACTTATGAACTTGAAACAAAAAGTTACGATGATTTAAATATGATAAAAGCACACAAAGAATAAAAACACGAATGAAAAGGACTCAAAACTAACTCACAACCTAGTAGAAAATTACTAGTTTGTCAATTAGCACTAGAATCAATAAAAATACAACTAAGAATCTAGAATAGAAATCAAGAAATCAAGATTTGAGCTCAAAATTTGATTGTCCAAAGTGGTGACATGGCAGCTTATGGTTGGACGTTAATTTTGCAATTTTTTTTTGTTCTTCAAATTGTGTTTCGTCCAATCTTCAACCAAGAGAGTGCAATTTCAGTTTTTGGAGGAAAAAAACAAGGTTTGGAACCTTTTTTTGTGATGCCCCGTACATTGCATGTACTTTCCCTATTTATAGGTAACTTGGTATAGCCTTGAGATTTGTTATGCAAGTATTAATGGTATAAATGAAATTATAGATGCTGCCCGGACATTTTTATGTGATACAATCAAGTTAACATTAATACAACTATTTAAACTTGGGATTGTAAGCTGGTATTTGGATCTAAAGTTAAAAGTGACGAAGTATGTACAAGTTGAAAGTTAGATTAAAGGAATTAGAATATGGTAATGGAATGAAATATTGAGGTGCTTGATTGACTTAATTAAGCTAGTACGTGACTCACCTACATAAGATTTTTGGACCAAATTAATATACCCATGACTATGGATCAGATTTGGGCTAAACAAATGTACTCATTTGGGTTAAATTGAAGAAAAGAGGAAGAAAATATAGAAATGGCTCAACACTTAAATATGCCAAAGGCCCAAGTTAATTGTGCCCAAAATATGAATTTAAGCAAGTAGGTGCATCACCTACATTAAAATTTTGAGCAGCTTGAACCCTTAAGTAGGTGCATCACCTACATGACTAATTTGTGGCTTGAAGTGAGGTAAATAATAAGGGCTCAATATAATATCAATATAGCTAGCCATTTTTCTCATTTTAACCACAATATTTCTTTTTAAATTTCCAGTTTCTACCTTACTTAACAAGGATAACAACAACAACCCTAAAATTCCTTCTAGGATTCTTAATGAAGCCCTTATCTTTGCAAGCTAAGGTAAGTATAAACACTCTAGTTTTAGCTTAATTATCTCATGGAAGATTAGGAAAACATGTTCTAGGTGTCCAATTATAAATACATGGTAGAATATAGAACAGCTACTTGCTCACTTTTTCTTTGTTATTAAGAGATCTCTTTTCTTCTTTGGTTTAAAGTGTTAAGGAAAGTGAAAGTTGAAGTTCTTGAGGAGTTCAAATTTAAGTATAAGTTGCAGAATTAAGGTAAGGTGACTGCTCTATTTTGTTCTCCTTATATATATATTTGAGAGAGAATTATGAATGTGTTGTTATTGAGAACTCAAGAGATGATGAGTTCAGTAAGTGATTGCTATAATAAAAGGGATTTGGGACTATTTTATGGACTGTTTTGTATGTTTATGTTATGGGCTATCAGGTTGTTGTTGGAGAAAGGTGTGATTAGTTTGTAATGAAATATAGAAGAAAGGTGTGGCGATACACCACCAAAATAATTATTGCTTTTATTTACTGCCTAATCTATTTTATGTATTGTTTGGAATGTGTAATGAAGCCAAGGTGGTTTTGGTGAATTTAATAAGGACATGTATGTTATGTGGGTTTAATTTGAAGAGAAATGGGTTAAAATATAACCCTTAACTTATAGATTAAGAGCACACTGCCCGGTTAATATTTTGGTGAAGATAAATAGCCCAAATATGTTGGTTGGTTACTAATATTAGTTTACCATATCTTCTATTGTAGATAAGTAATCTGAATGGTGGGAAGTCAAGTTTTATTAGTTTTGGATTTACATAATCCGGTATGTAAGTCATACTCTATTTTTCACTCTTTGGCATGAAATCGGGCATTCGGTCGATCAAGTAAGCTTCCAAGGTTATCCTATAACAAGTGATACATAATGTCAGTATATTATATCCCATGTAGTCAATGACCTTTTTCCCACTCTCTAAAATGTTAAAAAACCTCAATACATGCTTATTATTAAACCTACACATCTACTTTCACTAGAGAATTTCAAGAGTTCTATATTTACTCGAATAAGACCCATATGTTATGTTTAACTCCTAAATACTTCATTTGTGTTACAATAGCTCCCTACCTTATTGTTGTTGCATTCAGTTCCCATTTATATGTATCTTATTGGTAGATTACTGTTTTAAGGTACCATAATGTTATGACCACCAAAAAACAATCTCAAAGGTTAAACAAACTAAGTAATGCAAATCTGTACAACGAGTGGCAGCTCAGGGACATAAGCCTTTAATGGGCCAATCGTGGTATCGTAATATATGGGGAGCAACTCAAGGTACATGGGCCGATCCCAACATTTATTTATGGGTGGCAGCTCTGGGGTGTAAGCATAGCATGGGCAGATCCCAATTTATCTATTTACCACTAATCAGTGGCTCAGCTGTATTATATGACTTACAAATATTAGGAAATAAGAAAGGTAAAATGAAGAAAGGAATGTAATGTACCTGATCCTTCAAATATATAAAGGTTGTCTACTAGCACTATTTATTCACCTGCATCTTATTTCTATTGTGCTCTTGTATCATGTGTTGTTGCCTTTTTGCCTTACATATTCATATCATATTTTTGTACTGATGTTCCTCAAGAGGGACCTGTACATCATGCTATAGGTACAAGTTCAACTAATACACCTTGCTAGTAAAATAATAGGCTATTCAGTAACTATTGGTGAGCTCCAGGTTGATTTGGGGATTTTAGAGTTCATTCCATATATTTTTATATTATTCAGTAGTAAAGAGTAGGGAGGGGGTTTGTCCTGGCCCTAGCTAAGTCTATGTATCTTTTAGAGGCATTGTAGACTAATGTAAAGTTAAACATGCTAGCGTCTTGTCTTTGAAATGTGTGGCCCCAATGACTATGTTTTGTATATATAATCTTTTGCTTGCACATTTAATTATTCACATTAATGCATTATATCATATTGTTAGAAACTTCGATTGTCATAGTTACATGCATGAGAAGTACAAGGTTATGGATTGGTTCTCTTGGTCCTTTAGGCTATGGGTGCATGTCTTCCCAATTCTATTTGAGGCATGATAAAAGTGGTATCAGAGCAGGTCGTCCTAGGGAGTTTACAAAGACGTGTCTATATAGAGTCTTTCTTATGGGTGTGTTGTGCACCACATCTATAAACTAGAGGCTATGGGAATTTTGGAGTTATTTAACCACTAAACCTGCTTTTTTTACTCTTATTATAGTAAAGATGCCGGTTACAAGATGGAGTAAGAATATAGGAAAGTGAGTAGACGTGGCTGCTGGAGAAGGGACCTACAAGTCTCCACCTAGACAAGCTAATCAAAGTGAGGCTCAAGATAAGTTTGTATCACAAACTTTTTCTACACCACCATATCTAGAAGAACTAAGGAGGAGAAGAACCGCATCCTAAGACCCACCTATTAATTCTACAGACCAAGTTCTAAGGAGTCCAGTGCAATTATTAGCTCTTATAGTTTCTGGACAAGTTCAAGGACAAAATATTTCTACCACAGGTTCTAGTGGTGCAAATAGGGAAGCTAGCCTACGGACACAGGATTTTCTTAAATTGGATTCTTTCACATTCACTAGATCAGATATTAATAAAGAACCACAGGACATTATTAATCAAACCCAAAGGGATATAGATGTCATGCATGTATCGGGTAAAGAGAAAGTTGAGCTAGCACCTTGTAGATTCAGCAGCTTGTAGATTCAAAGGTAAGGCTATATTTTAGTATAAAGACTGGAAATGATCTAGGGGTATCGATGCACCTTTATCTACTTGGAAAGAGTTCAAAGAGGCATTTCTTGATCATTATCTTCTATTTGAGATTTGAGAGACCCATCCAGATGAATTCTTGAATCTTTACCATGGGAATATGAGTGTGAGGGAGTACAATCTCTGGTTTAACTCTTTATATAGGTACGCTCTTAATATAGTGGCTACTATGGAAGATATAGTTCATCGATACGTGGATAGATTGGACCCATATCTAGTTAGAGATTGTACTATTCCTACTTTGAACAAAGACATGGACATAGCAAGACCAAATCTACAGGGAAATTCATGGGATCCCAAGGTGATTTTAGGCCTTGGTTTTCAAATAGATCATCTAGGACCTTATATTTTTATCCTATAGCTAGTGCTCCACCATAGTTATAAGGGTCCAAATACAACCAGTTTGGACGAAGAAGTGATAGTTAGAGGTCATGAATAGCGGGGAATCAAGAGCAAGGGTGTATGAGCTAATTAAGGCCTCCTCGACAGCCATGTAATCAATATGGAAACTTCATTTAGGTGTTTGTAATTTTGGGAAAAAATCCTGCTTTTGGTGTAATACGTTGGTGCATATGATGAGAGAATGCCCACAGAAGAGCATGGGTGGTATCGCATGACCTAGTGGATCAGCTGTTGCATCATCATCATGGTGCCTCATTTAGGTAGAGGTGTGCAGCCTACGGATCATGGTAGAGGTATTAAAGGAGAATCTAGCTCTAGTGGAGTTCAGAATCGCACATATGCATTAGCGGATCGACAAAATTTAGAGGCTTCTCCAGATGTGGTTACGGTACATTGTCCATCTTTTTACTTAGATGTATATGCATTAATTGATATGGGTTCTACATTATCATATGTCACTCCATTGGTTGCTGGGAATTTTAAAAGAACACCAGAATTGCTAGTTAAGCCATTTGAAATATCCACGCCGATTGGTGAATCTATTATATCTAAAAGAGTGTATTGAAATTGTATAATAACTATTTGTTGTCGTGATATAATGGCTGACCTAGTTCAGTTAGAAATGGTAGATTTTTATGCTATAATGGGTATGGATTGGTTAACTTCTTGTTTTGTCGCAGTAGATTGCCGAACTAATAGGGTGTATTTCCATTTTCCAAGGGAAGCAGTCCTTGAATAGAGAGATAATATAAGTGCACCAAAAGGTAAATATATTTCTTATTTTAAGGAAAAAGGATGATTTCCAAGGTTTACATATATCATCTAGTTAGAGTGAGAGATAAAGATGTGGAGCCAGCAACTCTTCACACTATTCCAGTGGTAAATGAATTTTCCGATGCATTTCTTGAAGATCTTCCAGATTTGCCACCAGAACAAGAAGTAAAGTTTGATATTGATGTTATTCCAGGTACTCAACCAATCTTAATTCCTCCATATAGAATGGCCCCGACAGAATTATGAGAGTAAAAAGAGAAATTAAAAGACTTGCTAGAAAATTGATTCATAATTCCAAGTATGTCCCCTTGGGGCTCACTAGTGTTATTTGTGCATAAGAAAGATGGGTCATTTAGAATGTGTATTGACTATCGACAACTTAATAAGGTGACTATTAACAACAAACATCTCCTTTTGAGAATTGATGACTTATTTAACCAGTTACCAGGCACCAAGTGGTTTTCAAGGATTAATTTAAGATCAGGTTACCACCAAGTGAGGGTCAAAAAGAGAATGATATACCTAAGATAGCTTTTCGAATATGGTATGGTCATTACGAGTTTATAGTCCTGTCCTTTGGAGTAACTAATGCGCCCGCAACTTTTATGGATTTGATGAATAGGGTTTTCAAAGCCATTCTTAGATTTAATCGTGATAGTTTTTATGGATGATATTCTGGTTTATTCGAGATAAAAGAATGACCATGCCAGTTACTTGTGACAGGTATTACAGATTCTTCATAATTGTAAGCTATATGGGAAGTTCTCTAAATGGGAATTTTGGTTAAAATCTGTGGCATTTTTGGGTCATATTATATCTGATGTAGGGATAAGGGTTGATACTCAAAAGATAGAAGCCTTGAAGAACTGGCCAAGACCTATAACACCTACGGAGGTTCGTAGTTTCCTGGGGTTGGCAGGTTATTATAGTAGGTCCGTTGAAGGGTTTTCTTCAATTTCTACACCTTTAACAAAGATAACACATAAATCTTCCAAATTTTAATGAAATGATGCATGTGAAAGGAGTTTCTAAGATCTAAAGTATAAGTTGACATTTACACCTATATTGGTGCTTCCAGAAGGCACAAAGGGGTATCCAGTGTATTGTGATGCTTCATAAATTAGCTTAGGATGTGTATTGATGAACCATGGTAAAGTCATAGCATATATATCAAGACAATTACGGCCGCATAAGAAGAATTATCCGACATATGATCTGGAACTAGCTGCGGTTATATTTGCCTTAAAGATATGGCATCACTACTTGTATGTGATTCATGTTGACATATAACCGACCACAAGAGTTTTAAATATATTTGGTAAGAAAGGTGTGCTTGAGGAAGTGTGAGTTCTTTGGGTCACCTAAGAGAGTGGTTTGAGATCCCATTAGTGAGGTGTTATTGGAGATTTGATGCATCTCCTTTTGTTAATCACATAGTGAATGTAAGGGTCTCTCTACTATCTTTACTTTATGCATCTCTTCTTCATCTCTTTTATTCTATGTGTGTTGTTTATCCTTTGGTGTGTTTGCTGATTTTTAGCTTCTATTGTCAATTACGTGTTTTAGCCTTTGTTTAGGCTATCAATAGACTAGTGAAAAGTGTAACACCTTTTATTCCACGTGTACTAGTTCTACTCAAGTGGCATTTGATATAGACTTTTAGGGTAGGTTATGGGCTCGGGTATACTAAGTGAAAAGTGGTGGTAAGATAGGTTTGAAGGAATTCCCACATATATTGAAATGTGGTATGATTAAGTTTCCATTGATGAGAGTATCTAAACTTGGGGTACTTAAGTAGGTATTTGAATCTAAAGAATGAAGTAACCAAGTGTACATAAGTTTTAACTTTAACTATAAGCATTTTGATCTTAAAATGGAATAAAATATTGAGGTGCTTGTTTGACTTATTCAAGCTAGTAGGTGAATCACCTACTTTTACCTTTTGACCAACCAAAGATATAAGTAGGTGCATCACCTATTAAGGCTTCCCTGAAAATCTTATTGGTCCATATATACTACTACCTACTTTAGTTAATTCTGGCCCAAATTAAAGAAGACAAAAGGAGGAGAATGGGCAGCCAAGGCCCAATAGTTTTTAATCCATAAAGGACCAATATAATGGGCAAGTAGGTGCATCACCTACTTGTTAAATTTTGTCTCAAATATAACCAAGAAAGTCGGCCAAGAGCAGCTCTTTTTAATAGGATTAAAACCACCTCGTATAGCTCATTTTTCCTAGCAAAAAAAAACAACTTCCAAGATTTTCTCTCTTATTCTCTCTTTTCTATGCAATAGCCCTAAAATACCACTAGGTGTTTTTGGAAACCTTCCTTCCAAGTTAAAGGTATGTGAGCAAATCATGAGGACATCTTAACAATACTATAAGAATTATGTTCTCTATGATTAAACTATAAAATATCCCTTTTTAAGATTGGTAGTTTCTTTATCCTTGATTATTAAAAGATTTTTCTTTGCACTTTTGGTTTGTGAATAAAGGGATCAAGCTATTGAAGAGATATACATTAAGGGAATAAACTACTAACGAAATTAAGGTATGGCTACTGTCCATTTTTTCCCTCTTCCTATATACGTGTGTTGGTTGAGGATTGTGTATATATTGTTGTTAAGAACTCAAGGGATGGTGTGTTCAATTTTTGGTTGCATAATAAGGGATATTTGTGGATTTTTTGGATCTATTTTATGTATGTATGTTGGGGGCTTCTTGGTTGATGTTAGGGAAAAGTATGAATAATTTACATTGAAAGGTAGAAGAAGGGTATAAAATTATACACCACCGAATTGAATGTCGCATAAGTTTACTGCCCATATCACTTGATATACTATTTTGAGAGTACAATAAAGACGAAACTATTAAGGGGGATCTTATAAGAAGTTACATTGTGTGTGATTATAATTGGAGAAAAACAAGGTTGAGAGAACACCCTTGGATTAGTTGATTGTTGGTTACTACGCGGTTACTGTTTTCGTAAGTTTAAATGGTGTGAATATGTTGATTACCTACTAATACTAGTCTTATGCTATTGTAAATTAGTAATCTAAAAGGGAAGATGTTAAATAAAAGTGTAATCAGTTATGCAACAAGGTATGTATGTTTCATCAATCCTATACTCTTTGGCATGAATCTAACTCGTTTGTTACAAAGTAAGCTTCTTAAGCGTTCTTCCTTGCAAGTTATACATAACTGCAACGTACAACCTCCAAGGTGGATAACAACCTTATTCTAACTTGTTAGGTTGCTAAAGTACCTAAAGATGCGTTTGCTACTAGATCTATCTATTTTCCCTTCTAAATAATAATATGATATAGGTGCTGTTAGAAATAAGGCTTATGAGTTGTTATCTTAGTCAACATGACCCATGGTGTTAGTTAATCTCTTATATGTTACATTTCTATTATTGTTGTATTCTACCTCATTGCTATTGCATCTAGTGCATATTTGCATACCTTTTGCTACTGGTCCAAAATTCCAAATCTAATGCATGGCCAACAAAACAACAGCTTTAAAGATGAAACAGATGATCTAAAGTGATTCTATATATATACATATTTTTGAGTGGTATCCCAGGGGTGGAAGAAAAACCTAGCATGGGTTGATCCCAACATTACTGGTGGTATCCTAGGGGAGAAAGAAAAGCATAGCATAGGTCGATACTGATTGGTGTACTTATGAGGAACGTATCCTAGGGGTTAAAATGCCTAGCATGGGTCATCCTCTTTTACCACTGATCTGCTGGTCATTTGTATTATGCCTTATAATCTGATAAAGTAAAGAAGAATAAAGAAAAGTAAAGGATGTAACATACATGATCCAATAAGTACAAGCAAAGTTGGTATTCTATCCTTATCTTTATAGTTAGATTTTGTTTTATAGTCACTTTATGTCATACATACTTAGTACACTCTTCATATTGACACCCCTCGTGGGGGACACTATGTTTTATGTAGCAAGTACAGGTACTCCTCCTAATAGACCACCCTAGTTGGAGCACAGGACATCCGGCTACTATTGGTGAGCTCCAAGTTGATTCATATCTCTCTAAGTCTCTTACATGTATTTTGGTATTGTATAGTATTTATGAGCAAGGCGGGGGTTTTCCCCGACTTTAACTAAGTCCATGTGTCTTTTAGAGGCTTGTACACTAATGTGAAGTTAAGTTTTGTAGTATTGTGTTGTTTTAATGTTGTGGCCCAACGGCCAAGTCTTGTATATGTAGGTTTGGACTTACTTACATGGTTTGTTTTTATCAATGCATCATATCCATACTAGTAGAACCTCTGAATGCCATAGTTAAATTCATGAAAAGTACAGGGTTATGAGTTGGTTCTCCCAAAACGGGTGACGTTCCACCCCAATGGAATTTGGGGCATAACAAAAGTGGTATCAGAGAAGGTCATTCTAGGGACTCATCTACAAAGCTGTGTCTGTGTAGATTCTTGCTGATGGGTGTGTTGTGCACCACATCTTTAAGTATGAGGATACAAGGCATTTAAGAGTTGTTTCTTTTTCTTCATTCCCTAGATTGAGCGATAAAGCCAATAACATAGGTTGACTTGTATTTAACCTTAAATATTTTTTTCTCAATACAGTAATGATGCTAATTACAAGAAGGTGTAAGAGTAAGAAGAGTGAGTAAGTAGATATGGCTGACAAAGAAGGGATAAGCAAATCACCACCTAGATATGCTAATCAAAGTGATGCTCAAGATGAGTTTGCATCATAGACTTCTTCTACTCTTCTATATCCAAAAGAGCTAAGGTGGAGAGGAGTACCACCAGAGTCATCTATTAATGCTACTGAGCAAGATTTGAGGAATGCGGTGCTATTATTAACACGTATAGTTTTGGGACAAGATCGAGGACAAGATGGTCCAAGTAAGGGTTATAGTAGAGTGGATAGAGCAGCCAGTCCACGGACACAAGATTTTCTTAAATTGTACCCTCCTCAATTCACTGTGTCAGATCCTAATGAATATCCACAAAACTTTATTGATAAGATTCAAAGGGCTTTAGATGTTATGCAAGTATCTAGTAAAGAGATAGTATATTTAGCAGCATATCAATTAAAGAGGGTGGCTATATTGTGGTATTAAGCTTTGAAAAAATCAAGGGGTATAGGTACACCTTTAGCTGGTTGGGAAGAATTCAAAACAATATCTCTTAATCATTATCTTCCATTCGAGATTCAGGAAACCAATGTAGATCAGTTTTTAAATCTTCACCAAGGGAATATGAGTGTGACAGAGTACAATCTTCAATTTAATTATTTGGCTAGGTATTCTCCTAATGTAGTAGCTACAATGAAGGATAGAGTTCATCGATATGTTGATAGATTAGACCCATATTTGGTTAGAGATTGTACTATTGCTTCCTTGAATAAAGACATGGATATAGCAAGAATATAAGTTTTTGCAAAAAAATTATAGGATCAAAGGCAAAAAAAGGACACAAGAGATGGAAAGAGGGCACTCAAAGAGGGCTAGATCTATGGGACAATTTTCTCCATCTCAAAGTGAATTCAGGCCTCGGTTTGTCGATAGACCCCCTAGACCATCACCTTCCTACTCCACACTAGGTGCTCCTTCTTGATTCTAGGGGTTTAAGAGAAATCAATTTAGGAAAAAAAGTGAGAGTCAAGGTTCACAATTTGTGGGGTATTGAGAGCAAGGAGGTGCAAGCCAATCAAGATCTCCTAAACAACTTTGTAAGCATTGTATAATAAGTCACATGGGAAGCCGAAGAAGAAATGAATTCAAAGTACCCTCATTTATTTGAATCTAAATACTTGGTCTAAGGAGGCTTATTTGGAGCATAAACAAGTAAGTATAACTACACAAGTGTTATGTGGATATAAACGAGTTTAAACTTAGTCTTATATTCATTAAGGCTAGCTATTTATGGTAGCATTCGATGATAAATCTTTCTATGGGGGTAGGATGTAACACCCTATCTTCTTTGTGTACTTGTTCTACTTATGTGGTATTTGATATGGACTTATAGTGTAGGTTATAGTCTCGGGTATCCTGTGTGATAAGTGGTGATAAGATAGCTTCGAAGGAATTCCCACATATATTAAAACATGGTATGATTAAGTTACCATCTATGAGAGTATCTAATCTTGGGACATTAAGTAGGTATTTGAATCTAATGTATGAAGTGACCAACTGTACATAATTTTTATGTTTAACTAGAAGCGTTTTGATCTTAAAATAGAATGAAATATTGAGGTGTTTGCTTGACTTATTTAAGCTAGTATGTGAATCACTTACTTTGACCTGTTGACCAACCTAAGAACTAAGTAGGTGTATCACCTATTAAGGCTTCCTTGACCAGCTTATTGGGCCAAATACACTGCCACCTACTTAAGTTAATTTTGGCCCAAATTAAAGAAGAGAAAAAGAGGATAATGGGTAGCCAAGGCCCAATAGCTTTTAATCCACAAAGGCCCAATATATTGGGAAAGTAGGTGAATCACCTACTTGATAAATTATGGCCCAAAAATAACCAATATAGTTGGCCAAGAGCATCTCTTCTTAAAGTTATTAAAACTAGCCCTTATAGCTTATTTTAACTAGCAAAAAAAAATAGCTTTCAAAATTTTCTCTCTTATTCTCTCTTAGCTAAGCAACAGCTCTAAAATTGCACTAGGGTTCTTTGGAAACCTTCCTTCCATGTTAAAGGTAAGTGATCAAATCATGAGCACATCTTAAGAATACTATAAGAATTATGTTCTCCATGATTAAACTATAAGATATCCTTTTTTAAGTTTGGCAGTCCCTTTTATCCTTGATTATTAAAAGATTTTTCACTTCACTTTTGGCTTGTGAGTAAAGGGATCAATATATTGAAGATATATACATTAAGGGAATAAAATACCACCGAAATTAATGTATGACAACTATCCATTTTTGCCTTTTTCCTTTTTACATGTGCTGGTTGAGGATTGTGTATATATTGTTGTTAAGAACTCAAGGGATGATGAGTTCAATTTTTGGTTTCCATATTAAGGGATATTTGAGGATTTTTTGGATCTGTTTTATGTATGTATGTTGGGGGCTGCTTGGTTGACATTGGAGGAAAGGTACGAATAATTTCCATTGAAAGGTAAAAGAAGGGTATAATGCTACACCACCGAATTAAATATCGCATAAGTTTACTGCCTACATAACTTGATATACTGTTTTTAGAGTACAATAAATACAAAACTGTTAATGGGATCTTATAAGAAGTTACATTGCATGTGAATGTAATTAGAGAAGAACGAGGTTTAGAGAACACCCTTAGATTAGTTGATTGTGGGTTACTACCCAGTTACTATTTTAGAAAGTTTAAATGGTGTGAATATGTTAATTAGCTACTAATACTAGTCTTATTCTATTGTATATTAGTAATCTAAAAGGGAGGACGTTAAATAAAAGTATGTTCAGTTGTACAACAAGGTATGTAAGGTTTATTGATCCTATACTCTTTGGCATGAATCTAACTCCTTTGTTACAAAGTAAGATTCCTAAGCGTTCTTGTTTTCAAGTTATACATAACTGCAGTGTACAACCTCCAAGGTGGCTAACAACCTTATTCTAACTTTTTAGGTAGTGAAAGCACCTAAATATCTATTTATTACTATATCTGTCCATTTTCCCTTCTAAATACTAGTATGATATGAGTACTTTTAAAAATAATCCTTATGAGTTGTTCTCTTAGTCAACATGAATCATTCTGTTAGTTAAGCTATTATGTATTATATTTCTATTATTGTTGTATTCTACCTCATTGCTACTGCATTTAGTGCATATTTGTATAACTTTCACTACTAGTTCAAAGTTCCAAATCTAATACATGGCCACCAAAACAACATCTTTAAAGATGTAAAGAATGATCTGAAGTGATTCTATTTATATTTTTGTATGGTATCCCAAGGGTGGAAGAAACACCTAACATGGGTCAATCCCAACATTACGGGTGGTATCCCAGGGGAGAAAGTAAAGCCTAGCTTGGGTCGATCCTGATTTTTGAACCTATGAGGAACACATCCCAGGGGTAAAAATGCCTAGCATGGGTCATTCTCTTTTAGAACCGATCAGCTGGTTATTTATATTATTCCATATGATCTTATAAAGTAAAGAGGAATAAAGAAAAACAAAGGATGTAATGTACATAATCCCATAAGTACAAGAAAAGTTAGTATTCTATCCTTATCTTTATAGTTATATATTGATAACTAATTTTGTTTTATAGTCACTTCATGTCGTACATACTCAGTACACTCTTCGTATTGACACACCTTGTGTGGGATGCTATATTTCATGCCACAGGTATAGGTACTCTAGCTAGTAGACCACCCTAGTAGGAGAACGGGACATCCAGCTACTGTTGGTAAGCTCCAAGTTGATTCGGAGATTTTCAAGTCTGTTATACGTATTTTGGTATTGTATAGTAGTTATAGAGGCTTGCAGACTAATGTGAAGTTAAGTGTGGTAGTATTGTGTTCTTTTAACATTGTGGCCCCAATGGCCAAGTCTTGTATATATAGGTTTAGACTTACTTACGTGGTTTATTTTATCAATGCATCATATCCATACTAGCAGGACCTTTGAATGCCATAGTTACATGCATGAAAAGTGCAGGGTTATGAGTTGGTTCTCCCAAAATAGGTTCTTGTCCGCCCCAATAGACTTTGGAGCATGACAAAAAGAATGGCTCGTCTCAGCTTAGACCTTTGTCTTCTACTTCTATTTGATCCCGGAGTTCCTTTGAGATGTGGGTGGGGTAATTTCTAGTCATGTGCATTCCCTTTTGGTGTTAAATCTATTCACTTTCTTTATATTCTTTTTTCAATGTTTTTCATGGAAAATACCAAGGATATATAGATGTATGTCAAAAGTGAACAACCTTAGCTTGTCTATATAACATGTGGTACTAATGCCAACCCTCATCCCTTGAGGAATATGTGTTTGTTTTCCCTCTTTTTGGTTTTGCAAGGTGTGAATTTGAGGACAAATTCCTTTCAAGATGGAGAAGCTGATACGAGTATGAGAAGCACTAAGAGCACAAGACATTTCACAAAGAGTCAAGCCAAAAACTTACATGGTCTTCAAGCAATGTTTATGAATTTGGAAGTTTGTGATTATGTCATGAGTTCACCTGTTGGAGTGTATATGCTAAAGTGTGAAGAGGATCTTTTAAATGCACTCCAAAGCCTCCTATATTTGGAGGTTCATTAAGCGCATTCTTGTCTTTTAATGACTTCTTTTTACACTCCAAGGGAGCACCTTTCATTAAGGGTATTTTTGTCATTGATTGTAATAGTATAAATATACACCTTAGCTCTTTTTCCTTAGTTTTTGGAGATAATGAATTGAGTGACATTTTATATTGTAATCTTAGTGTTAGATTGTAGTCTTCTCCTGATCATTAAGAGAGGAAAACCAAAATGTGAACCTTGAATGCAATTGAAATTGGTTGTTCACTTGTACTGGGTTATTTGGCAAGAAAGGTGTGCTTGAGGAAGTGTGAGTCCTTTGGGTCACCTAAGAGAGTGGTTTGATCTCCCATTAGTGAGGTGTTATTGGAGATTTGATGCATCTCCTTTTGTTAATCACATAGTGGATATAAGGGTCTCTCTACTATCTTTACTTTATGCATCTCTTCTTCATCTCTTTTCTTCTATGTGTGTTGTTTTTCCTTTTGTGTGTTTGCTGATTTTTAGCTTCTATTATCAATTACGTGTTTTATCCTTCATTTAGGCTATCATATTTGTGTAGCCTTGTGGTAGGTAATGGATGAGATTTGTTATGTGAATATTAATGGTGTAGATGAGATTCTAGACGCTGCATGTACCTTTTTATGTGACACGATCAAGTTAACATTGATACAACTATTTAACTTAGAATCGTAAGTCGGTATTTGAATCTAAAGTTTAAAGTGACCAGGTGTGTAAAATTTGTAAGTTAGATTAAGGTAATTAGGAGCTGGAAATGGAATGAAATATTAAGGTGCTTGCTTTACTAAATTATGCTAGTAGGTGAGTCAGCTAGTTAAGCTATTTGGACCATGTTAATGGACCTATGTCTATGGATCAGATTTGGACCTATATTAATGTACTCATTTGGGCCTAAATTGAATAAAAGAGGAAGAAAATGGATAAATGGACCAACTCACAAATTTGCCAAGGCCCAAAAATAATAGAGACCAACTAAGAAATTAAGCAAGTAGGTGCATCACCTACTTTGACATTTTGAGCAGCTTGACCTCTGTGAGTAGGTGCATCACCTACTTGGACCTATTTGATCAAATTTGGGACCCAAAATAAAACTAAGCGGATGGCCAAAAATAAGGCCTTTATAAGACCAAGTTGCTAGTGATTTCCTTCATTCTTAAGTCAGAAAAAAGGCTACACATCACAAATTCTCTCTACTTTCTTTAAAGAAACTAGGAGCAACCCTATATTTCATTTTAGGGTTCTTGGAGAAACCCAAACTTTTGAAGCCCAAGGTTAGTGAAAACACTTATGTTTTAGCTTAATTATCTCATGGTAGTTTAGGAAAATATACTACAAGTGCTTAATTATTGATTCATGGCTGAATATAGAACAAGCTACTTACTCATTTTTTTTCTTTATTATTAAGAAATCTCTTTTCTTCTTTGCTTTAAAGTGTTAAGGAAAATGAAAGTTAAAGTTCTTGAGGAGTTCAAATTAAAAGAATAAGTCGCAGAATTGAGGTAAGGTGAATACTCTATTTTGTTCTCCTTATAAATGAATTTGAGAGAAGTTTATGGATATGTTGTAATTAAAAACTCAAGAAAAGAGATTTGGGGCTGATTTGTGGACTGTCTTGTATGTGTATGTTATAGGCTACAAATTTCATATTGGAGAAAGGTGTAAATAGTTTGAATTGAAATATCGAAGAAAGGTATGGCGGGACACCACCAAACTAATTATTTCTTTTGGTTACTTCCCAATCTATTTTGCGTATTGTTTGGAGAGTGTAATGAAGCCAAGGTGCTTGTGGTGAATCATACTCGAACACATATGGTATGTGGGTAGGTTAAAATAACACCATTAATTGATATATTAAGAGAATACTTCCTGTTAATTGTTTGGTGATGTTAAATAGCCCAAATGTGTCGGTTAGTTGCAAATATTAGTTTACCATATCTTCTAATATAGATAGGTAATTTGAAAGGCGAGAAGTCAAGTTGGTTAGTTTTGGAGTTATACAATAAGGTATGTAAGTCATACTCTATTTTGCACTCTTTTGCATGAAATCGGACAATTGGTCCATCAAGTAAGATTCCAAGGTTATCTTATAACAAGTGATACATAATTGCAGCGTATTATATCCCATCTAGTCAATGACCTTTTTCCCACTCTCTAACATGTTAAAATACCTTAATATATGCTTATTATTAAACCTGCATGCCTATTTTCCCCAGAGAATTTTAGGAGTTCTCCGTTTACTTAAAATAAGACCCATGCATTATTTTCAGCTCCTAAATACTTCATTTGTGTGCCAACAACTCCCTACCTCTTTGTTGTTGCATTAAGTTCCCATTTACATGTCTCTTATTGGTAGATTAGTGTTTCAAGGTACCATAATGTTATGACCACCAAAGTGACAATCTCAAAGGTTAAACAAACTAAGTAATGCAAATCTGTAAAACCAGTGGCAGCTCAAGGGAATAAGCCTAGCATGGGCCAATCTCGATACCTTTATATGTGGGTTGCAGCTCAGGGGCATAAGCCTAGCATGGGCCGGTATTAATGTTTATTTATAGGTGGTAGCTCAAGGGTGTGTGCCCAGCATGGGCCGATCCAGATTTTTCTATTTAACATTGATCAACTGGTCATTTGTATTATATGACTTACAAAGATTATGAAGTAAGAAAGGTAAAATGAAGAAAGGAATGTTATGTACCTAATCCTACAAATATATAAATGTGGTCTACTAGCACTATCATTCACTTATATCTAATTTCTATTAAACTCTTGTATCAAGTGTTGTTACCTTCAGCCTTACATATTCTGTACATATTTTCATGCTAACGTACCTCACAAGGGACCTGTATTTCATGCTACTGGCATAAGTGATTCATCTAATACACCTCACTAGTAGAAACACAGGCTATTCAGTGACTATTCGTGAGTTCCAGGTTGATTCAAGGCTTTTTGAGTTTGTTCTATATGTTTTGATATTGTGTAGTAAGCAAGAGTAGGGCAGGGGTTTGTCCCGTCCCTAGCTAAGTCTATGTATATTTAAGAGGCTTTGTAGACTAATGCAAAGTTAAACATGGTAGTATCTTGTCTTTTAAATATTTGGCCCTAATGACCATGTATATAATATATAATTTTGCGCTTGCATACGTAATTATTCTCATTAATATATTATATCATATTGTTAGAACCCTGGGTTGTCATAGTTACATGCATGAGAAGTACAAGGTTATGGATTGGTTGTCTCGGGCCTTCACGGCTACGGGTTCCTGTACGCCCCAATAGGATTTGAGGCATGACATTGGGGTGGCTGGTTATCATTTATGCTGGCATTAGCTCGATGAGGAGGAATATTCAACTATCATATACGAGCACAAGTTAAAAGCAAATATACATACTATAAGCACGATAGATCATGAAAGAAAACGATGATTTCCTAAGAACGTTTTGTAGCCTCCTGCTCATAAATGTGGTACGCTTTACACCCATGATCAAGACTCTACGTAACGTGGCTTTTCTGACACCCTAGGAATCTTAAAACCTTAGGCTTTGATACAAAGTCTGTAACACGTCAAAACCTAGTTTCGAGATGTCATACAGTGCTCAAGACTATGGGTAGCCTTAAGCTAACCCTGTCTACCTTCCACTAGGTATAAATCTCATAGTCAAGGTAATATTGACATAAAAGTCATACTAATTGTGTAAAGTATCTGAAATAAATGAGAATAATCTGAAAGAAATGTTTGAAAATCAACGACGGTAAGTCTAAATCAAATCTAGCAGTTTTACAAGCCTCTACTACTAATACTAGAGATTCACTGGGACAGACCCCAGGTAATTCAAACTATCTAAAAAGAATACTAAATCATATAAAACTACTAAGCTGCAGAATCTGAATGAATAAGTCCCCAAACTATGAGGATTCACTAACTATCGGATGTAGATGAGGATGATTGAACTACTCACGCTGCTAATACTGAGCACCTAACCTACATTATGAGACAATGTAGCACATAGACATATATGTGGATCAGTACTTTGAGGATGTACTGAGTATATGGGGTGAAATACATAAGTAAAACATCATCTCATCATCACAATTTATAAAACAATGCATGCTAAATGTAAATAACTCACATAAGCTGTGATATCTAAAATACAAAAATCTAAAATCATGCAAAGAAAATCCATATTTATAAATCTAGTGAGTCATAACATTTAGTTCTAAAAGTTGTACTTGTATTATCTCTTTAAATCAATTATCTGAGTGTAGAAAGGACTCACCTTTAAATATGTAATCTGAAAGCTAAAAACTGTAATTAAATATTTTTCTATAAAGCAAAGTCTGAATAAATTGGTGAGCCTTTTATTTTTTTTTCTAAAAGTTTTTCTATCATTCTGTCTTAAGAGTTAGGAACTTTTGTAGGTAGTTCTAACCGACATAAACCATGTGAGATATCATGGAGTCTAATGTCTTACCCACATTAGGGAGAGATATTTTAACCTTGCCATTGGAATAGTGATACGCCCAAATTACAACTCTCGTTAGAAAGTGTAAGCGGTCGCTGTCAAATATAGAACCCAACTGGGTTGGGTGTCGAATCCCACAGGGAATACTATGATCACTAAGTATTGCGATTATTATTAGACTGTTGATCGAAGGTTCCAAGGTAAGGGGGGTTTGGTTTAAGTGCACAATAATATTATCAGTGTAACGATGAGATGATATGTGTAACAATATTTGATCACAGAGAATGACAAGTTAGGGTTATGTCCACCTTGTAGCTTCTACTTCTCTATTAACTATGAGTAATACGGATTTTATACATGCATGCACTTATAGAGAGACGTATTCTAATTCTAAATCCAAGTGTTTTTCAACCATCAAGGATTTATTCACCTTAGTTCTTTCGAATCTAAAGTGTACAACAAATTGTACAAACTCTCAAAGAAGTTAATCCTGCTAGGGCATTAACGTGTAAAATAGAGGTTGGAAACCCTATTTTCTCGTCACACTCTCTTTTCCAAATAGTAACTTTTCTATCGAACAAGTTATTGCTATAATGGCTCATTCCTTATGTTTGCAACCACGAGAATTCAATCAAAATGAAGAGAGTAATGATATAAGTGGATTAACCCATCATAAATTCAAAAACCCATAGCAATAAAGAGTATACTACAAGGTTTCCATAACCCTAACAAATAAACTTAGGTACTCATGATTAAAACAGAAATCAACATAGAAATATTCATCATACCAAAACTTAGAACAATCTTGGTGATGAAGATGACTAGCGAAATTAAGAGAGAAACACATTTCTCTCCCCCTGTCCTCAAGCTAAGCCATTTTTCTTGTTTTCCAAAATAATACATAATCTTAATAATACCTAAAAATTCAGCAATAATGCTTTTAATAACATCCTTCTCTAATAAGTTGCTACTGCATCCTTAACTATTTAAAAATACTGAGTTTGCCCGAGAAAAATTTCTCATGCATCACATTCAATCCAAAAGTTGTCTTCCCTTTTATGTGAAGTTTTCCTTTGCTGTCCACCGGTCCCCAAAATGCTGAAATCTTCCTCATTAGTACCTGAAAAGTTTGCTAATCACATAGGTCAGCTCACTTAATTGAAAATAGACTAAAAGTGCAAGAATTATGTATTTTATCCTCAAAACTTATCTAAAACATGGGTAAGTTATGGTGCTTAGACGTATAAATACGCCCAACATTACCACCCCACACTTAAAGCTTTGTTTGTCCTCGAACAAAATAGTACATCCATGTGAATACCTAACTAAGATTCACAAGAGCAACACAAAATTTTCAACAAGACATACACGGCAATTGTTAACAAAGATTAGATTTCTTGATCATTACTAGAAACAACTAACCCTCCAACATAGACTCATTAAGTTGGTTAATTCGTATACACAAGTTAAGCCAAAAGAAATCATATAAAACTACCCAACAATCATCAACCATGTGCGCTCACACAAAATGTTACCCATAATCACTCATAGTTTTGCACTTTTTAGAAATATGGGTATAAGAACTTGCTTGTTCTCACTCTCACAAAGAATTCTTAGATTACAACTGATGACCATATGCTTGCCCTTAGTGTAATGCTCCACTAATATCAGAATGCAAAGGTTAGGATCAAATAGGTCTTTACAGGTTGTAAAGTAGGCTAAAGGCACGGGTAGGACTGTTTTGGCCAGAAATGGTGACTATGTTCCCTAAGAGCTTTAATACACAACTCTTTTTTTTTATTTTATTTTTTTATCATTTTTTTAGCATCCCTATTATAGCCACCCTCAGTTTAGACTATTTGTGTTAGTCGAGGAGCATAATGTCCAAGAAAGGACCAGGGCGCCACTCACGATCTCAATATTTTCATGTACCAATAACAAAACTTTGGGGCATCACTTTCACCATTATCCTCTTATTTTCCCACACTCTTTACTCAACTTGATTCTACCATTTAAAGCACTTAGGAGCTTTTGGATCAAATTATGGTCTTTTCAAAAAAATTGGATTAGGCTACTTATGAGGTTGCCAAAGAAAATAGCTAAAGGCCCAATGGATGTTCACTAGGACAATGTACAAAGTTAGGTAAAAAGAAGATAAATAGAATCAGGGCTGCCAAAGAAATGCCTAAATCATCTCCTAAACTCACAATCTTTATTTCACTTCACACACACACTAGGCAAGTTCTAGCATCAGTCAAAACAAAGAATATACAATAACCTTACACACATATGGCACATAGTCAACTTAATTAGGAGCATTATAGATTCTTGACCCAACAGATAAATGAATTAAACCACAAGCAATTATCACAGAATGAGTCACAACTTAGAGCCTAAATGTTTCAATAGTAGTGATTCAGTACAAACTCCTGTTATAATGTCATGCCATCTATAAGAACAATTTCATGCAAAAATCTGACTAATTACAACTGAATAACTACGGCTAAATCAAAACAACTATAGAATAAATGCAGGCAAGCAGTACGCAATACAGCAGACAAGGCAATCCGCAAACATATACCCGCACCCCACACTTATACGGAACATACTGCCCTCAGTGTAAATAAATAAGCAAAAACCTAGTTAGTCAGACTCCTCCTCTACATCTGGGGTCATACCCCCTGTGTCAGAATCATCATCAGAGTCTTCATCATCAGAGTTGTCCTCCACATTAGAGTCTAGCAGTTGGTGATCATCGTCTGTCGGCACATCATCATCTAGAGGTTCTTCAAAATTTACCCCCACTCCATACATGGCCCGAGCATGCTCATTAAGCGGGTAGTCATAGTCCAACTGCCGAAGCTCTGCATCAGTCGGCACACAACCCCCATTCATCATAGTAAACCTAGTCATGCCATACAGATGGCAAAAAAAAACTCTCATCTAGAGCATGTCTCTCAGCAGTGGTAAGGTTGATGCCTTGACCAATTTCTGAATCTTTGATTTTCGTGAGATCTACCTTCTTCGGATTATGTGGCAACTTATGGTCTGCTGGATCCTCCTCAGTGTGCTCTTTCTTTAAAATTGCAGTCAAGAAGTTGTCAAAGCTGAAATAGGACCTTTTGTGCACCCTTGCTTTTCACATCGACATTCGTATAACTGCACCAATGTTGATAGGAACATTCGTCATTAGAGCATACACCAAGCAGACTCAATCACGCGTGGCCTTAGTGTATTGTGTCCCAGGAATCAAGCAGGAATTGACTATTCTTAACCATATGCGAGCTTCTCTGTTCAAACAAGCATATGGGTCAGTATTGTAACGACCATTATCCTTATGACGAGTCCACCGGGTCATGGACCTTGATCCACACAACGTATGTCTGATGGCTCTGTAGGGAGGTCTATTGTAGAGCTCCTTAAGTGGTGATTGATCCACACTTGGAGTACCCAGGAAAGAGTTGAAGAAATCAGCGTTCAATTACAAGACTTTCCCCCGAATCTTTACTTCATTTTCCGTAGTCCTTGGGTATCAGTTGGCATAAAACTCTCGAGTCAAATCAAAATTACATTCGCCCATGTCTCGGAAGATAAAGTCAAGATTTAGTGCCATAATCTTTGCCAAAATGCGAGGGCAGTTCTTTGCTAAACTTTCCTTCTGCATCAAATCCACATGTACATATTTCTTCACTTTATTGTTTCTATACCATTCCTTCCCTTCCTCCTCCAGAACCCATTTGATCCCAAAAGTGCGTCGAGGCACTTGATGAGATGAGGAATCAGCTGGTCCTTTATTGACCTTTTTAGACCTTTTTGTGAGGTGGATGCTTTCTCCTTTCCCTGTCGTCCTTTCGGAGCCATGTTACCTGAGATCACAATAGAGTCATGTTAGTTTCATTTCAGAAAATTCACTATAATCGAACAAGAAAATAGTGATGGCACCACCCAACACTTAATTTGTTTGCACAAACTAATTGAGTGAGTGTGTTCGATTACTCAGACTTCATCGACATACATTTAGATGGTATGTGCCAACAACATTATTAGTGCAGTCAAACTTTCAACCCTTCACTTTACATAACAATTTCTCAGTTTGATATAGAGAAGCAGCACACAATGGTCCTGTAATCTTGACTATCATTTCCAACTTTATTTCATTGGGGCAATACAATCTTTGAACAAGACTACCACATAGGAATCTTATCATGGAAACAATTACACAATCTTATGCTTTTTGCTAACCATGAGCATTGAATCGATGAACGAGTCACTCACATAGTCAAGCTTACAACTCCTAAAATTATGCATTAACTTCAAAATTTCAACTCCATAATAATAAAAAAAAATTATGACAGTGAATACCAATCAATACATGCCAGAGTAAAATCAAGAATACCCATAAGAATCCTTTCACTCAATGAGATGTATTTTTCAAAAATCATAACAAACTAACCATATTCTTATCACCAAGCACTACTACAAAATCTAGTTAACCATTATAAGCGTTGATAACGCTCAATCTACAACTCTCGTAGGAGTGTAAAGCGGTCGTTAGCAAATATAGAACCCAACCTGGGTTGGGTATCGATCCCTCAGGGAATAGCTTGGCCAACAAGTAAGCAAAGATTACTAAACTTTTGGTGCAAGTCTCGTAAAAGGGGGGATTGTAGTGCAAGTAATGTAAACAAAGTACTAAAGTAAAAGCTGAAAATAAAAAGAAAGAATATTACGTAAGTTGTAAACAATGAGAATTGAGGCGTTGGGGTTATGTCCACCTTCTGAGTTATACGTCTCTATTGGCTATGAGTGTGTAGAATTCCGACATGCATGTGCTTATAGAGAATTGTATTCGATAGTAAATCCAGGCGTCTTTCGACCTATTCGAGGATTATTTCACTTTAACTCTTTCGAGCTTAAAGCGTGTCTAACGGTACGAATTCTCCAAGAGGTTAATCCAGTTACAGCACTAACTTTTTAATAGGGGATGGGACCCTACTACCTTGACACTATCTCTTTTCCAGACAAATAACCTTTCTTTCGAACAAGTTAAATGTTATACTGGCGTATTCTTGCATTTGCAACCACAAAGAATGTAGATTAAGATGAAGAGAATAATGATATAAGCAGCATACGTGTCACGAACTCACAAACTCATAGCAATAGATAGTATCTCATTCGGCTTCCATAACCCCAACAGAGAAGTTTAGTTACCCATGAATGCGAAGGAGATCACGATTGACATTGTTGTTATACCACAATATTGATTAATTTCGTGTAGCTCAAGTATGGTAGGCGTTTAGGCGTGAATTCCTAGGCAAAGTAACGATTCTCTTGTTGCGGAAATTAAGAATAGATGAATAGAAGAAGAAAAATAGAATTGATAGAAAGATTAGAAGAGTTGTAGAATTGTTTTTAGAATAGAAGGATGGATAAAAATCTCTAGCATGATAGGGTATTTATAATACTTATATCCTAATCCTACTAAGCTAATGAAATATCTAACCAAATCCTACTAAGCTAATGAAATACTTAACCCAATTGTACTAGGTTAATGTAACATTATCCTAATCCAAATAAACTAATGAAATACTTAACCCTATTGTACTAGGTTAATGTATCATTATCCAAATCCAACTAAGTTACTGCTAGTCCCCAAAGTCTTCAGAAATGTTGTTTTAGCCCGGGACAGATTTTCCATGTATCACTTTTGGTCCTTTAGGCGTTCAAGCTCCCTTTCCTTCCTTCGTGAGCTTTCTTTGGCGTCAAGTAAGCCATAAAATGCTGAATTATGCATCATTTATACCTGAAACTTTGCTAATCATGTTCGTTAGCTCACTTACAGGAAAAAGGACTAAAAGTGCATGAAATATATAATTTGTTCTCAAAACATGGCACAAATATGGGCAAAATATATTGATATAGACGTGTAAATTCGCTTATCATCAAGCGTAGCACTGAAACAACTGCGGAACATGAAAGAAAAACTTACTTGGTGATTAATTCGTGATGAATCGGGAAGTTAAGCCTGCAGGATTAGATGAGAAAGAAAAAAAGCTTGGAGAGGGCAATGTTGGGCGGCGCTTAGGTTTAAGAAAACTTTAGTGGGCTTTAAAGGTAGAGGATATATTTCAAAAATGAGGCATGGGTCGGGTTGGTCCATTCACACTCGGGTTAGTAGGCAAAATTCACGTTGATAGGCGACGCCTATAGCATCGCCTAAGCATAAGTAGGCGGTGCCTAACCTATTGCCTAAGATTCATAGCGGCGCCTAGCCTATCGCCCAGGTTGGCATAGGCGGTGTCTATCCTATCGCCTATGTGAGGCAGTGAGCATAGGCGATGGCATAGGCGGCGCCTAGCCTATCGCCCATGTTGGCATAGGCGGCTCCTAGCCTATTTCCTATGTGAGGCAGTGAGCATAGGCAAAGGCATAGGCGGCGCCTAACCTATTGCCTATGTTGGCATAGGCGGGCGCCTAGCCTATTGCCTATGTTGGCATAGGCAATTGGAAAAGCGGCGCACTCTTGGTCGAATCTACATAATTTGAGGTACGACTCTAATGCAAATCATAAGTGAACCTTACACATTTGACCAGTCCCACTTACCTGTATTGTTCCATCATTCCTAGACTTACCACCATTGACATGACTCACTTTCAAATCAAAATTGGGACTAATCTCCTCCTTTGTACTTCATGCACCTACAGTTAATCAAAAACAATAAAAATGATTAGAAGGATGGGTTGCCTCCCACCAAGCACCTTAGTTTTGGTCGTGGCTCGACTCTTCTTTTTGAATTTTTATTTACAAACAAAAAATCCTAGTAAAATAATGGGTTTCCTCCCATGTAGCGCTTGATTTATTGTCACGGTACGACATAGTTATCTTGATTACTCAGACTTCATCAAGATATATGGTGGCTATACATTTTATGGAGTCGGTTGGACCGATATATAGCTTCACTCTTTGGCCATTCACCTTAAAGACACCACCATCATTGTTTTCTAACTCCACTACTCCAGATTAGTAAACTTGGCTGATTCTGAATGAACCAGGCCATTTAGACTTCAACTTACCTAGAAACAGCTTCAGTCTGGAGTTGAAAAGGAGTACCAAATCGCCTTTCTGAAAGTTTCATTGGATAATCCTCCGATCATGGTACTTTTTCATCCTTTCCTTGTAAAGATCTACTCTTTCATATGCATTTAGACGGAATTCATCCATCTCGTTCAGCTGTCCCAATCTCATATTTATAGAATCATCCCAGATCAGGTTAAGCTGCTTCAATGCCTACATTGCTTTATGTGACATGAAAAGCCTTTCCATAAACTAGTTGGTATGGTGACATGACAATTGGTGTCTTAAATGCGGTCCTATATGCCCATAAGGCATCATCCAGCTTCCTGGACCAATCTTTCCTGCTGGCATTCACAGTCTTAGCAAGGATTAGCTTGATTTCACGATTTGAAACCTCCACTTGCCCACTAGTTTGTGGGTGGTACGGTGTAGCTACCTTATGTTGCTTAACCCCATACTTTGCCAATACAGCTCTGAACAGCTTGTTGCAGAAATGTGATCCTCCATCGCTTATGATGGTACGAGGTACCCCAAAACGAGAGAAGATATTTCTCTTTAAGAACGCCACAACACTCTTACCTTCATTATCAGCTAGAGCGACTGCTTCGACCCATTTGGATACGTAATCCACAGCAACTAAGATATATTTCATCCTAAATGAGCTCACAAATGGGCCCATGAAGTCAATACCCCAGACATCGAATAACTCTACTTCAAGCATTTTGGACATGGGCATCTCATGGTGCTTTGAAATAGAACCTTGCCGCTGACACTGATCATATCTTCTTACAAAATCGTAGGCATCCTTGAATAATGAAGGCCAATAGTAGCCACTTTACAGTACTTTCTTAGCCGTCCGATCACCTGCATGGTGACCTCCAACTTGGGAAGCATGGCGTGCTTCCAGTATGCTAGGCACCTCTACCTCTGGGATGCAACGCCTAATAATACCATCAGCACATCGTTGAAAAAGATAAGGCTCATCCCAGAAGTAATGTTTCACATCATGCATGAACTTTTTCTATTGATGAAAGGAGAAATGCTCAGGAATCAATTCACTTACCACGTAGTTAGCAAAATCTGCATACCATGGTAAGTTTTCCACCATAGTTGAAAGAATCTCTTCGTCGGGGAATGCATCATCAATATCAAGGTCGGTTTGCACTATGTGCTCACTCTCAAGTCTAGATAGATGATCAGCTAATTGGTTTTCGCAAACTTTTCTATTCTTTACCTCGAAATCGAATTCTTGAAGAAGAAACACCCATTTAATTAGCCTTGGCTTGGCATCCTTCTTTGCCATTAGATATCTTAGAGCCGCATGATCTATATGAACCACTACCTTGGTTCCCAACAAGTACGCACGAAACTTTTCAAAAGCATAAACAACCGCAAGAAGCTCTTGTTTAGTGACGGTATAATTCTTCTGTGCTCTATTCAAGGCCTTGCTCACGTAGTAGATTGGATGAAATATCTTTTCTCTTTTCTGACCAAGTACAGCACCCAAGGCTACAGCACTTGCATCACACATAATTTCAAAAGGTAAAGTCTAATCGGGTGCTACAATAATAGGGGCTTCAACTAGCTCCCCTTGAGGCATTCAAATGCCTTCAAGCAATCTGCACTAAAGTGAAACTTTGCATCCTTCTCCAAAATTTTGCATAATGGGTTTGCAATCTTGGAGAAGTCTTTAATAAACCTTCGATAAAAGCCAGCATGACCGAGAAAACTACGAACCCCCTTCACAGAAATTGGAGGTGGTAGTCTCTTGATAACTTCAATCTTGGCTCGATCAACTTCAATTCCCTTTTTAGAGACTTTATGCCCAATACAATGCCTTCCTTAACCATAAAATGGCACTTCTCCCAATTTAGCACCAAATTGAATTCAACACATTGCTGCAAAGCCATACTTAGATTTGCCAAGCATGACACAAATGACTCACCTACAACCGAAAAGTCATCCATAAACACCTCCAAGGTGTCTTCAACCATATCAGAGAAAATAGACATCATACACCACTGAAAAGTGGTCGGTGCATTACATAACCCAAATGGCATTCGTTTGAATGCAAAAGTGTCATATGGGCATGTAAAAGTGGTCTTCTCCTGATCTTCAGGAGCAATGCAAATCTAATTATATCCGGAATAACCATCCAAGAAACAGAACCATCCCTTTCCTGCCAATCGATCAAGCATTTGATCCATGAATGGCATAGGGAAGTGGTCCTTTAACGTCCATGAATTTAGCTTCCGGTAATCCATACACACCCTCCACCCTGTGACAGGCCTGAGTGGAATTATCTCATTCTTCTCGTTTGCTACTACTGTCATGCCCGCTTTGTTAGGAACACATTGTACAGGACTCACCCATTTACTGTCTGAGATTCGATACACCATCCTTGCATCTAACAACATTATGATTTCTTTCTTCACCACCTCTTGCATAGGTGGATTCAGATGACGCTGATGCTCAATAGTGGGTACGCAATCTTCCTCGATCTGAATCTTGTGCAAACATATGCCAGGAGGGATACCAATTATATCAGCAATAGTTCAACCAACAGCTCTCTTGTACCTCTTCAGAATAGAGATGAGAGACTCTACTTGTTGTTCACCTAAATCAGCAGCAATAATAACCGACAGTCTATTTTCACTACCCAAGAACACATACCTTAGATGACTGGGTAGCTCTTTTAATTCTAGCACCGGTGGCTCTTCAATGGATGGCTTTGCCGGTGGTGAAGGTCGATTCTTAAGGTCAAGGTCCAGCTTCTTGGGGGAATATGAATACGATCCCATTCCTGTCAAAGCACAGATAGTTTCTTCGTACTCTTCAACATCCTCACGCTCAAAGTTCAAAAGCACAGCAGCCAATGGCTCAATAGTAAGTTGTTTCTCTAAAGATAACTCCTTCACATCCTCATAATAAACATCAGTTATAGAGAATACATTCATATCTTTGGGCTGCTTCATTGATTTGCATACATCAAAATGTACCACTTCGTCATTCATCCAAAATAAAAGCTCATTTGCTCGCAAATAAATAAGCACACTTCCTGTTACGAGGAAAGGTCGACCCAAGATTATGAGCAACTCAAAATCCAACTCGCAATTCAAAATAACAAAGTCTGCAGGAAAAATGAAGGTAGAAACCTTCACTAATACATCATACAAGATACCAACAGGTCATTTTACCGACCTATCTGCCATTACAAGCTGCATGTTGGTTGGTGAAGGATCGCCCAACCCCAACTATCTATAAATGGCTAGTGGCATCAAATTAATGCTAGCCCCCAAATCACATAAAGCCTTGGCAAAGTCTAAAGATCCAACCGTGTAAGGAATAGTGAAAGCACTCGGATCTGCCTTCTTCTGTACCAGAGACCTCGTGGCAATTGCACTGCAATGATGAAAATTATCTGCCAGTTCATAGCTCACTACCCTTTTCTTTGTCAAAAGGTCCTTCATTAATTTGGCGTATCCTGGTATTTGCTCCAGTGCCTCCACTAAAGGCACATTTATAGTCAGTTGTTTCAGCATGGTCATGAATTTACCAAACCTGGTGTCATTAGCCTTCTTCTTCAGTCTTTGAGGAAAAGGTGGTGGTGCATTTTGAAGAATTTTCTCCACCACTTCCTTTTTATTGTGTTTCCTATTATCAATCTTTTCAGACTGTTGGCATCTAGGTGTAGTAAGCTAGAACCTCAAGGGACCCATAATTTACCTCTGTATCCACAACATTAATTACGGATACCACTTATAATTCCATGGGTTGTTTCTTGATTTTGCAAACCCGAAAGGACACTTCATTATTTTGGACTAAAATTTCAGTTCTCCTAGCTCCATATCAACGATACCTCTTCCGATTGCAAGGAAAGGTCAGCAAAGAATAATAGTTTTATCTTGGTTGATTTCACAATCAAGCACCATGAAGTACGCCGAAAGGATAAAACTATCCACCTTCAACAAAATGTCGAACAATATCCTAACCGGTCTCTTGATAGACAGGTCCGCCATCAAAAGACTCATTGTTGTTGGAGTAGGAGTGCCCAAACAAGGTCTTTGATAGATTTCATAGGGCATGAGATTTATGAATTCACAAAGGTCACACAAAGTTTTTTCAAACTTGTGTGTCCCTATGGTGCAAGGGATTGTAAAGGCCCCGGGATCTTCTTTCTTTTCCTCTATAGCACTATTCATAATAGCGCTACACCCATGAGTAATTTCTATAGTATTAGCATCAACACGACGTTTCTTTGACATCAACTTCTTCATAGGCTTAAAAAATCCTAGAATCTCTTAAATGGCCATTAGAAATGGGATATAAATTGATAGATTGCAAAGCATAGCAAGAAATATCTTGAAGTTAGCATTATCCTCCTTCTTTTTGAGAGAATGGGGGAGGAACCTTCATGGTAGGAAATGGATCACTTTACGGTTCATCACACTCAACTATCTTAGGATCTTCATCCTCATCAACCATTTCTTCACTCATCGTTGGTTCTTTTTCATCCCTTTCTTAAGACTTTGGAGCCTCCTAATTTTTATCAACCACAAACTTATTCTTCAAATTTGTTTTCTCAACATTGGTCTCTTTTTCAACTTTCACCACATGATCACTGGGGGATTTTCCACTCCTAGTGACGATTGCTAATACTTGAGCATCATTTTTTGGATTCACAATGGTATCACTAGGAAGGGCTCCATTTTGCCTAGCATTAAGTTAAGATAATATTTGGCTAACTTGTGTCTCCAATTGTTTGATTGAGGCGGAGTGGGATACAACCATTTGGTTGATTTGCAAAAAGTCATCTTTCAATTCTCGTACCATCTTGTCTGTCCCCTCCACTTCATTAAGATATTTGCCAACAAATTCTCGGTCTTGAATTTTTTAGATCAATGAAATTGGACTCTTTTCTTTATGCTAGGTCATGGGGGGCACATATCTATCATATCCTTATTCCTTCTCCCTCAAATCATGATCTCTATCCCTATCACGCCATTCCCATTCTCTTTCATGCTCAGTCCAACCTTGGTTCCCACCTTGTCGTTGATAGGCTGGATAGGAACTCCAGGATAGTTAGCCAAATATTAAATTTCATCTTCAAGACTCTTGGTATCTTCTTCATTATAGACCTTGTATGCCATAGAATTTACCATTTTTGTAGGTGTACCCATCACATACTTTTTAAGTGGCTCCAATTATATTATTATTTTTGCCATGTTTTCCTCCCTCTCTTTATCTTTCTTTCGTTGCTCTTATCAATATAGGAGGTGGTAGGGGATCATTTAGCTACCTTGATGTCACGGGTGTGCCACCTCTTATTTTGCTCGGTGACTTCCTCAAGCAAATTTGTAGCCGCATTATACGACAACTTCACAAGTGACCCACCGGCCGCATTATCCACCACGATTTTATTTAGTTGATCCAAATACTGATAAAAGATTTGGAGAATCATTTTCTCTGGGTCTTCGTGGTTGGTAAATTGCATGAGCTTCCCATTAAATATCTCCCACACCTCATATAGAGGTTCTCTATTCAATTGACGAAAATTGGTGATTTTGTTATGAAATTGCCATATTTGGATATGGGAAGTATCAGTCTAAGAAAGCAACGGTAAGTTCATCCCATTGTGATTGATTCGGAGGGAAGAGATCGTAGCCAAAACACCACCTCACCTGTTAGAAAAAATGGGAAGAGGCACAATTATATGGATTCTTGTGATATGTGAGCAGTATCAAGAGGGGCACAAACTTACACAAAATTCTTCAAATACAAGTTTGGATCTTCAAGAGATTGACCCTTAAAGAGACCTTTCATTAGAAGCATGTGCAACATAATACTTGGGACGTGGAATACATGTTCCCTTGATTAGGTGGGATATGAATAGCACTCACACGTCTAACATCATGGAGTTTCTCCTCGTCATCAAAGGGACCATCAAAAGTCCCGGCATTACTTGCATGGTCACTCATTATGTCGTAGACACTACTGTAATCACCTAAAAAGAAACAAAAACAACAACCAAAATAAATAAACACCACCACGGGTATACCCAAAGCTACAATCAACATCGCACAAGTGAAAACTAAGCTTCACTCTTCGGTAACAGTTCCATTTTGATCACGCTCAACTTACTTCACAGATTATGGGTAAGGCGGACGTTGTCAATTATAATAACCTAATGTGAGTTGGGGTCAAATCCTCGGGGAGTGAATCTAGTATTCAAATCTTATAGGTGTTCATAGTATCTAAGTATATACCCGCAGTGTAAGCAAAATCAAATACATGAATTAAAATTTTGGGGGAATGGTTTGGAAGAGTTATTTTACCAAAATCTACTCAAACTACCAATTAAACACAACAAATGTGGATAAGATTTTAATATGAGACGAGTCTTAGGATTATGTCTTCCTAGGGGCAAATAATGCATGGGTTCAGATAATCAAATGCAAATTCTAGTTAATGACTACATGGATAAGCTAGGTTAGGGGTTCTTTATGCTAGTTTTTGAACCAAAATCAAGATTATCAACCATGGACCCTTTCGGATACCTCATAGATGTTGCAAGCAAATCCACCCAATACCTTAATTGCGCGTCCCTATTCTGGGAAGATGCCCAAGATCTAGCTAATTCTCATTCCACCCTTATTGCTAAGATAATAAAAAAGGAATAGGCTACATCTAACTATGGTTCACTAATACCTTGTCACTCATATCCCTCTTTCAACAATGATATAGGATCCAAAAGTATACTCCCATCCCTTATTCAAGGATGGTGAAGAATTTGTCTCTCTACTTGTCCCTCTTTTTCATCTTCTTGTATGAGTCCTTGAGCTCCTTGTAACAATGTGACAAAGATGAGTAGCCCCTCTCAAGCCTAAAATTAGTGGCCTCCTACTTCTTCTAATTCTCCAGGTACTTTTCATAATCGAACCAAGCAACATATGAATAGTAGGTAGTCGAATACTATTCTGGCCCCTGAGGCAACACTACTATAAACTTCTTTATTGGCCTCATCTCCTCCAAGATCTCCTCAAATGCCCCGTTGTGGATAGACTGCAGGAGTACCTATTGACTTGCCTAAGTAAATTTTCCTCAACTTACTCTTACTAGATACACCCTTACACCAAATCTCAAAAGGGCAAATGGGGGTATTAGGATGCATGTAAGTGTATTTGAAATACTCCTCAACTATGGTGCTCCTATACAACTCAATAATAAAAGAAGGAAATAAGAGGAGTGTACCACCATTGTTCTTGAAAGGTCGCATGTATGAAATCATAAGCTGACCAACATTTAAAGAAATATTGTCTAGTATACAAGCAACCATCCAGGCTTGCACATCTGGAACAAGAGTCATGTGTGTGCATGGAGAAATTTGGATACAAATAATGTTAAACCATATCCTTGCCTTAGCTGTGAATCATTCATCGATATACCCCTCTTGGTCGCCACCCAATGAACCTCCTTGCCAGGATACAACTTCTCAGCCATCCAACTACCCGGTTCACCCCCCTTTTGCCTCGAATTGGCTCATGTCCTTATCTAGAACCCCATATAAATCGTTGATCTATTGGGCCTGAAGTGAACATTTATCCCCTAAATCCACACAACTGGTTTGGAGAAAGATACTATGCTAAGGTTAGCATAGTATTCCCTTACCCAATGCTTATTTTCAAGGCAAGGATTCGGGACAAAACAACTCCACCCAGTGGCTACCAAGCGGTCATAAAATATCGAGTGCTTGTCTGGTACTCTGTCCAAACAAATGCCTCTCTAAGGGAGCAATTTAGTTTTGGGGAGGTCAGCATAGTACTAACTGTGGCATTCTAGGGCCATGAATCGAGTTTGGTCATAATCTTTCATACTGAGCCTTGAAAACCTGAGAATCACACAATAGCATTAATATCAATATTTATATGTGAAAACTATGCTATGTTATAAATTTAAGTCAATGGGATGGTGCCTTAGAAATATTTGGCAAGAAATGGACTTGTAGACTTTTGGTCTAGGATAAAGAACAGACTCAGATGCCACGATTGTGGGCCACTGAGCCACAATCGTAGTAACGTGATTCAGATCATGTGATTGCAATTGCGGTAATTGACGCTATGTTAAAAAAATTCAAATGCTCAATTTGTCCAATTTCAATGCCAAATTGTGTTTCAAAGCAAAAATATACATTAAGAGCAAAGAACATGGTTCCTAGGTACTCGATCATGCCCTCAGAACATGGAAAAACTAACACTGAATTCATTTGGGCATTTAATCGAGCACTTGATGTACACACTATTTTTAACAAATTTAGGTACTCAAGGCTTCCCCAAATGTGTCCACATCAATTTCAACAGCGGACCACACCACACAATCATAATTAACCAAAGATTTAGCATGTCAAGCACAATTTTAGGCCATTCATACAACATGAATTTTAACGTCTACATGTACGCACAATGAGAAAATTTTAAAGCACATACTGATTTAGCGATGCTGAGTGGGTGCTAAAACACTTTTGGGATGTCCAAAATGCAATCACAAAGGGAGTAATTTGAGAGAAATGTAAAAAGGGGGAGTGAGGAAATTGGCAATTTACTGGTCATATAAAATAGTCCTGACCATGATTGCAATACAAGTTATGTGATCGTGAAAAATTGGCAACCACGATCATGATGGCACGGGTGCCGTGATCGCGGTAACTAAGGCTATTATTTGGTCCTTTGTTTCCCTTAATTCAGTCCACTACATAAATTTTTTACACTTCTCCCTATTCAACCTCATTCAAATATCTCATAGTACCCCAATTTCATGGATTAGTTACAAGCAAAAATGAAATCTACTCTACTAAATCAAAAACAAAGGACATATGCTACTTTCGTGGCGTTGGTGGGTTGCCTCCAACTTAGAACCTAATTTATCGTTATGGCATGATGTTCTTCATATTTTTAGAAGACCACCTTCCACTAGCAGAGCTACTTTTACCCGATTCTCATCATCCATAGCTGTAAATTTTTTCTTCGAATAGGTAAACAGCGGAGTGCCAGGTGGAAAGGTTAGTTTGAGGACTGTCCCAATACCGCCATCACCTTCAATTACATCAACTTTGTGTAGGACATGAGCAGGGGTGGATCTATTAAGGCCCACCACGGCATCCCTAAACTTTAGTCGAAACTCAATGTATATATAGGTGTATACATAGTAGATATATTGAAATAAATAAAGTGGCATCCTAAGATTGTAAAGGCACCTCAGTGCCAGTGGCAAGAGAACGGAAATCTGTCTTTTCTGACGCGGGATCGAATCCTGCCCAAGTTTCTAATTAGTAACTTCATTAACAAAGTGTTACACTGATAAAACAAAATTTAATGATGTGCAGAGAGGAATTTTTATCCATGAAGTAGATAACAAATGATTGTGCAGTAGCATTAGTGATCGATATTTAAATGATTGTTTAGTTTGTTGATGTATTACAAATGTAAGTAATGACGTCATTATTGACCAATTTCACTATATGAAAACTTGTCAACAACAATTATTAAAGAATGGCGTACATTTATAATATTAGTAATATTCTTAAAAATATTATGCTTTGTGTACTTTGCGAAATCGACGCTCAAGCTTGATCTAGTGAATGCATCTTCTTGGCACCCGGAATCTCCAAATCGTAGATCCGTCTCTGGACATGAGGAAGCTCTTTGACCACAATATTGGCCAGTTGAAGCGAGTCATAGACCTTCCAAGCTTCACTGGCAGGCACATCTACTTCAATCTCTTCAGAAATTGTTCCAAACATAATTTGTGGTTGTTCAACGAGAGAAGAAGTGTTTAATTAATTGAATATGCTCTTCCACGTAAACAAATAAAGACTACTAGTTTTGGAGCTTAAAATGGTCTCAAATTCCACATCAATTGCACACAAAGAGAACAAAGTTTCACAGATTCCAAACACTCTGTAACAGCCGGCCCGCCGATTATTCAACGCATTTTTAGGACCTAAATAATTAGTACTAAGTTATACAAATGGACAAGGGGAACCCTTCTATCTTTCAGTGGTGAGAACAAGAATACAGTAACTGGTAGTCTGTTACTACGCTTCAGTTTCATACTAGTTAGGGGTAGGCTAGACGAACCTGTGAGGGAAAAGGCAAGCAACGAAGCCATTTTGGAGGCGGATCTCAGCAGCTTCAGCAGCAGCAACACAAGGGAGAATAACGTGAGTGGTGAGCAAAAGATTCCTGCGGATCAAGAAACCAGTGCCGCTACCAGCAATATGGGCCATGGCAGGACCTTTGGTGGAAAAAATGGAGGTTTTCATTCTCTCAGACTTGCCACCTCCATTACAGAAGCACCACGAATCTACCAAAACTCACATTTGGGTTTTTAGGTATATTTGAAATGAGGTTTTTCCTTTTCCCAATAGATCCGGAATTGAAGCTAAAATTGCACACACTTTTTTTCCAGCTCACAATGTGTGTTTTCTCAGTGATACCTGCCAAGTAGCCTCACACTAGTCTATCGTCTATAGAAAGTGTTATTCTGCAGTATGGTTGATAGAGAGAAAACAGATACAGAGAGGAGTTTGGTTACTTTTATTAGTAAATGTGAGACAAGAAGCCTATAAAATGCGAAAATGGTACCTGTGCTGAGGAAGAACAAAATGATGACGAAAGTGAAACTAGAAGAAACGCGGCTGGTTCTCGCCTCTTTTTCTTCCTTTTTCTCATTTGGGAGGGGTGATAGACATATTTCAGGAAAAAAATTGACACAAATATTGGAGGTTCCTTTTATGTGAAAGAATTTATTAGAAAGGCTTAAATCATCAATTACTTTTTAAAATTGTTAAGAAAATTGAGTTAGATACCTCAATTCAGTCTTGGCCTAATAGAAATAAGACGGAGTTGACGTATTTATTCATGCCAATTTACTGTTCCAAATTTTCTAATTTAATTTCTCATTTTATTTGTCATTTTTCATTAAAATTTTTTCATGTCTTATCCTTAGTAGTTATTATTTTTTCTCCAAATTAAAATATAAATATTATATAATAGGGTACTATGGTAAAGTAGTCATATTATTAACTGTTTTTTCTTAATCAATATGCTATATCAAATTGGAATGAGTAAAATGGGACCGAAAAAGTAAAAAATATTCCCTGCATTTACTTTTACTTATTCAGTACTACGAAAATAAAATTTTCACTTTTACCCATCGCGTTTAATAATATTCACATGGAGCACAATTTTTTTCCTTATTTTGTCTTCAATATTAAATATTTATTCCTCACGTCACTATATGAGTATTATGATAGAATATTCATAGCAACCATTATTAATTTCATGACCTAAAAATTGATAGGTCATAATGGCACTAGTCGCGGCGAATGTTAACAAGTAAGCTATCCCTTAAACTGATACACAAAGACGAAAAGATAGAAATGCCCCCAAAATAAGGCTTCTAGAACAAAGTCGAACCACATAGATATGATAAATGCGAAAAAAATAAAATCAACAAATGCAGTCATAACTCCCAAAACCTGGTGTCAACAGTATAAGAACGTATCTAGTACAACTCGAACACAAATGAAATACATAAGATGTCCAAATACAAAAGAAAACTCTGTCTCCGAAGTGAAAGAAAAGACATAGTCTATAGGAAAGGTAGTAGAATACATTTGTACGCCTGAAGGTCAACCACTACCTTGAAAGCACCAAATCTCGCCCGAATCAACCAAGCTGGGGCGCATTCGAACTAGGACCTACACCGAAAATGTGTAGTAGGCGTGAGTACGGTTCACTTGTACTCAGTAGGTATCATAGGCCGATCGAGCGAAGTAGAAAATAAAGTACACAAAATACACACTAACGGAACGTCACATGCAATCAGAAAATTTCCCACAACGGTAGCCCACATCGCTTGCACTAACAGTTTTAATATATCACAAATATAACAACATAGCAAGTAGAACACAAGTATACATTATATCGTATCCAAGTAGAAACAGAGAAGAACATGTATATACAAGATTGTATAAATAACAAGATATAAAGCTAGTAGACATATAACAAGTCAATATGGAAGTTCAATCAAAACATCAACCACAATAAAGCAAGTGCAGTATAAAAGGTGATGATGATGTTACTGCTGATAATGACATACGAGGTTGTCGCACAACCTCCGTATACACCCACGAAGGCAAATCTTCCTGATGTGGGACCCATAGAGGGTTCGACAACCATAGACCATCTTGTATACACCTACGGAGGCAAGCCTTCTCGATGTAGGACCCATGGGCAGTTCATGAACCCATATACCACTAATATCCATGACTCTTCTCAGACATAATCCTTCGAAAAAGGTCTATAAAATCCAATATTCGATACCAATATCCAGTTTTTCAGTGTTTTTAGTATTTTCAATAGTTTTAGTATTTTCAATGTTTGCAGAGCACATACATAACGTCACACACAAATCAAGTACACATACTTGACAACAAGTATATATAAAGCAATACAACAAACAAGTGAAATGATGTGTGTGATGACGTGAGGTTGATGATGCAATGTTCACAACCAATCACAATGAGTATTTCCACAATCAATCTACATGATGTATTTCCACAATCAACCACAATGTTAAATTTTCACAACCATGTAGGCTAAAATCCACTCATTATTTCCTCCATCCATGAATTTCCATATGATTCATATGCCCATAAATAATGAATATATCACAATACATCAAAGGTACCATAATAGGAATTTTTAATAACACAATATGATTATTCACGTATATTCCAGGCTATCAACATAGCATAAGACCCCACATGGTTACACATATCACGAATATCCCAAATTCAACAATTACGACATATATAGGTCCCACACAGGCACAACATATAGATATTCATTTTTCATGATTAGTTATCACCCTTAACATGCATTTTGATATACAAATTAACTACCTCAACCCAGTATGAAGAGTTAATCCATAACCTACTTCGAATGTCAAAACTGATCTGTTACATTTGAACCCACGACCTTAATTCTCACGAACGATCCTGAAATCAACTAAAACCAAGAAATATAAAATCTAGGCACTAAAACAAAGCCAACAATATCCATACTACCTACTTTTGGTTCGGGGTCAAGATGGACCCCCGAAATGAATTTTTAAAAAAGAAAGGCAAAATAGTAACTTTACTTTAAAAACATGTTCTCCATAAATTTTAGAAATCTAAAACTGAAAATTCAAGTCAAATTGAATAAACAAATGAGGTTTAAATTGAAGAAAAAATATTTTTGAGATTTACTAGGTAAAATCTTTGAAATCCGTGTTAAAATCAATAATTGAAATTATTTTGAAGGTTAAATTAAGAAAAAACTAGTAATTATAAGATTAAATATTATTTAAGTGAGAAGGAGTGAAATTGGGGCTTAAAATTAAGCCCTAAGATTTTTGGAGTTTTGAGAAGTTAATCAAGAAATTATTGTAGAAAAGGATGAAATCTCACCTTAAATACATAATAGAATCAAGAAATATATGTTAATCTAGCTTCCCAAACTCCCACAAGCTTTACTTTTAAGCTCTCACACTATTTTAAGGTTTAACTCTCAAGAGAAAAGGTGGAAGAATGGGCAAAATAGGTCAAAAAAAAACCTATTTTATAGTGCAGATTTTTCTAAGTCCAAACGGACTTTGAAGGAGTGCCCGAAATTCATTCAGAGTCCGATATCGGCAAACAAACTAGGAAACCACACTAAATTCAATGATCCAGAATCAATGGTTATATCAAAATTTTGAATAAATATTGTTTTCATAAAGTTGACCCTCGAAATTCGAAATCACAGTTCTTCAAATCGAGGGCTGAAATGAGATTTAAAAGCCGTAAAAATCACACCAAACATGTTACTACTCTAAAATCAATCTTTTGAAAGCATTGGTAAAGTCGTATTTTCTATACGAGACTGTTTCGACCAATTGTGGGTCCCACATTCATATTTTTAATTTTTCAATTTTTCGACCAACAGGTTGAAATGAGCTCGGGTGTATTGGACCCCGAACCAAAGGTCTATCTAGCCTAAGATTAATATTTTGGAGCTTTTGGCATAGTTCATTCAGCCATACATCGCAGGTATCAAAATATATCCACATAAGTCCAAACTAAGGCTCTTGAAGCCACCGAAAATCACAATGTCGCACCAAAGGCACCAAAATGGATTGAAAACTGTGTCAATCACCCCTACAACCTAGAAAACACAATGCAATTATGGGGATGGAAAAAATAGTCAAATCACAAATTTCACATATTTCATTAAATTTTTAGGTCGCTATATCATCCACCACTAAAAATCTAGTTCATCTCGAACTAAGGCCTCCACCGAACTCTAGTACAGAAGGAATGGAATAGCCGTGACACGGTATGTCTCTATCTCATTGAGCATACCAGTACATTCAAAGTACTAACGCATGCTTTTGTTTTGTGCTACAATGGCTTATATAATTGGTTCAGACACACAGGCTCCCGAGCACCCTTAGCAGTTTATATTCTCAGCATACTGAGTTAGTGGTGAGTCCTCATAGTTTAAGGATATGATTATTTTTTAGCATTTCAGTAGTCGAAGTTAGCTGGGGACTTGTCTCATCAACTCCACAGTTCATACAGTTTAGAGGCTTTTCAAACTAGAATATTTTCAGACAGTTGTTCAGTTTTTAGTATTGATGTTCAGTTTTGGTATTGTGATACCATATTTAGTATTATTTATAGTATTGAACCTTATAGCCAGTTAATTTCCGTATATTTTAGTATTATTGTTATTCAGTTATTACAGCAAGTACCAATCATAGGTTAGCTTGTGGTCCTTTGGGATTATAAAAACTGTGTAGCGTCCAGGGTACAGACGTGGGGTGTTAGGGGTGTTACAAACTTGGTATCAAATCCTAAGGTTCAACAGAGTCCTAGGAGTCTGAAAGCTGTATCTAGTAGAGTCTTGTGCATGGGTGTGTTGCGCGCCACACTTAAGGACAGGAGGCTACGAGATATTTTAGGAAAAGTTTCCCTTTTTTTAGTATTCATGTTGTACGAGTGAGCATGAGATACAGTTAAAGTCTCAGTTTAATCCTTTCTCTTCCGTTTACAAAAATATGCCTCCAAAGAGGACTAAAAGAAGAGGAAAAGAAGACCATCCAGAACCCAGTCCATCCAGCCAGATTCACTGGACGAACACGTCTCCCACGCTGAGTTCAAAGCAGCCTTCACCATCCTATCTCATTCTGTGGCAGCCCAGAATGAATGCCCAGCTGCCATTCTGGCCAATCCAGTGACCAATATTATTGTTTCCAAGATTCGAGACTTCACTGGAATAAACCCTCCATCATTTACTGGGTCGAAGTCAGATGAGGACCCTCAGTAATTTCTTGATCAGGTGCAGAAGGTTACTGATATTATAGCGGTGAATGCAGTTGAGAGTGTTGAGTTAGCCGCAAATTAGTTACAGGATGTGGCTCACTCATGGTGTAAATAGTAGAAAGCTGAGAGGGCCGTAGATGCAGGACTCATAGACTGGGAGGAGTTTGCCACTGCTTTTCTAGATAGGTTCTTCCCACTAGAGTTAAAGAAAGTGAAGGTTCTAGAATTTATCAATCTGAAGTAGGGCAATATGATAGTGAAAGAATATTCTCTCAAGTTTACTCAATTAGCTAGGTATGCTCCTTATGTGGTGGCAGACAATAGATCCCGAATGATTAAGTTTGTGTTAGGGGTGTCTAGAAGCGTGGTTAAAAAGTGTAGGACAACAATGCTTGTTAAGGAGATGGACATATCTAGGCTCATGGTCCATGCTCAGTAGATAAAAAAGGCCAAGAATAAAGATAAGGAGAGGGAGTCCAAGAGAGCAAGAACATGTAGTTTCAACTTTGGTCAGACTAAGTCAGAGGGTGAGAATCATTCTTAGTTTCACCCGAAATCTTCAGTCCCAGCTCCCTCCTCAGCCAGTGCTCCTATGCCAAAATTCAGAGACAGAAATAGGGATAGGTCACCAGGCCCTAAACCCTAGGGCAGTGTTAGCAGTGCTCGCATCAATCCCCTTTATTAGAAGTGTGGCAGAAACCACTAGGGTATCTTTAGAGCGGGAAGCAATGTGTGTTTCGGGTGTGGCAAGCCAGGCCACAGAGTTAGAGATTATTCCCAGTCAGGTTCTTAGGGTCAGAATAATCACCCCCAGCTCAGTCCAGTCGCCCGAATCAGTAAGGTGCCATTTCTAGTGTCACCTGTGGGAAGTGCCCAAACAGACTCTATGCTCTTCAGTCCCGACAGGATCAGGAGAGTTCTCCTGATGTGGTCACTGGTACGCTACAAGTTTTCCATTTGCATGTTTATACTTTGTTAGATCCAGGAGCTTCTTTGTCCTTTGTTACTCCATATATAGTAGTTGATTTCGGAGTCAGTCCCAAAATTTTAACAGAGCCTTTCTCAGTCTCTACCCCAGTGGGTAAATCCATCATAGCCAGTCGGGTATACAGGAACTACCCGATTATAATATCTCTAGAAAATCACTTCAGCAGACTTAGTCGAATTAGATTGACTGATTTTGATGCCATTCTTGGCATAGATTAGCTTCATTCTTGCTATGCCTTAGTCAACTGGAGAAATATATTTGTCCAGATTTAGTTTTTGAATGAAACCATCATAGAGTGGAGGGGTAGTACTTCAGCACTTAGGGGTCAGCTTGTTTCATACCTTTGGGGTTGAAAAATAAAATCTAAGGGATGTGTCTACCATCTCGTTTGAGTCCAGAACTCTAATTCAGAAACCGCTACTCTTGATTCAGTGTCAATAGCATATGAATTCCCAGATATATTTCTTGACGATCTTCTCAGAGTTTCTCCCGAAAGGGAAATTGATTTCGAAATCGATCTTCTTTCTAAATACTCAGCCTATATCTATTCTGCCATACAGAATGGATATAGTAGAACTCATAGAATTAAAAGAGTAGTTAAAGGATCTCCTAGATAAGGGATTTATCAGACCTAGTGTGTCCCCATGGGGCGTACCAATTTTATTCACACGTAAGAAAGACGGTTCCCTTAGAATATGTATTGACTATCATCAGTTAAATAAAGTCACAGTCAAGAACAAGTATCCACTTCCCAGAGTCGATGACTTGTTTTACCTACTTCAGGGTGCCAGTTACTTAAACATCAGATCAGGCTATCATTAGCTAAGAGTTAGGGAGTGTGACATCCCGAAAATAGCTTTCAAAACTCAGTATGGTCACTTTGAATTCTTAGTCATGTCCTTTGGTCTTACCAATGCCCCAGCAACTTTCATGGACTTGATGAACCATGTTTTCAAGCAGTACTTGGACATGTTCATCATAGTCTTCATAAATGGCATTCTCGCCTACTTCTGTAGTGAACATGATTATGCAGACCATCTCAGAATAGTATTACAGACTCTCAGAAATCATTAGTTATTCTCTAAATTTAGTAAGTGCAAATTTTGGCTAAGGTCAGTAGCTTTCTTCAGCCATATAATTTCCAGTGATGGCATTAGAGTTGATCCCCAAAAGACCAAAGCAGTAAGAAACTGGCCCAGGCCTATTTCTCTATCAGATATCAGGAGTTTCTTGGGTTTGGACGGCTATTACCGACGGTTTATTGAGGGATTTTCATCTATTGCATCCCCTATGTCCAGATTGACTTAGAAGAAAGTCAAATCCCAGTGGTCAGATTCTTATGAGAAGAGTTTTCAGGAGTTGAAGACTCGACTCACTACAGCTCCAGTTTTGACCTTAACAAATAGTTCAGACGGTGTTGTTGTGTATTGTGATGCCTCTAGAGTTGGCTTGGGGTGTGTTCTAATGCAGAGAGGTAAGGTCATAGCCTATACCTCTAGGAAGCTTTAACCCTATGAGAAGAACTGTACTACTCTTGTTATTGAGCTAGCAGTAGTAGTGTTTGACTTAAAAATTTGGAGGCACTTGTCACGCCCCAAAATCCCATCGGGCTGGACTGGCACCCGAAGCCGAGAAGGCCTGGGAGAACCCGTTCAAATACTGTACTTTCACTTACATGTCACCAAAAATTTGGACAGCACTTCGTTGCATATATAAGGGTCTAATTACCTTATCAGCACGACACGCACAAATATATATATATATATAATACTTGGCCGTCGGGGCCACCACATATACAGATATAACATCACTATATAAACTTCCATGACTTTACCCTTCCTTATGTCTACAAAGCCTCTAGGATATACATGACATAACTAGGGTCGGGACAAACCCCCGCCCACACATGACTCCTATACAATAACAAAAGATAAGGAACCGACTCAGAAAGCTCCGGGGCAAACTGGAGCTCACCAACAATAGCTGTATGAACTGGCTCCTACTTGTGCGGTGTATGAGCTGAGGTACCTGTGCCTGCAGCATGAAATGCAGGTCCCCCGTGAGGGACGTCAGTACGAAATATGTACTAAGTATGTAAAGCTGTAAATAATCATATGTGATATGGGGGATCAAGAAAAATCAGACGCAAGTGAATAAATCATAATAGAAGTGAACCACCCTTCATAAACACTTTTAGGATCATGTACATTATCATTAATCTGAATTGGGTTCTTGAATTCAAAAACATTTGTGGAACGGTATACATTCGTTTATTTCATTCTTTACAATTATCATTCGCCATTACCTCCTCCTCCCGAACCTCCAACCACCTAACAATAATCAATACTGTATCGTACTGTGACCATTAGGCTGCCCCAGTACATATCAACTGGGATCGACCCATGCTAGGCTTATGCCCCTGGGATACCACCTATAAACACATAAATAGGGATCGACCCACGCTAGACTTATGCCCCTGGGATACCACCCACACGTATATCAAGTAACACACATAAGAGATCTTTCCAATAACTTAGTTCAAAAGCTTTTGAGATTATTACATTAGTGTTCATGCCAATATAGTACCATTGGAACAATGATATATCAATAGGAACCAAGTAATAGACCTTCTATACAATAATGATGTAACAAAGACTCATTGGTACATCAACAATGTGTTTCAGAATCATCAATATCACAACAATGAAATAGGAGCCTTTTGGTATATCAATGAAACATTTGACACTTTATAGAATGGAAACAACTTCATTGGTAATGTAGAACAATACATATTTTTGGACAACCTCGGAATCTTACTTGATGGAACATTGGTGTTTTCATGCCAAAGAACATTGTTAGAGTATGCTTTACATACCTCGTTGTAGATTCGGATACCAAGTCAACACAACTTCCCACCTTTACAAATCACTTATCTACAATGAAATATTTGGCATCTAGTATTAGCAACCCAACACCACAATTCTCTTCCATAATTCCATACAACCAATATTTGCATAACATTCCAAAAACCAACTTGAACAATAGGTTTATGTGTATATATATATATAATAATCATTTCAATACCACATCATCACACCAAATCCCTTCACAATTCAACATAATCCAACCATGCACAAGAATAATCCAACATCATTTCCAATCATCTTTCAACAACAATCAAATAACATACTTCTTATGCTCACATGCATATATATACATATCCATATAAATAACACCAACATAATTTACATCCTTACCATAAAATAGCCCTTTTGATTTCGAAGTCCTGTTGGCACAAATAAGGGGTGCTTCTCGAAGCCCTCGAGACGGTGAACACAACTACGGAATCAATTTGGATTTTCTACGGTTGAATCACAAGATAATTGGAGTTGAAATTAGGCTAGGGTTTCTTATTTTCAATAATTGGATGATGAATGATGGATATGAGGCTAAGTTTATGTATATAATGACCAATTTTCGTCCATGAGGTGATGGAAAATGACCATATTGCCCTTAAAAATTTAAGTAAATCCGAATCTGTCCATGGTGGACTGTTTTGACAGGCTAAAGTAAATCGGCCATAACTCTTTACTCCGATATCGGATTTGGGTGAAATTGATATAGTTGGATACATAATTCAAATGGATTTCATTTCATATAAAGTAGACCACCCAGTTCGTCCTGTACAAGGAGTTATGATCGTTTGAAGTTGACCCTAAAAAACTGTTTTGAGAGGCTGAAGTAAAACGAGTATAACTCCTTACTCAGATGTTGGATATGGATGAAGCCAATTGCATTAGAAAGAAGACTCTCAGAGATTCTCATTGATATATAGCATCTCACACAGTTCATTATGTACAAGGAGTTATGATCGTTTAAAGTCGACCCAAAAAACTAGCAGGCCTCAGTAGTTTGTGTGCAGGAAATTTTCCTGCACATTTACTGTTCAGAATATCTCGGCCGCCGTTTTATAGTTTCGAATGTGCTCGATTATATCCGAAACTTATCCGTTTTTGGAAATCTTTATATCGTTGGAAAGCTTATTCAATAAAATTCGTATGGAACCATCGACGGGCAAATTCCGGTATAAATAAAGTCGATTTATATACACATATAATCAAACTATACACTTGAAACCATTTCAAAATAATCAATACTCATACTTAAACTCATATATACCTAACTTAGGATCAATACATATACTCCAACACATATAACCATGGCTAATACACGTAATTAAGTATGGGGTGTCACATCATTCCCCCCTTAAGGACATTCGTCCTCGAATGTAAATGTAGTTATTTAGCCGAAACAAGTTCGAATTCATAATTGATATTCACGTCATCATATAGATATTATGCATATGTAAAAACTTACTTGTTAGTGTCCCAATTACACTCCTTGCACTTTTTTTTCACCTATGAACAAATAAGGGTATTTTGATTTCATTGCTTCCTCCGCTTCCCATGTAATCTCTTCCCTTTGTTGATTTCTCCAAAGTACTTTCACCGATGCTACTTCTTTTTTTCTCATCTTCTTAACTTGACGATCTAATATAGCAATAGGCATCTCCTCATAGGTAAGATCTTCTGTTACTTGCACATCTTCAATAGAAGTAATAAGGGACGGATCTCCGATGCACTTTCGAAGCATCGATACATGAAATACTGAATGCATTGATGAGAGTTCCTGGGGTAGCTCTAATTCATAAGCAACTTGCCCACATCTTCGAATAATCTCATCACCCCTTTCATTGGCGATACCTTCAAAAATACCCAATCGTCTAACGAAAACTCTAGCCCTCTTCTTCTACTATCCGCATATGACTTGTGTCGACTTTGGGCTATTTTCAACCGTTGCTGAATCACCTTGACTTTTTCTATGGGTTGATACACAAGATCCGGTCCGAACATAAGAGTTTCACCCGCTTCGAACCATCCTATTGGTGATCTACACTTCCTCCCATATAAAGTTTCATATGGTGTCATTTTGATACTTGAATGATAGCTATTATTGTAGGCAAACTCAATAAGAGGTAAATGATCATCCCAGCTGCCTTTAAAATCTATAACACATGCTCGTAGCATATCTTCAAGTGTTTGAATGGTGCGCTCTGCTTGTCCATCCGTCTGAGGGTGAAAAACTGTACTCAGATTCACTTGTGTTCCCAAACTCCGTTGGAAAGACTTCCAAAAGTTTGCGGTAAATTGAGTTCCCCGATCCGATATAATAGAAGTTGGCACTCCATGTAATTGGACTATTTCTTTAACATATAGCTTCGAATATTCTTCAACTGTGTAAGTGGTCTTAACGGGTAAGAAATATGCGGATTTAGTAAGCCTATCCACAATCACCCATATAGAATCAAATTTCCGAGCTGTACGAGGCAAACCTGTAACAAAATCTATGTTGATCATGTCCCACTTCCAAATTGGAAGATTTATGCATTGCATATAGCCTCCGGGCTTTTGATGTTCCACTTTAACTCATTGGCAATTTGGACATTCAGCTACAAATTCTGTGATGTTCTTTTTCATGTCATTCCACCAATATACATCCTTCAAATCTTGATACATTTTGGTTGATCCTGGATGAATGGAATACCTTGAAAAATTTGCCTCTGTCATAATCTTCTTTCTTAGCCCGTCTACATCCGGCACACACAATCGGTTTTGGCACTGAAGTACTCCTTCTTGCGTAAGCTCAAATGCCTTGGTCGCCCCACTCTGAACGTTCTCCTTAAGCTGTAATAAAATAGGATCTGCATCTTGCTTCTCTTTCACCTCAGCTACTAATGAGGATTCCGCGGCATTATGCACAATAAGCTCCTCGTCCGGAGTTTCGAGAAGACGAACCCCTAGGCTTGCTAATTGATAAAGATCTTTAATCATCCCTTGCCTTTCTATAGGTGCCATCATAGCCTTATGACTCAACGCATCAGCTACTATATTCGCTTTCCCTGGGTGATACAAAATATCAACATCATAATCTTTTAATAGTTCCATCCACCTTCGCTGCCTCAAATTTAGATCCTTCTGACTGAAAATATATTGTAAGCTCTTGTGATCAGTATATATATCAACATGAACCCCATATAAATAGTGGCGCCATATTTTTAAAGCAAAGATAACCGCTGCCAGCTCACGATCATGTGTGGGGTAATTTTTCTCATGTGGCCTCAATTGCCTTGAGGCATATGCTATCACCTTACCATGCTGCATTAATACACATCCTAAACCAATTCTCAAAGCATCACAATACACTGTATACCCTTCTGTACCTTCTGGAAGTACCAACACAGGTGTAGAAGTCAACTTATTCTTCAATTCTTGGAAACTCTCCTCACACGCATCATTCCATTGGAACTTGGATGCTTTATACGTTAGCTTGGTTAAGGGTGCTGAAATGGAAGAAAAGTCTTTAACAAACCTTCTATAATAACCGGCCAACCCGAGAAAACTACGAATCTCCGTAGGCGTTGTGGTCCTTGGCCAGTTCTTCACAGCTTCTATCTTTTGAGCATCAACCTTTATCCCTTCACTAGATACAATATGACCCAAAAATGCCACCGACTTTAACCAAAACTCACATTTAGAGAACTTTGCATAAAGCTTACAATCACGAAGAGTCTGTAATGCCTGGCGTAAGTGATTGGCATGGTCCTCTTCTGATTTAGAATAAACAAGAATATCATCTATAAAAACTATCATAAATACATCCAGGAATGGCTTAAACACCTTATTCATCAAATCCATAAAAGCTGCGGGTGCATTTGTTAGCCCAAATGACATAACTAGAAACTCGTAATGACCATACCGTGTTTGGAAAGCTGTCTTGGGTATATCCTTCTCTTTGACCCTCACTTGGTGGTAACCTGACCTCAAATCAATCTTAGAAAAGCACTTGGCGCCCTGTAACTGATCAAATAAATCATCAATTCTTGGGAGAGGATATTTATTCTTAATAGTCACCTTATTTAATTGCCGATAATCAATACACATCCTCAGCGAGCCATCCTTTTTGTGCACAAATAACACTGGTGCTCCCCAGGGGGACATACTAGGCCTTATGAATCCCTTTTCTAGCAAATCTTTCAATTGCTCTTTCAATTCCAGTAATTCTGCTGGGGCCATTCTATAGGGAGGAATGGAGATTGGTTGGGTGCCTGGTATTACATCAATACCAAACTCTACTTCTCGTTCAGGAGGCAAACCTGGAAGATCTTCAGGAAATTCATTTACCACCAGAACAACGTGAAGAGTTGGTGGCTCCGCTTCTGTATCCCTTACTCTAACTAAATGATATATGTATCCCTTGGAAATCATTTTTCTTGCTTTGAAATAAGAAATAAATCTACCTCTTGGTGCACTAATCTTACCTTGCCATTCAATAACTGCTTCATTAGGAAAATGTAAATACATCTTTTTTGTACAACAGTCAATTTTGTCATAACAAGACGCCAACCAATCCATACCCATTATAACATCAACATCTACCATTTCTAGTTCCACAAGTTTGGCCATCGTGTCTCGACCACACACAGTTACTTCACAATCTTTATAAACTCTTCTAGAAATAATAGATTCCCCAATCGGGGTAGACACTTCCAACGGCTTATCTAACAATTCGGGGGTTCTTTTGAACTTTCCAGCAACCAAAGGAGTAACATATGATAATGTAGAACCGGGATCAATTAGAGCATATACTTCAAATAAAAATATGGACAACGTACCCGTAACCACATCTGGGGAAGCCTCTAGATTCTGTCGATCCGCTAAAGCATAAGTGCAATTCTGAGTCCCGCTGGAACTGGCGACTCTTTTTTCATTTCTAGCGTGACCCGCAGGGCGTGCGCCCCTACCAGAATAAGATACTGGTGACGATAATGCAACAGCTGATCCCGAAGGTCGTGCTACGCCACTTGCGCCCCTTTGTGGGCATTCTCTCATCATATGCCCCATCATACCACACCAAAAATAAACATTTTTTCCCATTAGACATACGCCCATATGATGCTTTCCGCATCAATTACATAGCTCTCGAAAAGGTCTCAATTGGCTCATGTTCCCTTGCCCATGATAACCCACTGATCGCGAACTATGACCCTCAATTCTTTGGCCAAATTGACTGCCTCTGAACCCCTGATGCTGTGGTGGAGCACCAGCTGCAGAGTAAAAAAATAATGGCCTAGGTGGTCTAGCAGAAAATTGAGGTCTAAAACCTCCCTGTGGCGCCATAAACTACCCTGTAGATCTGGCCCTCTTAGAAGATCCGCTTTCAAATTCCTGTGTTCTTTTTCTTTGCCTCTGATCTTCCATTTTCTGTGCAAATGCTTGGATCCTAGCTATATCCATGTCTTTATTCAGTGCAGCAATAGTACAATCCCTAACCAAATACGGATCCAACCCATTCACATACCGATGAACTCTGTCATCCATAGTAGTTATAACATTAGGAGCATATCTGGAAAGGGAATTAAATCGAAGACTATACTCCCTCACACTTGTATTACCCTGCCGAAGATTTAAGAACTGATCCGCACGGGCCTGACGAGTCTCATATGGAAGATAATGATCAATAAATGCCTCTTTGAACTCTTTCCAAGTAGCTTGGGGTGCATAAATGCCCCTTGACCGTTTCCAGTCTTCATACCAATATATAGCCTCACCTTTGAATCTATACGCGGCTAACTCCACTGCCTCTCTGCCTGATACATGCATCACCTCTAGGGCCCTTTGGATCTGATCAATAAAGTCCTGCGAATCTTCTTTAAGATCGGATCCGATAAAAGTAGGCGGATTCATCTTAAGAAAATCTTGCGTCCGAAGACTAGCCGCCCTATCAGTACCGCTAGAACCCGCGGCAGGAATAGCTTGCCCTTGGACTTGCCCAGCAACTATACGAGTCAAAAGTTACACTGCATTTCTAAGATCTTGATCAATAGCATTAATAGGTGTCTCTGGGGATATAGTTCTCCTTCCCCTTATTTCTTCCGAACTGGGGGAAGTTTCTGATGCATGCTATGCTGGAGCCTTACTTTGATTAACTGGTATAGTGGGTGACTTACTAGTCCCCTCTCCGGCAGCCACATCTTGCTTATCGGTATTCTTGCTTCTGGTAACCGGCATCATTACTATAATAAGAGAAACAAACTGATTCAGTGGTCAACTATGACTTCATATACAATATAAACTCTATCGCACGATCTAAGACATGAAGAAAAAAAACAATTCCTAAATGTCCATAGCCTCCTATTTATAGATGTGGTGCACAACACACCGATAAACAAGACTCTACATAGACACGGCTTTGTAGACTTACTAGGACGAACCGCTCTGATACCACTTTTGTCACGCCCCAAAATCCCATCGGGCCGGACTGACACCCGAAGCCGAGAAGGCCCGGGAGAACCCGTTCAAATACTGTACTTTCACTTACATGTCACCGAAAATTTGGACAGCACTTCGTTGCATATATAAGGTTTTAATTACCTGTATCAGAACGACACGCACAAATATATATATATAATACTTGGCCGTCGGGGCCACTACATATACAGATATAACATCACTATATAAACTTCCATGACTTTACCCTTCCTTATGTCTACAAAGCCTCTAGGATATACATGACATAACTAGGGTCGGGACAAACCCCCGCCCACACATGACTTCTATACAATAACAAAAGATAAGGAACCGACTCAGAAAGCTCCGGGGCAAACTGGAGCTCACCAACAATAGCTGTATGAACTGGCTCCTACTTGTGCGGTGTATGAACTGAGGTACCTATGCCTGCAGCATGAAATGCAGGTCCCCCGTGAGGGACGTCAGTACGAAATATGTACTGAGTATGTAAAGCTATAAATAATCATATGTGATATGGGGGATCAAGAAAAATCAGACGCAAGTGAATAAATCATAATAGAAGTGAACCACCCTTCATAAACACTTTTAGGATCATGTACATTATCATTAATCTGAATTGGGTTCTTGAATTCAAACACATTTGTGGAATGGTGTACATTCGTTCATTTCATTCTTTACAATTATCATTCGCCATTACCTCCTCCTCCCGAACCTCCAACCACCTAACAATAATCAATACTGTATCGTACTGTGACCATTAGGCTGCCCCAGTACATATTAACTGGGATCGACCCATGCTAGGCTTATGCCCCTGGGATACCACCCATAAACACATAAATAGGGATCGACCCATGCTAGGCTTATGCCCCTGGGATACCACCCGATAAGAGAAAACTTCCATCACTTAGTTCAAAAGCTTTTGAGATTATTACATTAGTGTTCATGTCAATATAGTACCTTTGGAACAATGATACATCAATAGGAACCAAGTAATAGACCTTTTATACAATAACGATGTAATAAAGACTCATTGGTACATCAATAATGTGTTTCAGAATCATCAATATCACAACAAAGAAATAGGAGCCTTTTGGTATATCAATGAAACATTTTGACACTTTATAGAATGGAAACAACCTCGTTGGTAATGTAGAACAATACATGTTTTTGGACAACCTCGAAATCTTACTTGATGGAACATTGGTGTTTTCATGCCAAAGAACGTGGTTAGAGTATGCTTTACATACCTCGTTATAGATTCGGATACCAATTTACCACAACTTCCCGCCTTTACAAATCACTTATCTACAATGAAATGTTTGGCATCTAGTATTAGCAACCCAATACCACAATTCTCTTCCATAATTCCATACAACCAATATTTGCAAAGCATTCCAAAAACCAACTTGAACAATAGGTTTATGTGTATATATTTATATATAATCATCATTTCAATACCACATAATTACACCAAATCCCTTCACAATTCAACATAATCCAACCATGCAAAAGAATAATCCAATACCATTTCCAATCATCTTTCAACAACAATCAAATAACATACTTCTTATGCTCACATGCATATATATACATATCCATATAAATAACACCAACATAATTTACATCCTTACCATAAAATGGCCCTTTTGATTTTGAAGTCCTGTTGGCACAAATAAGGGGTGCTTCTCGAAGCCCTCGAGATGATGAACACAACCACGAAATCAATTTGGATTTTCTACGGTTGAATCACAAGATAATTGGAGTTGAAATTTGGCTAGGGTTTCTTATTCTTCACTAATAGATGATAAATGATGGATATGAGGCTAATTATATGTATATAATGACCAATTTTCGTCCATGAGGTGATCGAAAATGACCATATTGCCCTTAAAAATTTAAGTAAATCCGAATCTGTCCATGGTGGACTGTTTTGATAGGCTAAAGTAAATCAACCATAACTCTTTACTCCGATATTGGATTTGGGTGAAATTGGTATCGTTGGAAAGATAATTGAAAGGGATTTCATTTCATATAAAGTAGTCCACCCAGTTCGTCCTGTACAAGGATTTATGATCATTTGAATTTGACCCTAAAAATCTGTTTTGAGAGGCTGAAGTAAAACGAGTATAACTCCTTACTCAGATGTTGGATTTGGATGAAACCAATTGCTTTAGAAAGAAGACTCTCGGGGATTCTCATCGATATATATCAGTTCACACAGTTCATTTTGTACAAGGATTTATGATCATTTAAAGTCAACCCAAAAATCTATTTGGCTGCAGTACTTTTGTGTGCAGAAAATTTCTGCACATTTACTGTTCATTGCGTCCACCGTTTTCAAGTTTCGAACATACTTGCTTATATCCGATACTCATCTATTTTCAGAAATCTTTATATCGTTTTAAAGTTAACTCGATAAACTTCGCATAGAAACTTCGACGAGCAAATTCCAGTATAAATAAAGTCGATTCCTATACACCTATAATCAAACTATACACTTGAAACCATCTCAAAGTAATCAATACTCATACTTAAACTCATATATGCCTAAATTATGATCAATACATATACTCCAACACATATAACCATGGCTAATGCACGTAATTAAGTACGGGGTGGTACATCCTTCCCCCCTTAAGGACATTCATCCTCAAATGTGAAATGTAGTTATTTAGCCGAAACAAATTCGAATTCTTAATTGATATTCACGCCATCATATAGATATTATGCATATGTAAAAACTTACTTGTTAGTGTCCCAGTTCTACTCCTTGCACTTCTTTTTCACCTTTGAACAAATAAGGGTATTTCGATGTCATTGCTTCTTCCGCTTCCCATGTAATCTCCTCCCTTTGTTGATTTCTTCAAAGTACTTTCACCGATGCTACTTCTTTATTTCTCATCTTATTAACTTGACGATCTAATATAGCAATAGGTATCTCCTTATTGGTAAGATTTTCTGTTACTTGCACATCTTCAGTAGAAGTAATAAGGGACGGATCTCCGATGCACTTTCGAAGCATCTATATATGAAATACTGGATTTACTGATGAGAGTTCCTGGGGTAGCTCTAATTCATAAGCAACTTGCCCACATCTTCGAATAATCTTATACGGGCCTATATATCGTGGACTCAACTTTCCTTTCTTGCAAAATCTCATCACCCCTTTCATTGGCGATACCTTCAAAAATACCCAATCGCCTAACGAAAATTCTATCCCTCTTATTCTACTATCCGCATATGACTTGTGTCGACTTTGGGCTATTTTCAACCGTTGCTGAATCACCTTGACTTTTTCTATGGCTTGATACACAAGATCCGGTCCGAACATAAGAGTTTCACCCGCTTCGAACCATCCTATTGGTGATCTACACTTTCTCCCATATAAAGCTTCATATGATGCCATTTTGATACTTGAATGATAGCTATTATTGTAGTCAAACTTTATAAGAGGTAAATGATCATCCCAGTTGCCCTTAAAATCTATTACACAAGCTCGTAGCATATCTTCAAGTGTTTGGATGGTACGTTCTGCTTGTCCACCTGTTTGAGGGTGAAAAGCTGTACTCAACTTTATTAGTGTTCCCAAACACCTCTTAAAAGACTTCCAAAAGTTTGCGGTAAATTGGGTTCCCCGATCTGATATAATAGAGATTGGCACTCCATGTAATCGGACTATCTCTTTAATGTACAGCTTCGCATACTCTTCAACTGTGTAAGTAGTCCTAACTGGTAGGAAATGTGCAGATTTGGTAAGCCTATCAACAATCACCCATATAGAATCAAACTTTCGGGATGTACGAGGTAAAATAATAACGAAATCCATGTTGATCATGTCCCACTTCCAGCTTAGAAGATCAATGCATTGCATATAACCTCCGGGTTTTTGGTGCTCAAGTTTAACTCTTTGACAATTTGGACATTTAGCTACAAATTCTGCAATGCTCTTCTTCATGTCATTCCACCAATACATATCTTTCAAATCTTGATACATTTTGGTTGATCCTAGATGAATGAAATACCTTGAAAAATGGGCCTCGGTCATAATCTTCTTTCTTAGCCCGTCTACATCCGGCACACACAATCGGTTTTGGCACTGAAGTACTCCTTCTTGCGAAAGCTCAAATACCTTCATCGCACCATTTTGAACATTTTCCTTGAGTTGCAATAAAACGGGATCTGCATCTTGCTTCTCTTTCACCTCAGCTACTAATGAGGATTTCGCGGCATTATGCACAATAAGCTCCTCGTCCGGAGTTTCAAGAAGACGAACTCCTAGACTATCTAATTGATGAAGATCTTTAATCATCCCCTGCCTTTCTATAGGTACCATCATAGCCTTACGACTCAACGCATCAGCTACTATATTCGCTTTCCCTGGGTGGTACAAGATATCAACATCGTAGTCCTTTAATAGTTCAAGCCATCTCCGCTGCCTTAAATTTAGATCCTTATGATTAAAAATATATTGCAAGCTTTTATGGTCGGTATATATATCAACATGAACCCCATATAAGTAGTGGCGCCATATCTTTAAAGCAAAGATAACCGCTGCCAGCTCAAGATCATATGTGGGGTAATTTTTCTCATGTGGCCTCAATTGCCTTGAGGCATATGCTATCACCTTACCATGCTGTATTAATACACATCTTAAACCAATTCTCAAAGCATCAAAATACACTGTATACCCTTCTGTACCTTTTGGAAGTACCAACACAGAAGTAGAAGTCAACTTATTCTTCAATTCTTGGAAACTCTCCTCACACGCATCATTCCATTAGAACTTGGATGCTTTATGCGTTAGCTTAGTTATGGGTGCTGAAATAGAAGAAAAACCCTCAACAAACTTTCTATAATAACCAGCCAACCCAAGAAAACTACGAATCTCCGTAGGCGTTGTGGGCCTTGGCCAATTCTTCACAGCTTCTATCTTTTGAGTATCAACCTGTATGCCTTCATTTGATACAATATGGCCCAGAAATGCCACTGACGTTAGCCAAAATTCACATTTAGAAAATTTTGCATACAGCTTGCAATCACGAAGAGTTTGCAACGCCTGTCGCAAATGATTAGCATGATCCTCTTCTGATCTAGAATAAACTAGAATATCATTAATGAAAACTATCACGGATACATCTAGAAATGGCTTAAACACCCTATTTATTAAATCCATGAAAGTTGCAGGTGCATTAGTTAGCCCAAATGATATAACTAGAAACTCATAATGACCATACCTTGTTCGGAAAGCTGTTTTGGGTATATCTTTTTCTTTGACTCTCACTTGATGATAACCTGACCTCAAATCAATCTTAGAAAAACATTTGGCACCCTGTAACTGATCAAATAAATCATCAATTCTTGGAAGAGGATATTTATTTTTAAGAGTCACTTTATTTAGCTGCCTATAATCAATACACATTCTTAATGTGTCATCTTTCTTGCGCACAAACAACACTGGTGCTCCCCAAAGGGAAATACTAGGCCTAATGAACCCCTTTTCTAGCAAATCTTTCAATTGCTCTTTCAATTCTTGTAATTCTGCTGGGGCCATCCTATACGGAGGAATTGAGATTGGCTTAGTGCCTGGTATCACATCAATACCAAATTCTATTTCTCGTTCAGGAGGTAAACCTGGAAGATCTTCAAGGAATACATCAAGAAATTCACTTACTATTGGTACAGTGTGAAGATCTGGTGATTCCGATTCCGTATCCTTTACTCTAACTAAATGACATATGTAGCCCTTGGAAATTATTTTTCTCGCTTTGAAATAAGAAATAAATCTACCTCTTGCTGCGCCAATCTTACCTTGCCATTCAATTACTGCTTCATTAGGAAAATATAAATACATCATTTTCGTACAACAGTCAATTTTGGTATAACAAGACGCCAACCAATCCATATCCATTATAACATCAAAACCTACCATTTATAGTTCCATAAGATTGGCCATCGTGTCTCGACCACACACAGTTACTACACAATCTTTATAAACTCTTCTAGCAATAATAGATTCCCCAACCGGGGTAGACACTTTCAACAGCTTATCTAACAATTCGGGGGTTCTTTTGAACTTTCCAGCAACCAAAGGAGTAACATATGATAATGTAGAACCGGTATCAATTAGAGCATATACATCAAATGAAAATATGGGCAACGTACCCATAACCACATCTGGGGAAGCCTCTAGATTCTATCGATCCGCTAAAGCATACGTATGATTTTGAGCCCCGCTAGAACTTGTGGCTTCTCTATCACCTCTAACATGAACCATTGGTTGTGCACCCCTTCCTGAATAAGGCATCGATGATGATGATGCAACAAATGACCCCGTAGGTCGTGCCCTACCCCCTATGCCCCTTTCTGGGCATTCTCTCATCATATGCCCTGACATACTGCACTAAAAGCAAACATTGGTCCCCAGTCGACATGCGTCCAAATGATACCTTCCACATTTATTGCATGGCTCTTGAGGAGGTCTCGATTGGCTCATATTTCCTTGCCCTTGGTACCCCACTATCCACGAACTCTGACTATCACTTCTATGCACAAATTTATTTTCTCTGGACCCTTGGAACTGTGGTGGGGCACTAGCTGCAGAATAAGAGGATAATGGCCTAGGTGGTCTAACAGAAAATTAAGGTCTAAAACCTCTCTGTGGTGCCATAAACTGCCCTGTAGATCTAGCCCTCTTAGAAGATCCGCTTTCAAATTCCTGTGTTTTTTTTCTTTGCCTCTGATCTTCCATTTTCTGTGCAAATGCTTGGATCCTAGCTATATCCATGTCTTTATTCAGTGCAGCAATAGTATAATCCCTAACCAAATACGGATCCAATCCATCCGCATACCGATGAACTCTGTCATCCATAGTAGCTATAACATTAGGAGCATATCTGGACAAATAATTAAATCGAAGACAATACTCCCTCACACTTGTATTACCCTGCAGAAGATTTAAGAACTGATCCGCACGGGCCTGACAAGTATCATATGGAAGATAATGATCAATGAATGCCGCTTTGAACTCTTTCCAAGTAGCTAGGGGTGCGCATCAATGCCCCTTGATCGTTTCCAGTTTTTATGCCAATATATAGCCTCACCATTGAATCTATACTCGGCTAACTCCACTGTCTCTCTGCTCGATACATGCATCACCTCTAGGGCCCTTTGGATCTGATCAATAAAGTCCTGCGGATCTTCATTAAGATCGGATCCGATAAAAGTAGGCGGATCCATCTTAAGAAAATCTTGCGTTCGAAGACTAGCCGCCCTATCAGTACCGCTAGAACCCGTGGCAGGAATAGCTTGCCCTTGGACTTGACCAGCAATAATCTGGGTCAATAGTTGTATTGCATCCCTCATATCCTGATCAGCGGCATTAACAAGTGGTTCAATTAATGTGGTTCGCCTCCCACTTATTTCATCTAGAGTGGAAGACATTTCAGATACCCGCTTAGCTTGAGCTTTACTCTGATTAACTTGTACAGGTGGTGACTTACTAGTCCCTTCTCCGGCAGCCACATCTACCCGCTCGCCGGTATTCTTACTTCCGGTATCCGGCATTCTACTGTAATAAGATAAACAAATGGATTCAGTGGTCAACTATGTCTTCATTTGCTATATAAACTCTATGGCACAATCTATGATCTGAAGAAAAGAAACAATTTCCTAAATGTCCATAGCCTCCTGCTTATATATGTGGTGCACAACACACCGATAAACAAGACTCTACGTAGACACGGCTTTGTAGACTCACTAGGATGAACTTCTCTGATACCACTTTTGTCACGCCCCAAAATCCCATCGGGCCGGACTGGCACCCGAAGCCGAGAAGGCCCGGGAGAACCCATTCAAATATCTGTACTTTCACTTACATGTCACCAAAAATTTGGGCAGCACTTCATTGTATATAGAAGGGTCTAATTACCTGTATCAGCACAACACGCACAAATATATATATATATATATATAATACTTGGCCGTCGGGGTCACCACATATACAAATATAACATCACTATATAAACTTCCATGACTTTACCCTTCCTTATTTCTACAAAGCCTCTAGGATATACATGACATAACTAGGGTCGGGACAAACCCCCGCCCACACATGACTCCTGTACAATAATAAAACATAAGGAACCGACTCGAAATGCTGCGAAGCAAACTGGAGCTCACCAACAATAGCTGTATGACCTGGCTCCTATTTATGATGTGAATGAGCTGAAGCACCTGTGCCTGCAGCATGAAATACAGGTCCCATGTGAGGGACATCAGTATGAAATATGTACTGAGTATGTAAAGCTGTAAATAATCATATGTGATATGGGGAATCAAGAAAATCAGAAGCAAGTGAATAAATCATAATAGAAGTGAACCACACTTCATAAACACTTTTAGGATCATGTACATTATCATTAATCTGAATTGGGTTCTTGAATTCAAACACATTTGTGGAACAGTATACATTCGTTCATTTCATTCTTTACAATTATCGTTCGTCATTACCTCCTCCTCCCGAACCTCCAACCACCTAACAATAATCAATACTGTACCGTACTGTGGCCATTAGGATACCCCCAATACATATCAACTGGGATCGACCCATGCTAGGCTTATGCCCCTGGGATACCACCCATAAACACATAAATAGGGATCGACCCATGATAGGCTTATGCCCCTAGGATACCACCCGATAAGAGAGAACTTCCATCACTTAGTTCAAAAGCTTTTGAGATTATTACATTAGTTTTCATGACAATATAGTACCTTTGGAACAATGATACATCAATAGGAACCAAGTAATAGACCTTCTATACAATAACGATGTAATAAAGACTCATTGGTACATTAACAATGTGTTTCAGAATCATCAATATCACAATAAAGAAATAGGACCCTTTTGGTATATCAATGAAACATTTTGACACTTTATAGAATGGAAACAACATCGTTGGTAATGTATAACAATACATGTTTTTGGACAACCTCGGAATCTTACTTGACGGAACATTGGTGTTTTCATGCCGAAGAACATCGTTAGAGTATGCTTTACATACCTCGTTGTAGATTCGGATACCAATTCAACACAAATTCCCACCTTTATAAATCACTTATCTACAATGAAATGTTTGGCATCTAGTATTAGCAACCCAACACCACAATTCTCTTCCATAATTCCATACAACTAATATTTGCAAAGCATTCCAAAAACCAACTCGAACAATAGGTTTATGTGTGTATATATATATATAATAATCATTTCAATACCACATCATCACACCAAATCCCTTCATAATTCAACATAATCCAACATCATTTCCAATCATCTTTCAACAACAATCAAATAACATACTTCTTATGCTCACATGCATATATATACATATCCATATAAATAAAACCAACATAATTTACATCCTTACCATAAAATGGCCCTTTTGATTTCGAATTCCTGTTGGAACAAATAAGAGGTGCTTCTTGAAGCCCTCGAGATGGTGAACACAACTACGGAATCAATTTGGATTTTCTACGGTTGAATCACAAGATAATTGGAGTTGAAATTTGGCTAGGGTTTCTTATTCTTCAATAATGGATGATAAATGATGGATATGAGGCTAATTATATGTATATAATGACCAATTTTAGTCCATGAGGTGATGGAAAATGACCATATTGCCCTTAAAAATTTAAGTAAATCTGAATCTGTCCATGGTGGACTGTTTTGATAGGCTAAAGTAAATCGACCATAACTCTTTGCTCTGATATCGGATTTGGGTTAAATTGGTATCGTTGGAAATATAATTCAAAGGGCTTTCATTTCATATAAAGTAGGCCACCCAATTCGTCCTGTACAAGGATTTATGATCGTTTGAATTTGACCCTAAAAATCTGTTTTGAGAGGCTGAAGTAAAACGAGTATAAATCCTTACTTAGATGTTGGATTTGGATGAAACCAATTGCATTAGAAAGAAGACTCTCGGGGATTCTCATCGATATACATCATCTCACACAGTTCATTTTGTACAAGGAGTTATGATCGTTTAAAGTTGACCCAAAAATCTGTTTGGCTGCAGTACTTTTGTGTGCAGAAAATTTCTGCACATTTACTGTTCATTGCGTCCACCGTTTTCAAGTTTCCAACATGCTCGCTTATATCCGATACTCATCTGTTTTTAGAAATCTTTATATCGTTGGAAAGCTAACTCGATAAACTTCGCATAGAAACTTAGATGAGCAAATTTCGGTATAAATAAAGTCGATTCCTATACACCTATAATCAAACTATACACTTGAAATCATCTCAAAGTAATCAATACTCATACTTAAACTCATATATACCTAACTTATGATCAATACATATACTCCAACACATATAACCATGGCTAATGCACGTAATTAAGTATGGGGTGTTACAACTTTATCCGTCCTAGTATTTTAACCTGGGGTACACTTGTACTCCTTATCCGTATGAAAGATGGTTCCCTCTGTATGTGTATAGACTCTCGTCAGTTAAATAAAGTCATTATTAAAAATAAATATCCCCTTTCTATAATTGATGGTCTCTTTGACCAACTTCAGAGTGCTAAGTGTTTTTCAAATATAGACCTTCATTTAGGTATCATCAGTTGAAGGTTAGGGATGCTGATATTCCCAATATAGCTTCCCGAACCCGATATGGCCATTATGAATTCTTAGTCATGTCCTTCGGATTGACTAATGCCCCTGCAACTTTCATGGACCTAATAAATAGGGTGTTTCATCAGTTTCTAGATTTTTTTGTCATAGTCTTTATTGACAATATTTTGGTTTATGATAATAGTAAGGAGAATCATGTCAACCACCTCCAAATCATCCTTCAGACCCTCAAAGATCATAAACTGTATGCAAAATTTTCCAAGTGTGAATTCTGGCTTAGTGTTATTTCTTTCTTAGGGCATATTATGTCTAGTGAGGAAATTAAAATTGATCCTCAAAAGATTAAGGTGGTGAGAAAATGGCCCAGACCCATGGCTCCTACCGATATTCGGAGCTTCTTAGATTTGGCGGGGTATTATAGAAGGTTCGTAGAGAATTTTTCTTCCATAGTTGCTCCACTTACCAGGTTGACACAAAAAAGATAAAATTTGTATGGTCAGACTCCTGTGAGAATAGTTTCGAGAAGTTGAAAGACAAGTTGACTATTCCACCTGTTTTGACCCTTCCTAAGGGTACAGAGAGTTTTGTTGTGTACTGTGATACGTCCCGGGTGGGAATTGGGTGTGTACTTATGCAGCATGGCAAGGTGGTAGCTTATGCATCAAGGTAGTTGAAGGTGCTCGATTTAAATTATCCCACCCATGACTTGGAGTTAACGGTTGTGGTATTTGCACTTAAAATCTGGAGGCATTATCTTTATGGAGTACATGTTGATATATTTACTGACCACAAAAGTTTACAGTATGTTTTCTCGCAGAAAGAACTAAATCTCAGACAGAGGCATTGCTTGAAACTGTTGAAGGATTATGACTTGATCCTATACTACTATCCGAGCAAGGCAAATGTGGTGGCCAACACCCTCAGCAGACCATCCATAGGAAGTCTTTCTCATGTTGAGGAAGGAAAAAGAGAGATGGTGAAAAATATTCACCGGCTTGCAAATCTAGGGGTTCGACTTCTGGATTCTGAAGATGGAGGAGTGGTTGTACATGAAATAGCTAAATATTCTCTATGTGCTGACGTACAAGAGAAGCAAGACGAAGATCCTACCTTGATGCAAATTAAAAATGATGTGAGTCAATAGAAACTGATAGCGTTTGAAATTGGTGGTGATGGGATTTTGAGATATCAAGGTAGGTTATGTGTACCAAATGTGGATGGTCTGAGAGACAGGATTCTTGAGGAATCCCACAACTCGAGGTATGTTGTTCACCCGGGCTCTACTAAAATATACATGATCTCAAAGCTATATATTGGTGGAATAATATGAAACGTGATGTGTTTAAATTGTCAACAAGTTAAAGTGGAACATTTGAGACCAGGAGGTACTTCTCAAGAGATAGCTTTACCTATGTGGAAAAGGGAGATAATCAATATGGATTTCATCACGGGGCTTTCGAGGTCCCGAAATTAGTATGATTCCATTTGGGTGATTGTGGACTAGTTGACCAAGTCATCTCATTTTCTGCTTGTAAGAACTAATTATTCGGGAGATGATTACGCCAAGCTGTATATCGAGAAAATAGTTTCTTTGCATAGGGCATCGATCTCCATTATATCCGATCAAGGTATGCAATTCTCTTCACAGTTTTGGTGATCTTTTCAGAGGGATTTAGGTACCGAAGTGAAGCTGAGTATTGCTTTCCATCCTCAAACCGATGGACAAGCCAAATGTACTATTCAGACCCTTGAGGATATGTTGAGGGCTTGTGTAATTGACTTCAAAGGTAGTTGGGAAGACTATTTTCCATTGATAGAGTTTGCCTACAATAATAGCTACCATGCCAGCATTAAGATGTCTTCTTTTAAAGCACTTTATGAGAGGAGATGTAGATCACCGATTGGGTGGTATGAAGTGGGTAAAACACGATTTTTTGGGCCTGATCTTGTTCATCGGGAAATGGAGAAAGTGAAAATCATTAGAGAACAACTTAAGATAGCTCAGAGTCAAAAAAAGTCCTATGCCGATATTAGAAGAAGATAGTTGGAATTTGAGGTAGCCGATTAGGTGTTTCTCAAAGTCTCCCCTATTAAGAGAGTCATGCATTTTGTAAATAAGGGGAAGCTTAGTCCTCATTATATAAGACCATACCAGATTATGAGAAGGATGGGTGGGGTTGCCTATGAATTGGATCTGCCTGTGAGTTTGGATTCTGTGCATTCTGTGTTCCACGTGTCTATGTTAGAAAAGTGTATTGGGGACCATTCTTTAGTGTTACCTATAGAAGAAATTAATGTGAAAGACTCATTGTCATATGAAGAATAACCCATTGCCATCTTGGATCGCCAAGTCCAAAAGTTGAGGAACAAAGAAATAACCTAGGTTAAGGTATTATGGAAGAATCAAGAGGCTGGGGAAGCTACTTGGGAGTCGGGGGATGATATGCGTGCAAGATACCAAAATCTCTTTGATTATGTGAATGAAATTATAGAAGGTATAATCCTTGCCTTATTTTTTTTATATCCTTTTTAGTGAGATTAATCGTGCTTACCCGTGTCCCGCACCATCATTCGGGGATGAATGATCCCAAGGGGAGATAATGTAACACCCCGCAAAATTTTTAGCATTGTATCTCACCTAGTAGTATGCTTGAGAGGCTAGCAACGAGAATATAAGTGTCAAGAATGACTTAACTTTATTGTTAGCTACCGAAATTGAATGATCTCTAAATTGATTTTTCCGACCTTGAGGCTTAGTTTTTAAAGTTGATTCATGATCGGGGATGGAAGGAGGGTGGCTCGAAGAAGTTTTGGATCGGGCAAAGGATGAAGTGTGTTTGGAAGTTAGAAATAGTGGCCCGATGTGAAGTCACGTGCTGCATTGATGATCACATTGGTGAAATAGTTAACCAACGCGAAGTCGACATGCCGCATCAATGATCATGTTGATGAAGCAGTAGCCCAACGCGATGTTGATGCGTTGCATCAGGTAATGCGGCAGGTGCCCAGTTCACATTTTTCTTTTAAATTCTGGGTCAAGAGGGGTATTTTAGTCTATTTCTTTCATCTAAACTATGTCATAACACGAGACTAAAATGATTTTGGGGCTAAATACATCAGAAACCACTTATATTCCCTCAAATCAAAACCCTAATCCTTTCCCCAAAGATATAAAGTTCATTCTTAAGATCAGGAGTTCCAAGAACTGGTTAAGGTTTGAGTTTCACTCTCCCTCCTAAGTAATCTAAGGTACGTGGGACTATCCTAAACCTCATGGGCATTGATTATTGGTTTTCAAGAATCTATTTATGTATATGAGATAGGTTTCAAGGAAATTGATAAATTGTGTTGATATTTTTACATTATGATGAAGAGTATTGAAAATTATGGTTAAATCCCTAAATTTGAATTGTTCTAATGTAAACTATGATGATGCTTGGATTGTGAACTTAAATGAGAGCATGGGATATATATTTCCCTCTTTTGGTTTGAAATTGTATTGGTTTCACATGTTAAGAATGGGTTATGCAAATTCTAAAATGTTTGAGCCTACTATGTATGCACTGAAATATTTTCATGAGATAATGGAAGAGTGATTTACTTGGGTAGTAAAGAAGCAGAGACTCTAACCCTTGCAGCAAACTTAGGTTGGGAGCTTAGCGGTCGAGTCAAGGGCAGATTCCATATAGCCCATAGAATAGCAAAGTTGTAGGGTGTACCATTTGTCTTAGAAGTAAGATAAAGAGTAGAGTCGTGAATTGCAGAATGTGTTTTGAAAGTTTCAGATTATGCCCATGTGTTTTCAACTTTTTTAAGATGATACGCGATTTATGAAATGCTATCACCTATGTTTTATAAAAATGCATATCTTTTTTTTGGATTGTTCTGTGTACCGATTGTATTGACCCCCTATTTTTCAGGGTCTGAGGCTCAGTTTATAGGTCCTACTAAGCTGTAGAGTTATCAAACAGAAGTGAAGTGTGCAGTTGGTGAGCCTTCTCTATTCTGGAAGGCCTGTTTCTTTTCGGACACTTGTTATCTACTTTGGTTTAGGTCTACTGGGGCCTTGTTCTAGTTTTAAACTAATTGTTAATTTTGTATGTAGTAGAGATTCGCAAACAGAAACAAATGTTGTCTAGATGTTGATGAATTTCCTTTCGTATTGATATTTTTAACTCAGGAGATGACCATGATTCCGTAATGATTTACATTTTCTCATCTTTTCATTACTCTATGAGTATTGTGCATGATCACCAGACGTAGAAGGGCGTCGTGCCTTCATGATTCGGGATGCTCGTTACTGCCAGGGCCCCGGCTCAGGTCGTTACAATTTTCCCTCCATTTTCCATTCACATATATACCTTGAACACAACAAAACTGAAGTACAATATGTAAGGAGTAAAAGTATTCATGAAAAGTGTACGATGAATCACTAGCTTGATAATGTTGAAATCATTATATATGTAAGTAAAGTTGTGTTTTTGCCTATGGTATTTTTCTTGTGAATTAAATTAAATACATTACATGTATGCTGGTGTTAAATCCCCACAATCTGAATAGAAAATATTTAAGGAGACCCATGAATGAAAAATTTCAACAACAACAACGATGACTATGAAACGATTGAAAATTTGTTAGTTTTTTTTTAGTGTTGCAAGTGAAGTGTTGTAAAAATTGAGTTGTTGGACATAGAGCACCTTCGGTGTGTAATTTTCATGTTAAAAAAACAAACGGACGTTAAATATATTTACACTAAAGGTGCTCTACTTTCACGAGTCTTCAGTGAATCTTTTGCATTTTAAGGAAAGACTCATTGATAGTCATGAGCCTTCTGTGAATTTATTCCTTCAATGCACCTTCAACATAAATTTTATTATCTCAAAATCTGAAAAGACTGTCATCGTCTGAATTAACGGGACAAGAGGAGACCATTTTTCACACACTAAAGACTCATCTTTACAATGCACCTCCAGTCAAATTGCAAAAACACCTTTGAGAGTTTTCTCCAAAAAATAATTCTTTATCTTCACTTCATTTCAATTTTACATAATCTCTATCTTTTCCTGAGGTCCCCCTTCTTCATCTCAATAATATATATTTACACCTTTAGTCAAATATATGCTTGCTACTTTTGACATCCACACATATTCCTACTAAATTAATGATATGTTTTTTGCCACCACAACCTTGACGACGATATGTTTTAACCTCGAATACCCTGTTTCTCTGTTATAAGTTGTCACCTGATGATTTTTAGACTTCAATTCATACTTCAAAATTTTCTTTGCAACCACAGGTGGTCGTAGTTCCTTTTCGTAAGAGTGGAGCACCTTCAGTGTAAATATATTTTATTGAGATGAAGAAAGGGGTTGAGAAGGATAGTGTCTATCTCGGAGAACCAATTTTAATTTATGCCTGGGAGTTCGACGACAGAGGCAATTCACCTGGTGCGGAGACTGGTGGAACAGTTAGGGAAAGGAAGGAGGATCTGCACATGGTGTTTATTGACTTAGAGAAGGCGTACAACAAAGTTCCGAGGGAGGTTCTTTGGAGATGCTTGGAGGTGAGTGGGGTCCCGGTGGTGTATATCAGAGCGATCAAGGACATACATGATGGTGCTAAGACCCAGGTGAGGTCCGCGGGAGGAGATTCTGAGCATTTTTCTCTCTTGATAGGGTTGCACCAGGGATCTACTCTTAGCCCATTTTGTTTACTTTGGTGATGGATGTGTTGACACGACGTATTCAAGGTGAGGTGCCTTGGTGTATGCTTTTTGCAGATGATGTAGTTTTAATCGATGAAACTAGGGGAGGCGTGAATTCTAAATTAGAGGTGTGGAGACAGACCCTTGAATCTAAAAGGTTCAGGTTGAGTAGGAGCAAGACAAAATATTTGAAATGTAAGTTTGATGACTTGAGGCAAGAAAATGAGGTGGTTGTTAAGTTGGATTCCCAGGTGGTTTGTAAGAGGGATAGTTTAAAGTATCTTGGGGCCATGATTCAGGGGAATGGTGAGATTGGCGAGGATGTCTCCCACTATATTAGGGTGGGATGGATGAAGTGAAAGCTCACTTTGGGGGTGTTATGTGATAAGAAGGTGTCACCCAAGTTTAAAGGCAAATTCTACAGGGTGGCAGTCGGCCAACCAGGTAGTATGGAGCGGAGTGTTAGCAAGTCAAGAACTCTCACATTCAAAAATTGAGGGCGGTAAGAATACGGATGTTGCATTGGATGTGTGGGCTTACTAGGGGTGATAGAGTTCGGAATGAGACTATTCGGGAAAAGGTTGGAGTGGCTTCGGTGGAGGACAAGATGCGGAAATCTAATTGAAATGGTTCAGTCACGTGATGAGAAGAGACATAGATGCCCCGATTCATAGGTGTGAGAGGCTAGCGTTGGATGGTTTCAGGAGGGGTAGGGGTAGACCGAAGAAATATTGGAGAGAGCTAATCAAGCGGGACATGGAGCAGTTACAGCTCACTTAGGACATGACCCTAGATAGGAAGATCTAGAGGATGCGAATTAGGATAGAAGGCTAGAGCCAATTTGGGTCGTTGGGGCAGGGCATTACTTGGTAGGTGTATTATTCTTGTTAGTCCAACTTGTTGTAGGCTTTATTACGAATTTCTTTAATATTCCTTGTTTATTTTTCCTTGGGGTGGCGTATTTATGTCTTGTCATCTTGTCCCATACTTTATTACGGATTTGTTTATTATTCATTGTCTTGAGCCGGGGGTCTATCAGAAATAGCCTTTCTACTTCTTCGAAGGTAGTGGTATGAACTGCGTACCCTCCCCAGACCCCACTGTGTGGGAATACACTGGGTTTGTTGTTGTTGTTGAGATGAAGAAGGGGGACCTCAGGTAAAGATGTAGATTTTGTAAAGTTGAGATGAAGTGAAGATTAAAGAATTATTTTTTGGAGAAAACTCTCAAAGGGTTTTTTTGTAATTTGACTGAAAATGCATTGTAAAGATGAGTCTTTAGTGTGTGAAAAATGGTCTTATCTTGTCCCATCAATTCAGACAATGACAGCGTCTTTTCAGATTTTGAGATAATAAAAATTATGTTGAAGGTGCATTGAAGGAAATAAGTCTTTCTTCAAAAATGTAAAATTCACAGGAGGCTCATAACTATCAATGAGTCTTTCCTTAAAATGTAAAAGATTCACTGAAGACTCGTGAAAGTAGAGCACCTTCAGTGTAAATATATTTAACGTTCGTTTGTTTTTTAACATGCAAATTGCACATTGAAGATTGTCCATGCGTTTTCACCATTTTGGTCATGAAAAATTTGGCAAACCCATTTATTAAAATTGTCCCTTATTTGACACTATTTTGATCCAATTCTCCACCTAATCATTCAAATCAAAGATAAACAATTTTTATTTTAATCGAGTTAAATATGAATCAAAAATAAATCAACTCATATTATTCATCATAAAATATAAATAATAAAGGGTATCCACTAATTACATCTATCATAAATCAATATAAAGCTTTGCTATTTTTCATACAAAAATTCTCTATAAGTGTGTTAAGACTATTATTTATACCACCAAAGGATGTGGTGCAGCGGATGAGGCTGCTCCTCCCTTAACCAGAGGTCTCGGGTTCTAGCCCTGGGTATGAAAAAATCCCTAGTATGGAGCGCTTCATCCCGAATTCCTTAACCAGAGGTCTCGAGTTAAAGTCTTGGGTATGGAAAAATCCTTGGTAGGGGTTCGAGTCCTGAGTATGGAAAAATCCTTGGTAGGGAACACTTCCCCCGAATCCCTTAACAGAGTCTCGGATTTGAATTCTAGGTATGGAAAAATCCTTGGTAGGGAGTGGTCCACCCCCGAATAGGGCCCTACACGACGCGAATCTGGATTAGTCGGACTCCAATGAGGGAACCGAACACCGGATGAAAAAAACAAAACACTATTATTTATAGGTAACAAAGGTAGCTTAACCAATGGAAAAGCTTTAATAGAACCCTAAGGGGTCGTTTGGTGTGACGTACTAAAGCAAATAATTTCGGAATAAAATAATAGTTCCGGGATAAATTTTTTTGGTATGTTGTTTGGTTGCTAATATTCAAGATAACTTATCCCGGGACTAATAAATATTACTGGGATAAATTATCCATACACGTGGTGGTATAAAAATCCCATCATTAATATATTTGGGATTCTTCTTCAGAGGTAGAGGTATGGACTGCGTACATCTTACCCCCCCAGACCCCACTAGGTGGGAATACACTGGGTTTGTTGTTGTTGTTGTTGTTGTTGGATAACACTATAAAATGACAAAGTTACCCTCAAATCCTTTCACTACAAGAAAATAGTTAATTGTGACAGAATATTTGTAACGGAACCCTTCTGTAACAATTTGTGACAGAATTGTGATGAATTTATGATGGATTTTTTTTCATAAATATAAAATTTTTATTTTTTTATTTTCACATAAATATTGAAAGAGTAACAAATTTTTGACAAATTTAAATATAATTTTTGTGACCAAAATATTTTTTTCACAAATTAAAGTTGATGAGAAAAAACAGTAACGTTCTGTCACAAATCTGTTACTAAATTTGTGACAGATTGAGCATTCCATCACAATTTTTTTTTTAAAAAAAAGTAATTAATGTTATAAAAATTTGTGATGAATTTATTCTGTCACAACAAAAATTAAAAAAAAAATTATTTGTGACAAATATATTTTCGTCAAAAGCAGAATTGGGTTCCCTCTAAAAAGTTTTTTCTTTTTCCTCTTTTTTTGGTTTTTACATCGTCTCTTTTCAATTAGAAGAACAAGGATTCTCATTAAGGGTTACACTCAAAACCATTGGTTTTCATCTCCTTAATTTCTTTACAGGCATTCACTTTCTTCCACAAAGCAGTCGCATTCACCCCGTATTCAATTTCATCCGTAAGCAGTTACTTCATCTCAATTTCGATTCTTCTTCAACTTATTGAGGTAATTTATCTCAATTTCTATCCTTTTCAACTTATTGAGGTATGTATTAGGTCCTTTTTTTTGCTTGTTGAGGTATGGAATAGATTGATTCCAACAGAATTACCCTTAACTAGTGATGTTGAGTGAGTTTGTGTTGTTTCTTGGAACTCATGGGGGTTGTTTCTGGGGTTGTTTCTGTTCACCAAAGTCGTTATTTCGGCTCTCTCTGACTCCCTAGCCATAACATTCCGTCTAAGAGTTTTAATCAGCTGAACAACTTCATTTATGTGCCTTGGATCCTTAGAACGAAATGAAACTTTCTTCAAATAAATAGAACTCGGACTCTTAACAACATTTGCATCGACAGGTGTAAAACAGTACCAAGAACATTAAAAACCATTCGGGTTTTCTCTACCTTATCATTCTTAACATTAATGAACAACCCGGACTCCCGTAACTTAAGACCAATCCCAGTCCCAGTTGAATTTGTCAGGTTCCTGACAAATTCAGGAGTATCCCTCTCAACCACTACAAGATCTGTTTCATGATTCATTATAAGATGCTTATTAAAATATATATACATATACGAGTGTTGATATTTGGTGGGCCGTTAAATGTTTTCTAGTAATGACAAAATAAAGACTAGGTGTCTATCTTTGGTGTGCTATTAATGTGTATAGTTCGATGGAAGGGTGTTCTTTTGTTTCTCTTTCATGCTGTGTTTTCCTCTATTTTTGGACTCCTTCGTGCCAGTGCTGGCGATGCCGATCCGATTTACAGGAAACACTTTATCTGAGATGGAAACAATGGGACTGCCTTAGTGATTGTCCTTACCACTGTATGCTTTCCAGAGAGGAAGAACGGAAGAAAGTTAGTCTTAAGCCTGTCAAAAATCATTGAAAATGGTCTTTTCAGCATGTTAATGGAATTCAGGTTCTTCACACAATTAGGAGTAGCATTCCTCCTTTTTAAGCATGCTAGTTCTAGGTTGTATTATGGTTAGTATCCTAAACTAAGTATTTCATGGCCAGGAACCTGAATCTGTAGCTTTTTCCATTGATAGGTATCTTTTTTTATTTTGGTGAATTACAAGCTGCCCTTTAGGACAAACAGAAAGCCATATTATGAGTTCACGGGCTTGTGGCATATTTATGCTATATTCTCTCGATCCATATATAATTGTGGCCATATTTTTCTAATTTTTGTATCATATTGTTCTATACCCTATTTTCTCTAATTTATGAATCATTATGTTCTGGAAATTTCCTAATGGGAAAAATAAGGACATGATATTAATCCATGTATATGGTCTTTCTGAAACTTTAATCCTCTAGCCTGCTATGATTTATGTCCAAGTCTACCTTTTGGTGTTTTAGGCCATCACTTGGCTTCACTAATATGCACAATATGTGTTGAATACCAAAAATAAATTCAAGTATCTGTTGTTAATCTATAACACTTCTTTTTGATGTTATGTTCACTTCATGCCCTTTGATCTTTGAACTGCTGGTTTTACAGAGCTTGTGTTGATCAGTGTGAGGCCGGGGGTCTATCGAAAATAGCCTATCTACTTCTTCGAATGTAGTGGTATGGACTGCGTACATTCTACCCTCCCCAGACCCTACTATGTGGGAATATACTGGGTTTGTTGTTGTTGTTATTGTATTAATGTGTATAGTATTTTACTGGTCCCTTATATGGTATACTTGTTGTTAATCTCTTTGTTTTATCCTCTATACATAATGACACTTGAGAATAAAAAAGACATGAATTTTTGTCCTTCTGCAGAATGAGCTAGTAGAGTATTAGGAGTTAGATGATATGAATCTTCAAGGTATACATATTTTTAGTGCTATCATTAGATCTTTTTAGCAAGCTTGATCATTGTTTTGACTCTATTTTTATTATATGATGATCTAACATTTGGTATATGCATGTATTTAGAATGGATAAGGATATTTTGAATAGCAACTTTAAAATAGAAATGGTAACATAAACCTTTTTAAGGTACTATTTCTACTTTACCTTTTCATTGATTTCTGGTTTTGAACAGTTGTGTGAAAAACATAATTGTAATGTATGTATCATGAATACAATGACAAGTCTTAGTGTTTTTTTCCTTTTTGGAGTATTAGTGATTAGAGTACACATGTCATCTCCATTTATTATTTGGCTAAGTGAAGAAGATACATCTACTTAATTTGGACGACGAAGTGTCGATCCTTTAAAAATATACTATTTTTGAAATATTCAATACATCCACTTATTACTTATGTGTCCATGAATGTTGTCGTTTAACATATTTATTCTATTTCAGAGTGCACGATATGAATAATTCTGATCGTGAGTGGATGTATGATAGATTGTTGGAAGATGGATTCATAAATCCTAGGTTTATTGATGGGGTTGGGAGCTTTGTTGAATTTGCTAAAAGTCATCCAGAATGTATGGACGGTGAAAAATTAAGATGTCCTTGTAATCATCGTAAGTGTCGAAATAAAAATATTTTGGATGAGTTTACAGTTATGACATATCTTGGAAATAATGGCTTTGTACCAAATTATTATCGTTGGCATCATCATGGAGAAAGTTATATTCCAGGTCCAAGTGTGTTTGGTAATCATCAAGAAGAAGCTTTAGCTTCAGGTGAACCATGAATTCTCAGTCTCATAATGAATTTCGAGCTATGGTTTTTGATGTTGCTGGGCCTTCTTTTGATGGTAACATAGAAGAGGATCCAAATACCACAACATAAAATATTTATAATTTGCTCAAAGCATCGGAACAAGAAATTTGGTTGGAAAATCCACATGGACACACATAACTATCTGTCGTTGCTCGTCTGTTAAATCTAAAGGTGGAATATCATTTTTCTGAAAGATCGTATGATGATTTGTGTGAATTTATATCAGAATTGATGTCAACTGATAACATAATGATAGGTAGCTTTTATAGTACCAAAAAGCTAATGAGAGAATTGGGCTTGCCGGTTGAAAAGATTGACTGTTGCAAAAACGGTTGTATGCTTTATTGGCGGGAGGATAGCGAACTTCTCAATTACAAGTTTTGTTCTCACCCTCGATTTAAGAGATCAAAACATCAACGCTCCAAGAAGAAAACTAATATTTCTTATAAGAAGATGTATTATTTTCCTTTAGCTCCGCGTTTACAAAGATTGTATGCATCCGATGCTACAGCAAAACATATGAGATGGTATTATGAACATGAAAGGGATGGTGTGATGCGTCATCCCTCTGAATCTCCTGCTTGGAAACAGTTTGATCAGGCACACCCTTCTTTTGCATCTGAAGTGAGAAATGTTAGATTGGGTTTGTCAACTGATGGTTTTCAACCTTTTGGTCAATTTGGCCAACAATATTCTTCTTGGCCTGTGATAGTTAAACCATATAATTTGCCACCTAGGATGTGCATGAAGGATGAATACATGTTTTTGTCTGTGATTATACCTGGTCCCAAAAATCGAAAACAAAAATCGATGTCTTTTTGCAGCCTGTCATTCAAGAGTTAAACGTATTATATGAGGAGGGAATTCAAACATATGATGTTTCAAGAAAGAATAATTTTCAAATGAAAGCTACACTGATGTGGACAATAAGTGATTTTTCTGCGTATTCAATGTTATTGGGTTGGAGTACAGCAGGAAAATTAGCTTGTCCTTATTGCATGAAAGATTCTGATGCTTTTTCACTACCAAATGGTAGAAAGATCTCATGGTTTGATAATCACAGAAAGTTTTTACCACCAAATCATCCATGGCGAAGAAATAAAAAATGGTTCAAAAGAGGTCAAATAGTACAGAAGATTGCATTTACTGAACAATCGGGTGTACAAATACTTAAGGAGATTGAGGACTTGGGACTCATGAAAGTGACAGAACTTGGTTCTGATGCAATAAATGCCAACATTTCAAAGAATAATGCATGTGGTTGGAAGAAAAGGAGTATTTTTTGGGACTTATCTTACTGGTCAACAAATCCTGTTAGACATAACCTTGATCCGATGCATATTGAGAATTTTTTTGATAATATCTTCAACACTGTGATGAATATAAAGGGGAAAACAAAGGACAATGCAAAATCCAGAGAAGATTTAAAACTGCTTTGTCATCGTCCAAAGTTCCATCAGAATGAAAGTACCAAAAAGTATCCAAACGTTTGCTATATGCTAGATGATAAGGCTAAAGAATTTCTCTGTAAATGGTTGCAAGAGTTGAGATTTCCTGATGGTTATGTGTCTAATCTGGGAAGATATGTTGACATGAACAAGCTTAAACTTTTTGGTATGAAGAGTCATGATTTTCATGTGTTTATGCAACGATTAATACCTATTGCATTTCTAGAATTGCTTCCACAAAATGTGTGGCAACCATTGACGGAGTTGAGTCTTTTATTTAAAGATCTCACCTCTACAGCAATTACCGAAGAACACATGAGACAATTAGAAGAAAATATTCCTCTCATCTTGACTAAGCTTGAGCGCATTTTTCCTCCAAGCTTCTGGGATTCCATGGAACATCTTCCTATCCATTTGGCTTATGAAGCACGTTTAGCGAGCTCGGTTCAAGGACGATGGATGTATCCGACTGAAAGGTAAATAAAGTTAATTATATGTTATAATATATGTAAATAAATATATCAATTATAACATATTGATATGCTTTAATGTTTGTAGGAATCTCCGTAGATACAAGAATGATGTCAAAAATAAGAATAAAGTTGAAGCTTCTATATGCAATGCATATTTAGTTGAAGAAGCATCTTTATTTTGTGCGCACTACTTTAAGTCACACATTCCGACACGATACAGAAAAGTGCCATGAAATTTAGATGATGGTGGAGTTGAACAGGATGATCCTGAGATGCTTTCTATTTTTAAGCAAGCTGGTCGAGATTTTGGTAAGCTGAAAAGGAGGAGGTTAGATGATAAAGAATATCACGCAGATCGTACATATATTTTGTTGAATTGTGATGAAGTAAAACCATATATAAGTAAGTTAATTATGAATCATCTATAAATATCAATAAAAATTTTGATATTAAAATTAAATTAGCTTTTTTTATTTAGAATTTATGAAGACATCTTGAGACAAATACAACCATGTATTCAAGATAGTGAGATTGACGCTAAAATTCAAACAGAGTTTGCATCTTCATTTGAAAAATATGTAAGTATTAATGTGTCTAAATTATTCTTAATTATTCTCTATTATTCACAAATGCAATCTTAATCGATGTCTAATTATTTATAATGTCAATAGGCACAGAATCCTTCTTCCTGCATTTCCAATCAAATCATGAAAGATCTTGCAAAAGGGTCATTATATATGGTTCAGCCCTTTAATGGATATGTCGTAAATGGTTACAAGTTTTACACTGAAGAATACGGTTCAAATAAATCTACGATAAATAGTGGTGTATGCATCAAGGGCTCTAGCCATAGTGCAGATAATATCAATTACTATGGTCGATTAATAGAGATTTTGCAACTAGATTATAATGCATTACCATTCAAGCGAACTATGTTATTCAAGTGTTCTTGGTTTAATCTGAGCCAAAGCATGGTACAAGAGTGCATCCACAGTATAATCTTGTTGATGTTAACAAGAGAAGACTGTTTAACAAATATGAACCATTTATTATGGTTGTGCAAGCATCCCAGGCTGAGTTTTGATACTACTTCCTTTGTTGTGTATCTTCAAAAAGCTTATGTTTTTGAATTAAAGTTTTGAAATTTGAGGTTCTTGAATCTTGATGCTCTTTTCTTTTTCTTGTGTAACAATAAAAGCTAAGTTCTTGAAGAGTTTTGAATTAAAGTTTTGAGCTTTAGATTTCCTTTTGTGGATTGTTTTTCATGGACTTTGTTTTGCAGTTATAGAATAAGTGTCATTTTAGAATATGAGTGATACGCCATCATTGGTTGCTGATTCTCCTGATACTCCTGGTTCTATAGATATCCTTATTGGTTCTAGTAGCTCTCATCAATAACTAGACGGTTGGTCATATAAGTTGTTGGGGAAAAGTAAGAGAGGATATTTTTACAAAAATTATTTACTTTTTTAAAAAATAAATTTCGTAAAATGTATAATTTACTCTTTATAATTATATTTCAAGCTTGTCCCTAATGGTCATTCTATCTCAAAGACCATCACAGAAAATTTTAAGGAACAACAAGATGCTACTGGATACACATGGAAGGGTGTTACTGAATCCACTCGTAAATTCTATTGGCATGAATTCATGGTAAATATTGCTTTATATTAAAAATTTATAATGTTATTGTTGTGTTTATGTCTCTAACTAAATTTTTTTTTCTAGAAATCATATCAGTGAAATCCTACAGAGAACTCCATAATCGAACGAACTTGGAAGAAGGTGGCAACCAACTTATATACAAAAAGAACATATCATTGGCGAAGAGAAATAAACAAACCAAATTTTATGTTGGATGATGTTTGGCACAGCTGGAAGATATATTGGGCTTCTGATGAGTTTAAGAACAAATCTCATATTGGAACTCAAAATCGATGTAGTGAAACTGGTGGTCTGGGCAATGGTCCAACCAAGCATACTGGTGGTTCCAGGTCAACAGTGGAACATACTATAAAATTGATAAATTTCATACTTTAATAGATTAATTCTTTGACTTTATCTCCGATTTTAATGTTGAACTTTTCTCTCATGCAACCGAAATGGACCGTGAACCAAATTCATGAAAGATATTTAAGAAGTTGCACCAAAAAAAGGATGACAGTTTTGTTGATGCCAAGTGAAAGAGCATTAATGTAAGTTTGCTAATAAGCAGATCTTGAAAGCATGATCAATATAGATCTTGCAAGTAGAGTGACTTTTTGTTTGTAACTTGAAGTAGTGAAGACGTGTGGGGACAATTTTGATTCACTACACTTGTTGCAATCTTGTACTTTTAAAAATCTAGTTTATGTTGAAATCTTGAAGTCTAGTGAAGCCGTGTGTGGCCTATTTCAATTCACTAGCATTGTCGCTGACATCTTGTTGTTCTTGTTGTGGTTTGCTTCTTGTGTTTGAATTAACTTGATCTTGTATTAATATGTATATATGCCTGCAACATTTCCATATAATGATCTTTCTGCTTAAAAATCTAGTTTTTGTTGAAATCTTGAAGTCTAGTGAAGCCATTTGTAGCCTATTTCAATTCACTTGCATTGTCGTTGACATCTTGTTATTCTTGTTGTGGTTTGCTTCTTGTGTTTGAATTAACTTGATCTTGTATTAATATGTACGTTTAGCATATTATGGTCGAATGCATTATTTGTAGTTTTTTTAAAAGTTTGTTATGGTGGTTATGCTCTTACTTCTAAAAAATTATTGGAACATCTGTGTTGTGTTGCCTGTTTTCTCAAGGTAGAGGGATCAGTTGTCATTTATTCGTGTTCACTGCTTTCCTTCTCTTCTGAATTGCGAATTGGAGTCAATAGTTGCTAAGAATGTGGATCATTCTATTAAGCATGTGTCTATTAATCAAATGAGTTGGTGGCAGTCGGTGTAAACATCAACCTCGTCTATTAGTAAGTCTAATTGGAGAATAAGAGTCTAACATATCTCAGTAGATGCTTGTGGAGTGATAACACAAATGCTCTACTGTATAATTCCTAGAGAAAAAAACATTGAAAAGGGCAAATGTGCCATGGTAATACGCCACAGAATCATCATAACTAAATTTTCCAGAAGAACAAAAGGAGTCAAAAACAGGAATCTTTCTACACACTGATGCTGCTGTATTTCTGCAATCAGAAACCAAAATTGTCTTACTAATAGAAACAAGAAAAGGAACATCATTAGTTTTGTAGGTAGATGTTTAGAATCAGTGGTATTAACAGCGGGCTAGAGTAGGAAGAGTCAATCATTTTGCTTTACATAGTGGTGCATAGGTTGAACCATACATTTGCAACCAGGATGCATTCACGAGGGTGGGCCCAAATAGAAGTCCTTCTCGATCTCATTGAATGAGGAGTTGGAACTTGATTTGCCTGTATTGATGATGCAGACTGGGAATTCTCATGGAAAGTTGGACTTGGATCATTCATGCAGGGATAACCATTCTTTGAGAATTCCCCTTTCCTGAGTGTTTCAACAAGTTCCTGCAAGATTAGAATAGCTTAGATCAGTTAACCAACTCAGAAGTAGTATCTCCAGGTCTATGAGTCACCCCAGCAGTCATGTACAACTCAAGTTCATAGTATTCCCATAAAGGTTGTTCCTTTCTGCTTTCTTTCTCTGTGGTGGTTATTGTTATCATTATCGTTCTACTTTTTGTTTATATGCAATTTGTGATATAAAAAAGGCTTAGGGTATTGACGTACTTGAAGGTTATGCTCTTACTTCCAAAAAAGTTTTAAGAGCTTTTTGCAGCCTAAATTTGAAGGTCTAGCTAGGTAATCTCTGTCTTTCTGTTTGTGTGAATCATGAAAACTTTGCCTCTGTTGTTTTATGTGATTGTTCCAGCATGATCATGACACTCTCTATTGGAACTTGAACGAAGTTTTTATCTTTTGTTCATTTGGTTTGGTGTTTTCAGTTCATCTTGATGTTTCTTCTGTTGGCTTCTTCTAAATGTTGTTCACTATCTTTTTTTGTTGTCTTAGAAAACTAGTTTTTAGAAGGGTACAGTAAGATTAGTTAGTTAATTACCTGGATTCTATATATTGAGTTGATGGTATATCGGGAACAACCTCTCTACCTTTGAGGTATAGGTGACTTTTGTGTATACTCTATCCTCCGCAGACCAAAGTGATACTAGACTGGGTATGTTGTTGTTGCATATTTGATGGTGTTCCCAAATGACTGTTTTGATAGGAAAAAATTCCTTTTTTTGTAGTTGAATGTTAAGAATTTTATTATGTAGATCCATTACTTTAGATAGTTGCTTTTCCTTGAGGTTGTGAGGCATGTTGACGAAGAGATTACATAAATTTCTATTTTACTTTTTTTATTAAGTATTATTAATTTTATTATATATAAATGACTTAAAGTAATTAATTAGGGATAATATAATAAAATTATGGAGCAACTGAAGTAAGCAGGCATGTTGACGAAGACCTATATGCTTCTTCACACTTATTAATAGTAGTAAATATGGCTGAAAATTTGAAATTTAGCTAATGCTGACAATTCATTGTCCAGAAAATTACACTATATAGCTAGTTAGCTAATGTTGCATTACACGAATGACACTCACATAAATACATTATCGTTTCAAATTATGCAACTACAGAAAAAAAAAAAAAAAAGACAGCTCCTTATGTATGCACACATAGTTAAACACACATAAAAATCATAGAAATGAACACATAAATAATTAAGCTAAATAAGGTGAGGGTATTTTCGTAAACAAATAATTTATGCATAAAAAGAATGCACTACATGTTATTTTTAGTACCATTAATCAAACAACCACTAAAAAATAATATCAAACTAACTAATCCTAGCATAACTTATCACAATATAATTTATTCCAGTATAACTTGTTTTCAAACCAAACCACCCCTAGAAATATTGTGTCCAACAGCAATATTCTATATGTGAATACTGTTATTATACTAACTGATGTTCTTGTTTTAATTACCGCTTTAAACCTTCTTACATATATTTAAAAATAATAAATAGAAAATATAATTTATCAAATCATATTATCTATTTATTAGATTGGATGTTTCTTTTCAAAGGCGGATTCAAGATTTTAAATTTGTGGATTTTCAATAAAATAAAAAAAATAGTTGTTCCAAGGAAATTCGGGGGTATAGCATGTGAGGCATTTCTTTAAACCCCTTTTTGAACCAATAAGCCAACTAACAACTTTGTTTATGAGTTCCTCACTTATAATTCTTATATATTTAATATATTTTTAATATAATTACAAGGTATACAAAAATGCTTGGGAGTTTCCAGGAATCCTCATTCGTAGTGCTACATTTGCCTCTGTTTCTTTTAAAATTGAGCAATATTAAGGGTGTGTTCAATATTTTTCATGTTTGGTGAATTTTTCTTTTTAAGAAAAATAAACTTAATGACATTTCACATTAATTGGATCCTCTTTACCTTCCAGCATGCTCATACCCATAGCTCTCATCACAAGTTCACAACCACCCCCATCTTATACAGGTACATCTCATAGTATCAGTTGAAGACTAGATTGTTTGTAAATGCTTTAAAAATAATATCTTTCTATGTATGTATAAAACACAAGAAAATAAATAAAAGCTTCTTCTTCTTTTTCCCTCTTTGAAAATCATTTTTCTTCACATCGAATACATTCTAAAAGACTTCTTTAATGCTAAAAATATATTTAAAATAATTATTTACTATAGTTTTAAATTTCTGAAATGACACAATTATTTACACATACTCTCTTTATTTTAATTTATCTGATATATCCACATTTTCGAGATTTAAAAATTAAGTAAATTTGACCATAAATTTGAACATAAAATTTTTATTTTTTTTGAAATAAAAGCTATATATTTGGAAACTACACAATATGTAATATAAGTCACAATAATTGACTATTTAAAATATTTGAAACATACTCCCTCTAGTCCAACATATTACATAAGCCAACTTTTGAGCTATTTCAAAAGACATGATGAAAATTTCTTTTAATTTTATTCTTTATTTATATTTTTGAGGTTACAAGTTTCAAAAATTTAACTTACTTTATTTTAATGTCATTGAAATTTTAAGAGTAGTTTGATAATATTAAAAAGGCAAAAATAGAAAGTAAAATATAATTTATATTCTAGTTTTTTTTTTTAAAATAAAATATGCCACAAAAATTGAGACGAAATTGAAATTATTTTTATTTAGAGCTTAAATAAAACAGAGAGTGCTTAATTAGCGGATACTGTTTAACGGCCAAAACCCCTCCCCAAAAAGATTTTATTTATTACACAAATTACAAAAAGATAGAAAAGCACCTTTTACAGATCTCCGGCGAACAAACTCCGTTCGTTCCGGCAATGCCACGTAAGCTATCCGATGTCGGAATCAACGGCGGCGATGAAAGAGATGAAGAAGGAGACGAAGATTCCGAAGCCGAAGAGGACGAAGATGATGAATATGAACCGAGGCTTAAGTATCAACGAATGGGAGGTAGTGTACAATCGCTTTTATCAAGCGATGCTGCCACGTGTATTGCTGTTGCTGAACGAATGATCGCGCTTGGTACTTATAGTGGAGCTGTTCACATTCTAGATTTCCTTGGTAATCAGGTGGTTATTATTATTATTTTTTTAAAAATTTTTGTGTTGAGTTTTGGTTCAATTTTTGGTAGTTAATGGTAAAAATTAGGGCTAAAATATTGCGGTTTTTCGAGTTTCGTACTTAAATTATCAATTGTGCGAGTTTCCTGGCTTTCTAGCTGAACTATCACCAATTATCTATCAAAATACACCTCATACCTGAATTGTTAGGTGTGCAATTTTACTAGCTGGACTATCACCAACTATTTATCAAAATACATATTAACTATGAATTGTTAGGTGTGCGAGTTTCTAGCTGGACTATCATCAATTATTTATCAAAATACTTATTAACTATGAATTGTTCATTTTTCCAATATGAACGATGGTGATATTTACAAAAAAATAAAAAATTGATAGTTGAGGTGTGTTTTGATAAATAATTGGTGTTAGTTCAGATAAAGTTAGTTTCCTACCGGAACTATGACAAACTATCTATCACAATACACTTCTAACTATTAATTATTCACTTTCCTATTTGAACGCTGGTGATAGTTAGGAAAAGTGAATAATTGATAGTTGAGCTATGTTTGGATGGATAATTGGTGATAGTTTAGATAAAGTTTCATACTTTAACTACCACAATGTATGTACCGACACACACCTCAAACTATCAATTGTTCATTTTTTCCACATGAATGATGGTGATATTTAGGAAAAATGAACTATTGATAGTTAGGTGTGTTTTGATAAATAATTGCCGATAGTTCATATAGAGTTTTCTTAGCTGAACTATCACAAACTATCTATCAAAACACACCTCAAACTTTTACTACTTGAAAGATAATGATAGATGATATTTTAGGTAGTAGAAGTGAAGAATTGATGGTTGAGTTTTGTTTTATTAAATAGTTGGTGATAGTTCAGCTAGGAAACTCATACAACGATAATTCAGGTGCGAAACTCAAAAACTGAGATACTTTAGATGTGCTTTTGACCCTTCACTCTTTTCTTTTATTGGTGAATTCATGTCTGAAGTTTATGTTACTGCTGTGATATTGTTAGTTTTTATTGAATTTATCTGGAAAACATTGATCAGTGATCCAAATGCTTTCAAGATTGTTGCTTTTTCAATTTTAGCTCCATTTTGTTGCTTGTTTGATGTTTTTGTTATTAGAGCAGCTTGGGGACGAGGTAACATCGGTTTAAAATTTTTAGAGGTTATGTTTAACTTGAAAATTATGAGCAGACAGATGCCATTTCAATAGCCAAACCTATAAAATTTCTTTTCTTTTTACCCAAGGGTGTGGGTTAGTGATCAATGAAGTGGACTGAGAATCATGAGGTCTTAGTGGTTGATTTTTCATCATCTATACTAGATTTGGTGGACAGAGTTACCTGGTAGGTGTTGCTGGTAGGTAACAAGTATCTTGTGAAATTAGTCGAGGAGCAAGCAAGCTGGCTCGGATATCATGGTTAAAAAGTTTCTTTATATTTTTTCATCTTAGGCTTAAATAACTCTAGTGATATGTGATGCACTTTGCTTTCGTGATATACCTGAGGCTAGAAAATACTAACAAAATGGCTTACTTTTTTAGTGTACAATTTTTGCTGCCATCCATTTCTGTAATTTTAGACTCAGATTGTTAACCTTGAAAGATGATCCTTAAAGTACTCATCAACTATGTTGCTCGGACTCGTCAAAAATGTCAATAAGTGCGTGTCGGATTCGCCCAAATTAGTGTATTTTTGAAGAATCCAACACGTGTGCGACATCAAAAATGAAGAGTCCGCGCAACTTAGCTCATCAAGATGATGTTACCTTCTCAAAAAAGAAAATACTCATCAAGATGAATCCAGCAAGACTGCATGCATTTTTTGGAGAAAGTATTGCTGTGCAGGTGAAAGATAGTTTAACAACTTTCTGTTTACTGGAGAGGGAATTAGACATTTGCTTCTTTGTACAAGCAGGAAACAAATTTTCTTTTTGTTTGGTTTTTTCGTTGTAATCTAGTGAAGCAGTCAACTTCTTCTGAAAAAAATATAGAAGCAGCCAACTTGAAGAGGAGTATCAGTGCTTTCACGAGCCTGTTGTCATTCTAATCTCATATCATTTAGGCAATATAGAAACCTTAGTTGAAAACATAGAGTAAATTATGTGGAAGTAAAGCATGCCATAAAAGGTATTAGGGTTGAAAAGGTTGTAGTCTAGATCTTATCCCTTTTGGGAAGACGTTGGAAAGGTTGGAGTAATATGACTTACCAAGCTATTCGATATTATATTAATGAACAAGTAAAGAAAATACCTTGGTTCAAGCTGTTCAATTTTGTATGAACTATCCAATATTAAACTTATGAGTCATATGAAGCTTTAGGAAATGGTGATATATCATAGACTTAGGAACACTAATGGGGCAGTAGTGAATCAGGTTAGACATATGCTTCATAGATCTACAACAGAGGCTAAAATTTTAATAGGAAGATTTTTTTTTTAATTGGGGGGAGGTGATTAGACATGATATGGAGCAGCTCCAGCTTACCGGGGACATGACCCTGGATAGGAAGTTGTGGAGGAGGCGGATTAGGGTAGAAGGGTAGTCTGAGTTTAGGATATTGTATCTTTTGGTGTGTTTCTTGGAGTATCTTGCTTATGGTATTATTGGATATGCTAATTTCTATTGTATATTGTTCTTTTCCTGTTCCTACTATTACTATACCCTATCTTGTATCTTGTTCTTTTACTATTCTTAATATTCCTATTCTTTATCGTAGAATGTTTTATAGAGGGATAAGGGTGTGGATGAGTCGTAGGCAGTATTTAGGTGGACTTTGGTGTCCTTTGTTTGGCAATGTACAATTTTTTTTGGATGTCGTACCTATGTTATTTTATCATGTTCTATGCTTTTGATGCTTTTGTACACTGTCTTTTATCTTGAGTCGGGAGTCTATCGGAAACAACTTCTCTACTTCTTTAGAGGTAGTGGTCTGGATTGCGTACACTCTACCCACTCTACCCTCCCCAAACCCCACTATGTGGGAATATACTGGGTTTTTTGTTGTTGTTGTTTATCGTAGAATGTTTTATTTTGAGCCGAGGGTCTATCGGAAACAACCTCTCTATCTCACATTTGAGGTAGTGGTATGGACTGCGTACACTACCCTCCCTAGACCCCACTTGGTGGGAATATACTGGGTATGTTGTTGTTGTAAGATTTTTTTCTTAAGAATGATATTGTATTCCTTAGCACTAAGGACATGCGGGAGACTTCCAATAAGTTCAAACAAAAAACAAAAGAAACTACAGCAATTACAAAAAGCCTAGAAAATCTACGAACTGTTCAGCTTCCTTTACACCTTATTTACACTAAAATAAAAATTTGTGATACAATTCCATTGTTTTTCAAGATGGAACTAAACATATCTTCAAAACATCTATTGGTTCTTTCTCTCAAAATTGACCACCACTTGCAAGGTGATATTACATTCCACCGTTTCTTTTGTCTTTTGCTCCCTCCTCTCCTAATCCAACAACTAAGAAGATCTGTTGTGTGCTTTGGCATTATCCACTTAGTTTGCGATAACGGAGAAATAATGTAAAGATCTGTGAGATGATGTCCAGCAACTTTAAAAAAATGCATCATCTCACCAACTGGTTATGAGGAGTAAATCTTCAGATCCGGTTGTTGCAGTCAAATAGGATTGTGTTCCTTCAGTTTGATAATCAAAGATCCTGCTGGAAAAGAACATCGTTTAGGATCTCCTTTAGTATATAACCAAGATGTTTCTCTAATCTCTATTCGTAGCCAGGTTCTTGCTTGTTGGTTTAAGTTTTCCTAATCAAGAAGTCACTTGTTCCTTACTTAAATATTAAAGAAGTTTTGTCTGCCATAGGTTAAAGAGTTTGCTGCTCACACTGCTGCAGTCAACGATCTTTGCTTTGACACAGAAGGTGAATACATTGGAAGCTGTTCTGATGATGGATCTGTCATAATAAATAGTCTTTTTACTAGTGAAAGGATGAAATTTGAGTATCATCGGCCAATGAAGGCTGTAGCTTTAGAACCAGATTATGCAAGAAAATCTTCCAGAAGATTTGTAACCGGTGGTTTAGCTGGTAATTTGTATCTTAATGCGAAGAAGTGGATGGGCTATCGAGACCAGGTTTGTCTTCTGCTCATAGTGTTAACTGCATTTACCTTTTCTCATGGAAGGAACATGAAAATATTGTGGGAACTCTTGATTGATATTTGATATTCTTGTTTCTTTGGCAGGTTCTGCACTCTGGTGAAGGTCCAATTCATGCAGTGAAGTGGCGTACTAGTCTCATTGCCTGGGCAAATGATGCAGGAGTTAAAGTTTATGATGCTGCCACTGATCAGCGTATAACTTTCATTGAACGACCTCGTGGAAGTCCACACCCTGAACTTCTGGTCCCTCATATAGTTTGGCAGGTAGGTTTCAAGGCTGTTGTGTAAATCTGTATCCATTGATTGTAGTTATGAGAGATTTGTATGCAATGTAAGACTGCTGCATTGCCTTATGTTTCCCACCATATTTTGCAAGTAAACCATAATCGTGTCTTTTCTATTTCAGCTGTTGTGTATGTTGCTACTTATTGTCTTTCATTCACATTCAGGATGACACTCTTTTGGTCATTGGATGGGGAACCTCTGTGAAAATTGCATCGATAAAAACAAACCAGAACAAAGGCGTGAATGGGTCATTCAAGTATATAACGATGTCTAGTCTGAATCAGGTGGAAATTGTGGCATCCTTTCAAACCAGCTATTTCCTTTCAGGAATTTCTCCTTTTGGTGATTCTTTGGTTGTTCTAGCTTATATTCCTGCCGAAGACGATGGCGATAAGGACTTCAGCAGAACTATTCCCTCCAGACAGGTATCTGTTTCCTTGTTTCTGACCTTGGACTTAACTGATCCGCTAGATCAAATGTCAACATATTTGGCACTTTCTGCTTTATAAATGAGTTATATTTCTTGCTATGCTTCACTTGTATGGGAAGTTCACTTATTTTGAGGGAAAATGCTTTGTCGTTATTTGATGTCAACACTTGACTTCAAATGGTTGTGCTCGACGTGAATGTAAATTGCTGCATCATAATGATTAAGACTGTTGAATGAAGTCTTTTGATACTATTATGCAATTAAAATTTCCTTAATTGTTGTACCCAAAGGTGTGATTTAGTGATCAATGAAAGTGGATGCAAAATCTTGGAGACCAGGGTTCAAATTCCAGCAAAATAAAGACTAGATGATTTTTTCTATCGGCCTAAATTTTGGTGACAGAGTTACAATGCCAGTGCTGGTGTGATACGGGCATGATCATGAAGATGGACTTATGTGAGTGTGTATTGAATCCAACCAAGGGAGTGTACAAGTTGAAGTGTGGAGAGGGCTTGGGAACACTCCAAAGTCGCCCCTATCATACACTCCAAGGGCCTCTTTTGTTTCCCTTTCATTAAGGGCTTTTTGGACATTTCACTTTTATTTTGTAGTAAGACCATAAGTAGGCTAATATTAGGTCTTTATTCCTTAGTTGTTGAATGATATTGAAAGACTATTCTCTAGAGAGAGAGTGAGTTGTAACCGAAACTAGGGAAAGAACAAGTGTGGTACTCACTTGTGTTGCAAATTGGCTAGATCGTGCTTGAGTGGTGGATTCCCTCTTGTGTCTTCGTAGGAGTGTGGTGTTACTATTGTAAGTCTTAGGGGTCCTTGGATTTGAGACATCCTTGAGTTTTTTGGTCTTGTAATAATGTATGTCTCCCTATCTATCTTTACTTTCATGTACTAGTTTGTTCTTGTTTTAGTGAAAACCGTTGGTTCTTGTTATCTTGTGTTGTTATTCCTCTTGTTATCTTGTGTTGTTTTTATGTTTGTGGGCTGTTTCTGTATCATTTGGTATCAGAGCAAGGGTGATTTTGTTTCCTCAAGATCAATCTTGGGCTTGCTTGCTTGAAAATTCAAAAAAAAAAACTGTTCTTGGCCGAAACTTGGAGTCTAGATCTAGGAGTATTTCGTGTGTTTTGAGTGTTTTTAGTGTTAGTTTCTTCTTCACTAACACTAATAGAGTCAAGATCCTAGTTGAACTCCTATTTGTGTTGTTGTTATGCGGATTCAAAGTTTGGCCGAAGTGTTGTTATTGTGGATTCAAGGTTTGAAACATTGTTGGTGTGCGGTAGGTTGAGGGTTCGAGTCACGCTGGAGGGGAAGTGGGAACACTATTGATCCTCCTGGGGGGGGGGGGGGGATAAAAAAAAAAAAAAAAAAAAAAAACATTGTTGGTGTGTTGCTGTTGTGAATCCGAAGCTTAAAGGTGTGTTGTTGGTACTGTTGTTGTGGATTTGTGTTTGAAAAGAGTGTTGTTATTTGGAGGTTCAATTTGAACCTTGGTCTTCAAACCTTTATTGAAGATTCTTGACCAATCTTCATGTCTTGTGACAAGAAGAATCTTCAATAGTAGTTGTTTGATCTTAAGACCAAGTGGAAGAGAGTAGTCTTTCTTGTTTGTCTTGAACAAGTCCCAAAATTATACCAAAGAAGTAAGGGGACAAAAAGCTTTCCAAAAAACTTGTTACCAACAGGGAGTAAGGGGGATTTTTCAAGGCTAACCAAAAGAGGAAAGAGCCAACCACCCTTCAAAAAGGTGTTTTGCCCAAAAGGTGCAAAGAAAGTCAACCTTTTTTGAATGTGCAACTACACACAAAGCACTCCTCCCTATTAGTAAGAACGCATTCTTACCCACTAACCCTTTATCCTAATCTGTGTCCTCCACACTTTTCTATCAAGGGTCATGTCCTCTGAAAGTTGCAACTGCTTCATGTCATGCCTAATCCTATGTTGCTCGGATTCGCCGGCAAACGATTTCGGAGACGTTGACCAAATTACAACAACAACAACAAACCCAGTGTATTCCCACCTAGTGGGGTCTGGGGGGGTAAGATGTACGCAGTCCATACCTCTACCTCTAAAGAGATAGAAAGACTGTTTCCGATAGACCCCCGGCTCAAGACACGAGAACAAGATTTCATAACATAAATACGGCACCCATAAGTAATAAAAACAGAGAAAAGCACACAGATTCGTAATAAAACATGGAACAAGGTATCATAACAAGAATAATACCCCCACCAAGTAATTCCCTAGACTAGCGACCCAAATTGGCCCTAGTCTTCTGCCCTAATTCGCGTCCTCCAGATCTTCCTATCTAGGGTCATGTCCTCGGTGAGCTGTAACTCCTTCATATCCCGCCTAATTACCTCACCCCAGTACTTCTTCGGCCTACCTCTACCCCGCCTAAAACCATCTAACGCTAGCCTCTCACACCTACGAACCGGGGCATCCATGCCCCTCCTCATCACGTGTCCGAACCATCTCAATCGGACTTCCCGCATCTTATACTCCATTGGAGTCACACCAACCTTCTCCCTGATAATCTCATTCCGAACTCTATCCCCTCTAGTCAGCCCACACATCCAACGCAACATCCGCATTTCTGCCACCTTCATTTTTTGGATGTGGGAGTTCTTAACTGGCCAACACTCCGCTCCATACAACATGGCCGGACGGACTACCGCCCTGTAGAATTTGCCTTTAAGCTTGGGCGGCACCTTCTTATCACACAACACCCCCGACGCGAGCTTCCACTTCATCCATCCCACCCCAATACGGAGCGAGACATCCTCGTCAATCTCGCCGTTACCCTGAATCACGGACCCGAGATACTTGAAACTATCCCTCTTACATACCTCCTGTGATTCCAACTTCACTATCACCTCATTCTTCAGCCTCACGTCATTAAACTTGCATTCCAAATACTCTGTCTTGCTTCTGCTCAACCTGAACCCTTTAGACTCAAGCGTTTGTCTCCACACCTCTAATTTGTCATTCACACCCCCTCGCGTCTCATCAATCAAAACTACATCATCTGCAAAAAGCATACACCAAGGCACCTCCCCTTGAATATGCCGCGTCAACACATCCATCACCAAGGCAAACAAAAAGGGACTAAGAGTAGATCCCTGATGCAATCCTGTCAAGACAGTGAAATGCTCTGAGTCTCCTCCCGCTGTCCTCACCTGAGTTTTCGCTCCATCATACATGTCCTTAATTGCTCTGATATATGCCAGCGGGACTCCACTCACCTCCAAAGCACCTCCCTGGGGACTTTGTCGTATGCCTTCTCCAGGTCGATAAACACCATGTGCAAGTCCTTCTTTCTTTCCCTATACTGTTCCACCAGCCTCCGTACCAGGTGGATTGCCTCCGTCGTCGAGCGGCCAGGCATAAATCCAAACTGGTTTTCCGAAATAGACACTATCCGTCTCATCCTCACCTCGACCACTCTCTCCCAAATCTTCATAGAGTGACTCAATAACTTAATCCCCCTATAGTTATTGCAACTCTGGATGTCACCCTTATTCTTATAGAGAGGGATCATGGTACTCCACCTCCAAGCCTCGGGCATTCTTGCCGTCTTGAAGATTTCGTTAAACAATCCAGTCAACCACCTTACACCAGCCTCTCCAGCGAACTTCCAAAACTCCACCGGTATCTCATCCGGCCCCGTCGCCCTACCCCTTCGCATCCTGCGAACAGCCTCTCTAACCTCTTCTACCTTAACGTCTGCAATAACTAAAATCCCGACACTCCTCTGAGTGCTCCAGCTCCCCTAACACAATAGCTCTATCCCCTTTGTCATTCAAGAGCCTATGAAAGTACGACTGCCACCTATTCTTAATGTGGCCATCCTCCACCAACACTGTACCGTCCTCCCCCTTAATGCACCTCACCTGGTCGAGGTCACGACCCTTCCTCTCCCTAGCCTTAGCGAGTCTAAACAACTTTTTCTCCCCTCCTTTCCCCTGTAACCCTGCATACAAGCTCTCAAAAGCGTCCGTCTTAGCCGCCGTAACTGCTAACTTAGCCTCCTTCTTAGCTAGCTTGTACTCTTTCCTGTTCACCCGCTTCTCTTCTTCGTCTTTACTCTCAACCAACTTAGCATACGCCCCTTTCTTGGTCCCCACTTTCTTCTTAACCTCTTCATTCCACCACCAATCCCCCCGATGATGCCCGACCCGACCTCTAGAAACGCCCAACACCTCACTTGCATTCTCCTTGATGCACCTAGCCACCCTATCCCACACACTATCCACGTCCCCCTACACTCTCACACCCCCATTCCCGCCAACTTCTCCCCTATCTCCTACGCATTCAGTGGCGTCAAGCCGCCCCACTTAATTCTAGGTCGACACTCCTCACCCCTCCTCTTTCTAATCTTCTTTATACCCAAATCCATAACCAAGAGCCTTTGCTGGGTCGAAAGGCTCTCACTCGGGATGACCTTACAGTCCTTACACAACACCCTATCCCCTTTCCTAAGCAACAAAAAGTCAATCTGGGTCTTGGCTATCGCGCTTCGAAAGGTGATCAGGTGGTCGTCCTTCTTCGGGAAGCCCGAGTTCACCACCACCAGCCCAAAGGACCTCACGAAATCCAATAGAGTAGCCCCCTCTTCATTTCTTTCCCCAAAACCAAAACCACCATGCACATCACCAAAGCCTCCCGGTAACGCCCCGATGTGCCCGTTGAAATCTCCTGCTACAACAATCTTCTCCGAGCTAGGCACGCCTCTTACCACCTCATCCAAAGCCTCCCAAAACCGCCTCTTCACCTCCCCCTCCGAGCCTACTTGCGGCGCATAAGCACTACACACGTTCAGGGTAAACCCCCGAATGACCAACTTAATAGTCATCAACCTGTCGTTGATCCTCTTCACCTCTACTACCTGATCTCTAAGCTCTTCATCTACTAAGATGCCAACTCCATTCCTATGCCTCTCGCTCCCAGAGTACCACAGCTTGTAACCATCCACATCCCTAGCCTTAGACCCTACCCACTTGGTCTCTTGAACACACGCAATATTAATCCTCCTCTTTCTAAGAATCTTCACAAGCTCTATGGACTTACCCTGAAGGGTCCCTATATTCCAAGACCCAACCCTCAGCCTACCCTCACTATCCCCACATCTTCCTCTACCACCCCTGAGGCCAAACCTTGGCCTTCCTCACACTCCCGCCCTTTCCTCATCCCCCGCCCCCACAACGGCCCCACGCCCCAACCCCCTCGGACATGACCCTATCCAACCATCACCGCCCACAACCACTACTACAAGAAAATATAAGAGAATATAAACAATGGTAGTAGCAAAGCAGCAGCAAGAAATACAAGGCTCACACAAATTCGAAGAAATAATGAAGAAACAAAACTAAAGTCAAATAGAGAGCAAACACCACTGGACTCACCACCCAAAGCCCCAACCAGAGCCCCGAGCCGATAACCCAATAAAAAGCAGTGCAAGAAACGACAACAGACAATATCAACAAATCAAACGCAAGTCAAGATACAGGAGATAGTACTAGCATAATACGAAGAATGAAATATTGAAATAACAAAGGTTAGAAGTCACCGGGTTACGCTTGTAGACCAAGTCGGAAACCAAAATCCAACGTAGATCGGGCTCCGGGGAGTTCCGGTGACGGAGAGACGGCGCTACTGGAGGCAGAAATTAGAGGGAGCGGCGGCTGCTGGTGCTGAGACGGAGAGGGTCGCCGGAGCCGGAGTTGGGGTTTACGGCGGAGGTGGCGGCGCTGTTTCGCCGATGGCGGCGCCGGGCGGGTGCCGTTGAGGTATGAACAGAGGGGGGGGGAGCGGGTCGGAGCCGGAGGTCGGCGAAGGGGGCGGCGGGGAGCGGCGACGGGGGTCGGCGCCGAGGGCCGTGGGTCGGGGATGGCTTTGGTTTAGAGAGAAGGTAGAGAGAGGGAGAGAGAGCCGTTAGAGGGAGAGTGCGTTAGTGTCATTCCACTGGCACAAAAATCTACTTAGCCTAAATTCTTAAACAGAAATAGCTGCGTGGATTGATGCTTAGTTCGCTCCCTCTTGGTGCACATAAATGATACTATAGACTATAGTATTACAGAAAAAGGCAGATAACATTTCAGATTATTGACATGACCGTCACCCATACTGGCTGGATTACTGATTATAATGAACCGAAAAGCACTAAATCAGATATATTTCAGCCGTTAGAGTGATTACGGAATCTGCAGAAAGGCATAAAAATTTGAAAAGAAAAGGAGCAGAAACCTCCAACGCAATAGAATGGACACTGATTATCATGTAACGACTAAAGCTAGACTGTGAAGAAATTAAGATGTCTTTCTCACCTCCACGCGTAGATGGAAGTACTATTTCCCATACATTTACAGTGCCATCAGAGGATGCAGATGCAAAAACAGCTTCTTGCTGAGACACCATGATCGCTGTGATGCAGGTAACACCTTTTTTGTGGGCTTGTGGCACTTGTAAGACATATCTCCACTATCGGGCAAAAAATATGCGTCAAACAGGTATACTGGATGTAATTTAAAATTAATCAAGTGTTGTTTCTTCAACTTCTCAAGCAAAGAGACGGCAACTAAATTCCTTCTTACCCACTTAAGGAAGATGAAAAATATTCAAGACTTAAAGAAAAGACATGCTAATAGATTGTGTTTTTAAGACAAGAAAATACGAAGGACTTATAGGCAAATACAATTTTTTGATGAAAAAAAGCAAAGAGGGAAATACATCTTTTCAAAGGAGAATAATAAGGAATCAGAAAAAAAATTAGCTATTTTAACTGACCATTCTAGAGTCTTGTCAATATGTTTCAAGGATATTCAATTTTGCATTGTTTTGTTCCCTTCGCCTCTACCTAAGAGATAGTCAGACAACTGAAAAGGTCGTATACCAGCTTATCATCTTAAACTGTCTTTTGATCTTCACCCCTCCCATTCCCAGAAAAAGAAACGTATTTCAGTTTATCATTCTTTTCCTATTGGGGGTCGAGGGAACCAGTGTATAGTAAACAAGAGGATGTTGGAACAAGCAAAGGACTACCTTCGAATCCACAACAGAATACTCCCACAAAATTATTACACCTTCCGCATCTCCGGAGAGCAAAAAATGTTGTTCCATATGCTTAGCTTTGAAGGCAAATTAAAGAAGAAATTTGAGGGGAAACATCGAATAATTAACCGGCGACTTAAACAGAGACGGCGTTGTCGACATGCCACCGCCGTCGTCGAGAAACCGTCATTGTCGTCGTCTCAGCTCACTCGTCGTTGTCGATGTGCCACCACCGTCGCCGTCACCGTTTTATTTGTTTGTGTTGTTATATATATATATATATATATATATATATATATATATATATATATATATATATTAATATTTGTTTAATAAAAACAAGACAACAACATTAATATTTGTTTATTTGTTTGTGTTGTTATATATATATGTATATATATATTTATTAATATTAACAACATATATATTTTTTAATAAAAACAAGACAACAACATGTCGGTTGTTTATTGGAGTTTTGTATTTTATGTTCTTTATGATATAAAATAATGTATATTAAAAATAATGTAAAAATAATGTACATTAATATATTTCTTGTTTTTGTTTAATAAAGTATTTTTAGAATATCTTTATAACTCTATATTTATAATATTTGATTTTTTTTAGCCGAATCCCCGCATTCGTATCCATACTCAGATTCACACCCCCGAATCTTAAAATTTATATTTTGACGAACCCGACTCTCGGATTCGCACCCGAATCCAAGCAACTTAGGCCTAATCACCTCCGTCCAATATTTGTTTGACCTACCTCTACTCCGCATGAAACCATCCATAGCCCACCTCTCACACCTCCGTACAGGATCATCCAGGCACCTCCTCATCATATTTTGGAACCATCTCAACCTTACTTTCCACATCTTGTCTTTCACTGAAGCCACTCCCATCTTTTCTCGAGTAATCTCATGTCTAACCCTAATCTCTCCTAGTAAGTCTAAACATCCATCACAACATTTTCATCTCCGCCAATTTTTCACAGTGACTGTTATTAACCGGCCAAGACTTTGCTCCATACAACATAGAGGATCGGACTACCACTTTGTAGAACTTACCTTTAAGCTTAGGAGACACCATTTTATTACATAAGACTTCTGAAGCGAGCCTCCATGTCAGCCACCCTGCACCAATACGGTGCGTGACATCTTCGTCAATCTCCCTATTCCTCTGAATTATAGATCCAAAATACTTGAAACTATCTCTCTTTCAAAGTGCCTGAGAATCTAGCGTCATTACCAAGTCTGCCACATGCGTCAAATCATAGAGTTTACATTCCACATACTCTGTCTTGGTCTTGCTCAACCCAAACCCTTTAGACTCAAGAGTTTGTCTCCAAACCTCCAACTTATCATTAACTCCTCCCCGAGTCTCGTCAATTAGCACTACATGACCAGCAAATAACATACACCAAGGCACCTCCCCTTGAATGCGCCGCATCAAAACATCTATTACCAAGGCAAATAAAAACGGACTAAGACTTGACCCCTGGCGCAACCCTGTGAAAGTGCTCCATATCTCTTTCTACCGTCCTCACACGAGTCTTTGCTCCGTCATACGTGTCCTGAATCGACCTAGTGTTCCCTACGGGCACACCACGGTTATCAAAAAAAAATTGAGAGAATTCTGTGCTCAAGTTATATGTAGAGGGGCTATAAGTTCAAAATAAAATAACAAATGTATCTAATTGATTAATTCTCACTTTTACTTCCTATCCGTGTAAGTTTTTGGCCATTTCAAACTGCCATGTTCCTTATAGATTTCTAACAACAAAAGCAACTATGCCTCTATCCCAAACAAGTTTTAGCTCTCTAATAGATGAACTGTATTATATTTGGCTGCCTCCACCCTATGGCTTTAATACCTTAAGACTCTTTGCTTCTCTCCGTTGGATGTTCTCCTAAACTTTTGTTTGTTACCGACTAAATGCTACTGAAATCCATGTTGTTTAATAAGGGTAATTGGTGATAGTTGCTAGGATTTGTGAATTCATCCAACAGGGAAATGCTCAAAGACCAGAAGTGCGTGTTGTGACGTGGAATAATGATGAGCTCGCTACTGATGCTCTCCCCGTACATGGCTTTGAGCATTACAGGGCGAAAGATTATTCACTTGCACATGCTCCATTTTCAGGTAATCATTTAGTGTTATAAGTTTGCATCACTTTGTATTCATTTCACGCACTTAGTAGATTCTTTACGAGTGAATATAACAACCAAATTATATAGGTAGCAGCTATGCAGGGGGTCAGTGGGCTGCTGGTGATGAACCCTTATACTACATTGTGTCCCCAAAAGATGTGATTATTGCGAAGCCAAGGTTGGTAAAGCACTTTTCGAATTATCTTCATTTGCAATTCCTATGTAACTATGTATATATGCACCAAACAAAGGGAGGTTCTTTTATGTTATTTGCTGCATATGCTCTGGTTTCTCTCTTTTTTACCAGATCAATCTCTCCTGAACAATTAGTGCCCGGTTTCCCCCTTTTATTTCAAGTGTAGCCTATCATGCATGATGCATATATTCTGTGGTGGACTACAGCATTTTGATGATCTGTTTCTAAATACAAGTGAAACTTTTGTGATTTCAGGAAGGCATCCAAGTTACACCAAATATTATAGAAATTCAAGATTCCAAGTTTATTCATATACCAAAAAGCCATACATTGTGGAGCTATAATAGGGCTGCAAAGGTGCTAAGCCGAGAGAATATAAATATATATATATATATATATATATATATATATATATATATATATATATATATATATATATATATATATATATATATAAAGAAAGCAGCATATCAAAAGTTACATATTTCAAAAAAAAAAAAAAAAGCAGCATATCAAACTGAATTAGGAGGGAGGTAGGTGGTTTGGAAAAGACTAGTGAAGGATGAGGAGTAGGAGGAGGAGGAGGAGGAAAAAAGCTTGAACTTGAGAACAGAGAAGTGGAGGATTGGAAGAAGAGTACCTGAATCAGAAGCATGGTAGCAGCTAAGCAGAAAAGTAGGGAAAAAGTGGTGAAGAGAAGAGGAAAAGGAGAAAAGGAGAAAAAAAACTGATTTTATCCTCTACAATAGCCTAACAAGGTTTCATTTTGGTATGGAAATGTAGGACATTCCTACAAAATGGAGGATACACTAGCTCAGTAAGAAAATAAAAACACAAATAAGAAAACTGTATTATACACGTCTAGGCATGTCCATGTCCTAAAAGTATCTGACCCCATTAAGGACTTTAGGTTGGTACCGGAAAAAGTACTCAATGTCTATATCTCTAGCCTGCAGAGATGGGTGTTGAAATTTCATTAAGTAACAAATATCTATCCAAAGAATTTTATTTCAACGATCAAAAACCATCTATCTATCCAAAGAATGGTACTCCCTTCTGTTAGGATACAGGAATGCTGATTGACAGAAATTATTAATTTTATTTCATATTTATTCTATGGTTGGTTGTTAGGGACACAGAAGATCATATTAATTGGCTTCTCCAGCATGGGTGGCATGAGAAAGCTTTAGAAGCAGTTGAGGCCAATCAGGGAAGGAGTGAGCTTGTTGATGAGGTATTTTTTTTTGAATGCAGTTTATCTTGAATTTTGCATCAAACTGAGATAATTTTCATATCAGTGCAGCTTAATATAGTTTAATTTGTTGCTACGATGCTCAACAACTTCTATGTGTCTTTTATATATAAAGGATGGGCAAGGGATAGAGCAGAATTTTCTTTGATCATCCCTTACTTGCATTTCTCTGTCATCTTTTCAAAAATATCTCTGACTTAAACTTCCTATGTGATGTACTCATGTACTGACCTGCAGCCCTTGTTATCACTGGGATTCTGTCTATTTGCTGTATTTACATAAAAATCTTCTCTCCTTTCAAGTGCTTTGAGGACTAATTTTTACTTTGTATGTACTTTCCATTTATATGCACATACCATTTATAATTCTACATGTATAGGAAGTGTATGGAGACATAATTTTTTTTTGAAAACTGAGAAAGCAGGGGGCTAGGGGCGCAAGATTCAAAATTTGTTGGTTAATGAGTCGACGCCTCTACTCTTCTCCACTTAAATACCTAGCTTTTGTCTGTGGTAGGGTTCAAACCTGTGACATGCTCCTAACCCTCACTTGCACTCGTACCACTAAACCAAAAGCCCTAGGGGTTGCAATAAGTCGCTAGTCAAAGGTTTAGAGCAACCACTGTCTGTATGGATTATGAAGAGACATTAAGTTTTTGTCTTTCTTAGTTTACTAACAGAATCGCTTCTTTGTTTCTCCGGATTCCAAGTGACAACTAGTCCAAGATGGTCAAATTTAGTTACCACATAATAGTTCCATGATATTCCTCTGTAGTCCGCACTCAAATCAGTTCGTTACCAATGGAGCCTTGCTCTTTTAGTCCTTGCACCACAAGTGAAAACTAATAGAGCCTTCCTCTTGCACTCCTGCTCTTTTATTCCTTGCACCAATCTTCAAAGGAACGTCTTTTAATGTTCAGAAGAGGATCCTCTGAAGATTGGTGGAAGATCAGCATGCATATGGTGGACCTATGGAAGGAAAGAAACAGGAGGCGTTTTGATGGTATTGATAGAAGTATTCAGAAGATTAGGATTGTAAACAAGATAGGGTGGGGGGATGCTGAACATTTAGTTGATTTCATAGGAGATCTGCAAAACTATAACCTTCTGTGGATTGTTATCTTACCCAGTATGGATTGTAACCCATCTTCATCAATTTTTGTGATGAAGGCTTTTGTGTGAACATGAAATTACCTTTCTCAGAAAATAAAATTGTCTACTCAAATCAGGTGGGTTCGAGGTACCTTGATCATCTGATTGTGGAAAGGAAGTATGGTGAAGCGGCATCTCTATGTCCAAAATTGTTGCGAGGATCAGCTTCCGCATGGGAAAGGTATAAATATCCTTAAAACAATGAAATATCTTGGAAATCTTGGAAATATACTTTGAGTTATTGAAGTGCAACTGGTTGTCTTTTCCAGATGGGTTTTCCATTTTGCACATCTGCGTCAACTCCCTGTGTTGGTCCCATACATCCCAACAGAAAATCCTAGGTTGCGTGATACAGCTTATGAGGTCTGCACTATTCTACTGTGTCCGCTACTTTCTTGACTTCTTATACACACGTAAAGAGAGTGAACAATTGAATCATTCCTTACCACAAAAAGAAAAAGTCAACTACTGAATCATTTGCTGGAATTTAGGTAGCTCTTGTTGCTTTGGCAACAAATCCATCTTTCCACAAGGATCTCGTTTCAACTGTCAAATCCTGGCCACCTGGCATTTATTCTACATCACCTGTTATCTCAGCTATAGAATCTCAACTTAACACCTCATCTATGACTGATCACCTCAAAGAGGCAAGTGGAAAGGAGTTACAGTTCATGTTTTATGTTCTATATATGCCTTTTTTGGGTTCATTTATTTATTGTGCTACTTTAACCTGTAGGCACTAGCAGAATTATATGTGATTGATGGACAACATGATAACGCTTTTGCTCTTTATGCGGATGTAAGTTCAGTGCTGTATTAAATTTATTACCCTGGAGGAGGATGTTGACAATTGTGTGTTAAGAAGTTGACTTCTTTCACTCTTTGTTCAATTGTTTATGCTTCCAGCTTATGAAACCAGATCTGTTTGACTTCATTGAAAAGCATAATTTGCATGATGCTGTGCGTGAAAAGGTACAGTAGGTTAGCTGAATTTATTATGTAATTGTCTTGCATATTATGTTGAGAAATATGTAATTCAGCTCTAATGGAAAATAAAATCTCTCTTTTTTCTTTTTCTGTTCTGTTTTTTTTTTCTTTTGGTCATTAGGTGAGTTACTATTTCTAGAAGGAAATAAATCCTTTTCTTCTTGATATTGTTCAAACAAGAAGTAAGAGACTTTAAGGACATAATATTGGTCATAGGTTAGATTATATGGCTCTACAACTGCTTCATTTATGATTATCTAATTGTCATGGACTGGCAGGTTGTCCAACTAATGGTGGTTGACAGCAAGCGTGCCGTACCTTTGTTGATCCAGCATAGGGACCTAATACACCCACCCGAAGTGGTGTCACAACTTATGGCTGCAAGGACTAAGTGTGACTATCGGTACCTTTTGCATTTGTATCTTCATTCACTATTTGAAGCGAATCCTCATGCTGGTCGCGATTATCATGACATGCAGGTTTGTATAGAATCACCCTGGGATCTTTCGCTTTAAAGTTTGTTTCGAGTTAATTTCTAGGTGAGGTCTATGTGACATGGCGATGCATCCTCTATGATGAGAATTATGCTGTTGCTCATGCTTCTTGGCTTAAATGTTTTGGTTGTCAATTGTAATTGAAGGTACATGCAGTGTCTTTCTGTTCATGTGGGTGTCGTTATCTGGTTTTGTGCTATTTGACAATTTGTTAGTGCCATTAATAAGTTAACATTTCCATATGGTAACTCAAGGACACTAAGCCCTTGGCAAACTCTAAGTTGGTAAGATAGGGCCAACCAATTAGAAATTACTGAACCTGTAGAAAAATTATTGTTCAGTTACGTTGAACATAAAAATTTACTTAATTGTCAATAATTGTATAAATCTTCAATTACTCGAGAAAGAGTTGTTCCGCTATTGTCACGATCTGAGACTACCCTCTAGTCGTAACACGGTGCCTAGAGTCATAAGTGACCCCAAGCTAACCCAGGGCCTCACATGACAATAAGAATAATGAAGTAAACTGATAAACACTAAGCGGAAACTGAGCTAAAAAGATACTACCATAATAAAATAAAATCAATGGGGAATATCAAATCCGTAAAGTCTACACAACCATCCTGCTGAAAGTTTAACTGATTGTCTGAAAGTCTCTACTAAGATGAGTTGCTGGGACAAGCCCCCAACCAACTCATAAAACTGAAAGACAATGTTGATAAATGGTTCTCGAATGATGAGGACTCACCAAACACTGTTGCTGGAGTGACTGCTGAATCAAGCTGACCGCGATCGGAATGTTGAACATCAGAACTTATATTATAAGACAATATAGTGCAAAAGAAGGTATGCGGTTAGTAATTTGAATGTATTGAGTATGTGAGATATGCATTACCCTATGTGAGATGAAAATATCGAAAGTGACATGATAACCTGAACATGGGACTGAAATCTGTAAAGTGATACTATAGCAAAGTAATAGACATATAGCACTATATGATGCTGAATAAACTGAATACAAGGTCGAGCAAGGTCTGAGACTAACCTGTGGGAGGTTTCTGTAACCGACATAGACCATGCAAGTAACATGGAATCCAACCTGTAATCCAAGTTAGGAGGGTGTTCTATACCTTGCCGAGCGTATGGACCATGATTGACGTGAATTCACTCATGAGCCCATTATGGGCAAGGGATACAATCTCAATTAGATAGTGGCACGTAGTTTGAGGCTTGGTTTATCTGAACCCTTGTCCTCTCAATGCTAAGTTCAACTCCCAATTGAAAGTATACTGATAAACTGAAATGCTCTACAATAATGATGTTCTGAAACTGAAGAATAAGTGCTTTATCTGAAAGCATTATAAATCAAGAAACTGAATGATTGAGTATACAACTGAAATGCATGATATCCTAGATCATCGAGTGTTCATAACCCGTCATCTCAGAAGAATGCAACTACTAATTATCTATATGATGAGGGTTTATAGTTACGAGTATGTAAAGATGCTCAAATTTATGGCAAAACATATATTCATGGTCCATTCATAACAAGAAACTGAAAGATATTGGAATTCACTCTTTTCATGGAAATCCTAAGCTTGAAGAATGAATTAACTTGACGAGTTGAGTTACTTTTGGGACTCAATGAGTGGAAGGAATTCATTAATGAAATCCCACATACTTGGAGATAAAAACCCTGAAGAAATCTCTATACTTGGAGCTTGACGAAGATGAACCCTAGTTTGCCCTGTAAAAGAGAAATCGACTCTTTTCTTTTGTTTTTACTAAGTGTCGATTGTTTTCTAAGTAATGAGGGGCTTGTGGTAATAGTAATCTTAATAATCAACTTTGGATGGCTTAAACGACATAGTTTAGGGGTTTAAAAAGTGGAAAAAGAATGGAATGCCCCTTATAAAACGTAACTAAAAAAGATGCAGGGGAGGAAGTACGACCAATCCCATGATTGTGGGACCCACCTACTATCATGGGTGGTGCCCGTGGTTGGGTGGCTGATTTGAGGCTCTCTGAACTTGATCAGACGAGCCATAGTACGATCGTGGGACCCACCTATGATTGTGCCTTGGTTCGTAGGTTGAAAGTCCAAGCCGAATGAGCTTTAGGACTCATGATCGTACCTAAGATTGTGGTTTCAAACCATGTTTGTGGTTCCTTATCGTGGTTGGAAGGTATACTTGTAAACTTTCAGGTGTTTGGGACTGTTTCGATTAGAAAAGAGCATTGTACGGTCGTACATCTCACCAAGATCATACCTATGCTCGTAGGTTCTCACTGCTGGACCGTGCTCCACTAAAATGGCCATAACTTTTTACTCTGATATCGGCGGTTTAAGGCGAAACTGAATGCGTTAAAGATCTTTCGTTTGGTGGGTCTTGAGCTCAAAAATACTCCAGAATCTAGGAGTTATGCTCGTTTGAAGTTGACTATAGGGAGATTCTTTGCAAGAAAACCACCGGTAAGGAAGTTTTTAACTTGGCTTTGAGCTAGGGGTTACTTGTGGTCTTAATACATGTCTAAATCACTTCTCATACCACCAAAGCATAGCATAATGTTTGATTTTACATGTACTTGAAGCATGGTTCTAATCTTAGCTTGGATTTTCGGGGTGTTACAGTTAACTAGCCCTGCCTAATGCGTACAGACTTCTTTATCCCAAGACGACCTATCTCTAGCGTTCCACATTATAAGCTACATTCTCACCCATCCGTACACACAATGGATTCAACAATATTATGTCTTTATTTTTTGGGAAACTTAAGTATTTCCTATGTTTGATTCCGTCATTTGTCTTGGCGTACCCATGTCAGACTCAGACTGGTGTGATATGGGTGCAGGTAATCTGTATGAATCCTTCACAATACACACAGATTTTAAGAACTACATGTACATGTATCGAATACTTACTCCAGGTATCAAGTATACCTATAGATGAATCCACGAAAAATTGAGTATCTCTAGACTCTAATTGGTCAGGCTAAAAAGATTTGGCATCTTACATGTTCCATCAGGGAACATAGCATTCAACTATCCTTGAAGATACAATTGTGGAAGTGGCAAAGACAACTAGACAAGTATTTCCTTATGCCTTAAGGTGTTTGTGCCTCATTTTGTGTTCTTTTGTCTTTTATGTGCATGCTTTCTAATGCATATGCACTCCATTTTGTGATCGTTTGTCTTTTATGTCCATGCTTTCTAATGCATATGCACTTACTTGGTGTATGGATGCCTTTGTTGTTGTTTATTTTATTCTTAAATTTTGTGGATTCCATTGGTGTCCTCTGATTTAGTTTCTTCTTTTTTATGGTTTTCATAGGTTGAGCTTTATGCTGACTATGATCCAAAGATGATGCTTCCGTTTCTCAGAAGTAGCCAGCATTATACACTTGAGAAGGTTTTTGTGAATTAATGGATGACAAGTCCCATCTGGCTTATTGTTCTTCTTATTGACCTCCTTTTCTTTAATAGGCTTATGATATCTGCGTGAAGAAAGATTTATTAAAGGAGCAAGTTTTCATTGTTCTTCTTATTGACCTCCTTTTCTTTAATAGGCTTATGATATCTGCGTGAAGAAAGATTTATTAAAGGAGCAAGTTTTCATCCTTGGAAGAATGGGGAATACAAAGCAGGCCCTTGCTGTTATCATAAATAGATTAGGAGATATAGAAGAGGTGGGTTTTGCTGATTTTGTTAAATTTGCAGTTCAACAGATTAGCCTTATAACTACTCACATGCAGGCTATAGAATTTGTAAGCATGCAACATGATGACGAACTTTGGGATGAGCTGATTAAGCAAAGTCTTAATAAGCCTGAAATGGTAATGCATTACCTTTTTTCCTTCTCTGTAAGCGCTCAGGAGACTGTATTAACATTGTTTTAATGTTTTTCGTTTTGGATTAAGTTGCCTTATTTTTATTTGCAGGTTGGTGTATTGTTAGAGCATACTGTGGGGAATCTTGATCCCCTTTATATTGTAAATATGTTGCCCAATGGTTTGGAAATACCTCGGTAAGTTTGTTGATCAAGTAACTCACATTTTCATTAGTATGGCACTTAAATAAGCTACACACAAGTTTTTTGCTTTTATTCATTTGGCATATGGTATTTATATTGCTGGCAAGTCTTCTTGAATAGTGTAGGAGCAGATATTTAATTATGACTCGGCCTGATGCCGGTTTTCCATGAGTTAGTTATATTGGGTTTGCAATTTATGATGCCAAATGCTGTTAGTGAATCATGAATCGCTTAGCACTAATCTGAATGCTATTGCACTCCATTGCAGTCTGAGAGACCGTTTGGTCAAAATTATCACTGACTACAGAACAGAAACTTCTATTCGACATGGATGTAATGACATACTCAAGGTACATTAATTGTGAGCCTATCTTTCCCGGTATCTTACAGAAGTTATGTATTTGTTTGCAAGTTATGCTGAAGTAATTCCTTTTGACGATTTGGTTCAACTGTCAGGCTGATTGTGTCAACCTGCTCGTCAAATACTACAAGGAAGCAAAGCGTGGAATATGTTTGAGTGAGGACGTCGATCAAGCGAGTTCCAAAAGGAGTGAGCAGAGGTCTTCACATTTAGGAGAGAGAGTCGTGAGTATGAAATCCATGGAGGTCAAGTCAAAAACCAGAGGAGGTGGAAGGTGTTGCATATGTTTTGACCCGTTTTCTCTACAAAATGTATCAATTATTGCCTTCTTTTGTTGTCATGCGTACCATACAACTTGTCTCATGGAGTCCACTATTTCCATTGGCGATAAAAAAGAGTCTGGGGCTGCTTCCAAGGGAACTACGCCATATTATGAATTTGATAATGGTATTGATGATGATGAAGAAGATGACGACGACGATGAAGATGCTTCTTCAGGTACCCCTCGGATGCGTTGTATTTTGTGTACTACAGCTGCAGGTTGATTTTTTTGGGGGGTGGGGGGGATGTCCCATAGTTTTGCTTGATGTGTGCATATATCATGAGCATGTGTTATTATTTATTAGATAGATACTGCTTTCTAATGTTCTTTATCTGTATTTTAGGAATTTGTTTTGTATTTATTGATGAATCAAATTATCTGCTATCCCTTCATCATGGGGACGGCTTAACGCATAAAGTTCTCCAGGTTACTTGTACGATGCTGTTCTTTTTGGAACTGTGACTTTGCTGGTGTAATAATTACAAAAAAGTTGCTTCATTTTCATCGTCTTCGTCTTCGTCTTCATCTCCTCCTTTTTCGATTTTTGACATTTAACCTTTGCGAGGAACTGATTATGAGCAGTTATGAAGTTGAATACTAAATAGGATCGATTTCCTACATTTGGTATCCACAGGTCATGTATATGTCTGGTATGAAGGAAAATGATTTTCCACCATATACAGTAATCACATGATCATCACAAGAACAACCACATGCCTAGTCTAACCAACATGGGTTGTGGTGTAGTGGTGATACTACTTCACCCTTAATCAGAGGTATCGGGTTCGAGCCCTGGGTATGTAAAAAATGTTGTTGGGACCGCCAACCCCAGAATGGGCTTTGCAGTGCACAATTCAGATTAGTCGGGGCTTCAATGAGAGTACCGGACACCGGGTGGAAAATAAAAAAAAAACGTGTCCAATATATTTCCACAAAATGGGGTATGTAGAGGGTAAAGTGTACACAGTTCCGATCACTACCTGAGGATGAGGTAGAAAGACTGTTTTCGATAGACTAGCCTCAAGACAAAAAAGTTTAATGTAAGACCACACAAAAAGTAAAGTGTACGAAGTTTTGCAGTCCTTAGGTAGAAAGATCGTTTTTGAGAAACCAGCCTCAAGACAAAAATACAGATGTGAAATAAGGCAATTTGTCCATTTAGGAATAAGTTGTCAACCACCACGTGTATATATATATGATATAAAATATGGTCAAAATTAGAGTTGGTTAAGACTTAGGGTGCACATTGCAATCCAACCCCCTGCTAGTAGGGGGTTGAGCTATTATATGTATATATTTAGTCAAACTTTTCGAGGTTATTTGTTGGGATATTTTTTTTGTTGCTATAGTAAAAGAGTTGTATAGAGAACATTATTTTAAATAAAATTTGATTGTTATAATAAAGTGTTGTTACGAATAATAAGATAACTGTTATATAAAATCAAAGACGAATGTAATTTTATTGGAAAGTAGTATTTGAAGTCAATATTTTTGACATAAGACATAAATTTGTGTAAAAAATTTACTAGTATTATAAGAAATAGTAGATTCGAACTGATAATACCTTAACGATTAAACCCATATTTAAATTCTGACACATAATTAGGAGTAAACTTTTAAGTTTGTGGATTACAATGTAGAATTTGTTACTCCACCATTTTACTTAGCTCTTATAATAGTATTATTTTTTATTTGATCATTTATATAAATTAAGAGAAACTTATAATTTTCCTCCTATATTGTCATCATTGTTATGGTTTCAAAAATATCGTCATTATCATTAAATAACTACCTGAAGTATTACTTGCAATCAAATTTAAAATTTTAAAATATAATTAATACAATTAATTTAATAAAATAAACTTTTAATAAATATTTCTTTTAAAGAATGTCAAATCAAGTTATACATGTTCATATACATTACATATAGATTATATTTTTACTTAATACATATATTATACATTTGCAACTATTTTTAATTGAAACGATTGGATGAACAACTATTTTGGTTGATTCTTCGAATATTTAATGGGAAAATTTCAGAAATAGCAACTCTGTAGTCTTAATTATAACTTTTATAGCAACAGTTTCATAATTACGAAAAATAGTAAATTGTATTTGTATTTAAGTAAAATGTTGCTATATAAATACATATACAAATATATATGTATTACTCATATATACATATGCACAACTGAAAAATACATATTCTTCTATTACTATGAAGTGGGTAAAATATTGTTACTTTTGCTATAAGTTGTAATTTTGAAAAAGTGTTGCTATTTATTGTAATTGTAGTCTTAAGGATGCTAATTTCTGTAATTTTTCGCAGCTGCAATCATTTTAAAGGCAGCTATACAATATGTTTGAATGGTAGATGCAAAAATTCAACGTGACATTCACTTACAAATATACCTACCAAATCCCTAAGTCAATTTATTTATTTTACAACTTCTCATTCATTTTTCTTCTTCACTTCATTATATATAAACACTACTTGTAAGCTTGAAAATTAATTAGTATTAAAACTATATATTATAAGCTTTATATTGCATCTTTAGTAATCATGGTGTTACTACTTGCTATCGAGTTGTGCGTAGCCGCTATAATATTTGTCATAGTACATATTATTATTTCAAAATTAATAGCCATCGGACAGGGGCGGGACCGGCTTTCTCTCCCGCCAGGTCCGATGGGGTGGCCGGTGATCGGAGCGCTTCCACTTTTAGGTGGCATGCCACACGTGTCACTTGCAAAAATGGCCAAAAAATATGGACCTATTATGTATTTAAAAGTTGGCACTTGTGGTATGGTTGTTGCTTCTACTCCTAATGCAGCTAAAGCTTTCTTGAAAACACTTGATATTAATTTCTCCAATCGTCCAACTAATGCAGGTAAATATTAGTGTTTTGTAATATTCTAAACTTAATTATATGGTTTATGGTATTTGTGTATTGTATGTAGGTAAAAGCATTTGATTAAGTTTTTTGAGATTATTCATATTTCAAAATAATGGTCAAGTTATCCATGTCACACCCATATGCCAGGGGTTCAAGCCGTGAAATCAACCCTGATACTCCACGCACATCAATGTAGGATTTAGGAATCCTAATTCACATCCTCCTGAGATGCGATCCTTTTCCGAATCTTGTGTGAATGCATGATGTAACGTGTACCGATCGACTGCACTTTTATGAACCTAATTGAATATTATACATATAGAACTTTTATATATCAAGAAAAAGAGACTTTAGAGTAAACATTTTGCACATGTAAGTTCCCATTTTGTTTGTCATTTGGTATCAAGTGAATTGAAGAAAAATTTCTCTCTCAAAATCTTCTCACAATCTAGTGTAATTTTGTTGATTTTCTAAATTAGGTGCCACACATTTGGCCTACAATGCCCAAGACATGGTTTTTGCACCCTATGGACCACGTTGGAAGTTGCTAAGAAAATTGAGCAACTTACACATGCTAGGTGGTAAAGCCTTAGAAGATTGGGCTAATGTCCGTGCCAATGAGCTAGGCCACATGCTAAAATCGATGTTCGACGCGAGCCGGGAGGGCGAGCGCGTTGTGGTGGCGGATATGTTGACATTCGCGATGGCGAACATGATAGGTCAGGTGATATTAAGTAAGAGAGTGTTCGTGGAAAAAGGGGAAGAGGTGAACGAATTTAAGAACATGGTCGTGGAACTGATGACTACAGCGGGATATTTTAATGTTGGAGATTTTATTCCTCAACTAGCTTGGATGGATTTACAAGGAATTGAAAGAGGGATGAAAAAATTACACAAAAAATTTGATGATTTATTGACAAAAATGTTTGATGAACATAAAGCAACTAGCAACATTGAAAGAAAAGGAAAACCTGATTTTCTTGATATTGTTATGGCAAATAGGGACAATTCTGAAGGTGAAAGGCTCAACACAGCCAATATCAAAGCACTTTTGCTGGTATGTATCTCTAAATATTTCACTCTCTCTTCACTTTTACTGGTCACTGCTTCGCTTTCCGAGGTCAACTTGCCTAAAGTTATGGTCGAAATTATATAAAAAACGCTACAAGATGCAATCTATCTCATATTAATCTGATGAAAAAATACATTTTAAAATGTTGGTCAAAGTTCGAGTAGTTTAGCCTCGAGAAGCAAAAAAGTGGCAAGTAAAAGTGAACAGAGGGAGTAGTAATTTCTATGCCATCAAGATTACTTAAAATGTATGTTGTTCAGACTTTTAAAAATATTAGTCGATGCTTGTTGGGTCGTTAAAAAATACTTAGTATATTTTTAAAGAATCCAACACATGTGATGCAATGTTTTTAAAGAGTCCGAGTGACATATATAGCTTGAGACAGCCTTAATCGGAAATTAATAGGTTAAAATAGTATATATACAAAATATCACTAGCTTTTTCCTATGTTGCCAACTATCTTAAACTATTATCGCGCTCGATCCTTTAAATATACACTATTAACTAAAGGATCTGACAATATTTTAAAGAGTTTCTTTTGCACAAGTTCATTCACTACAAAAAAAAAGAAAGAAAGGAATTAGATGGACAATATAATTATGCCATAAATGGAAGGATTTATAGTTTTATACTAACTACATTTATTTTTTCTGACCTTTTTTTTTTTTTTTTTTTTTACAGAATTTGTTTACTGCTGGTACAGACACTTCATCTAGCGCAATAGAATGGGCACTTGCAGAAATGATGAAAAATCCAACAATTTTGAAAAAAGCACAACAAGAAATGGACCAAATTATTGGAAAAAATAGACGTTTAGTTGAATGTGATATTCCAAATCTACCTTATTTACGTGCAATTTGCAAAGAAACATTTCGAAAACACCCTTCAACACCATTAAATCTCCCTAGGGTATCGAGCGAGCCATGCAAGGTCGACGGTTACTACATACCCAAAAACACTAGGCTTAGCGTCAACATATGGGCGATTGGACGAGACCCTGATGTGTGGGAGAATCCGCTCGAGTTTGACCCCAAGAGGTTCCTGAGCGGGAAAAACGGGAAGATTGACCCTCGAGGGAATGATTTTGAGTTGATTCCGTTTGGTACTGGACGAAGGATTTGCGCGGGGACAAGGATGGGAATAGTGATGGTGGAATATATATTGGGAACTTTGGTTCATTCATTTGATTGGAAATTACCAAATGATGTTATGGAGATTAATATGGACGAATCTTTTGGATTAGCTTTGCAAAAGGCTGTCCCTCTCGAAGTTATGGTTACTCCGAGGCTACCTTTGGATGTTTATTATGCAAATTGAAACTTTATTTGGTTTCAATTATTACGAGTCTTTCTGACCACTTATAGTGCAGTTTACCTACTAAAGACCGTATCGTGAGTAACTTTAAGTGTTAGCTACATATAAAAATAATGCTATATCTTGAAATGGATCTTTTTTGCAATTTACTTGGCTTTCTTCTAATAAATTCTTGTGCTTGTGGAAGTCCAATTTTTTCTTGATCATATTTGAATTCTTGTATTATTGGACCAATATTCTGGCCCACATATCTTGCTATGGCCCAAAAGGATACACCTTTTAGTAATATTGGGCCACACATTCTGGCCCACAATCTATTGTGGATAGCTTACATAAATCCCTGAATCTTTAAGTGATATTACATTTTATCCCAACTATTTGGTTAATTACTTGTTATCCCGGTTTTTGAAATTGTGATACATATGATATAAGGTGATACATATAGAAAATTGATATATTTAAAACTGACTAGATATTTATTTAAGGAAGTAACAAATTCTCTTTTATTTCGTGGAGTAAATCACTCACAATCAGTTACACAATGAATTAATTAGATTCACAAAATCAATAATACCTCCAATCAACTTTCAAATTTCAAACAAGGAGATAATATCTGAAACAACTATATTACTCTTTTTCTCTTCCTAGCCATGGATAATTGTTTTTTTCTTAGGCAGCTTCCACCTGATGATTAGCTTTTGTCTGACCTTAGCTATTTGTTCAACGAAAAAAGGCATCGTTTCCACCCCAAACTATAGTCGAAAAGTCGAATCCACATCTAAACTATATAAGTGACCTATTATACACCTTAACTATAAAAAAATGATACTTTTTACATCATGTCAGACATTGCACCACTTGCATGTGGTGTGGTATTTTACACGCGCTGTCACGTCAGCATAATTCAAAAAAATAAGAAAAAAAATCGTTTCCACCCCAAACTATAGTCGAAAAGTCGAATCCACACCTAAACTATATAAGCGACCTTTTACACACCTTAACTATAAAAAAGTGATACTTTTTACACCCTGTCAAGCATTACACCACTTGTGTGGTGTTTTACGCGCGCTGCCATGTCAGCACCACGTCGGCATAATTAGAAAAAATAATAAATTTATTATTTTCATAATTTTTTTTTTTTTTAATTTTTTTTTTTTCTCTTCTTCTTCAATGTCTAAAACCTCCATTGTTGTCAATGGCCAAAACCTCCATTACCCCTACTACACCATATTCACCACCATAAACTTTATCCCACCAACAAAATTACCATAACAATTAATTTCTTCTAACATTGTTCTTCATCCGTAACCCATCGTCTTTTCTTAAAAAAAAAAAAATCTCAACTATAATGGCCATTATTGTTTCAAAAAATGGCCACTCGATTGTGGCCTCTGTGTTTTAAATGGTAATGACCAACACATTTTCGTACTTTTTCTATTTGTTTTCAGCTATAATTAAAAAAAAAACTAATATGGTAGCAAGCTACATTTTTGGATGGATTAATAATTAACAGATAGAGAGGAGAAAGTCGACGATGAATCGGACTTTTTCTACGAGAATTCACCGAAAAACATCCTTGCTACAAAATTTTATATTTTTTTTATAAAATTTGGTTTTGCCCGTTTAAACATCAAATACAATTTGATTTTGTTCATTGTGAAATTTACATTGATTCGATGAAGGTAGAGGATGAATTGTGTTATTTGGGAATGGGGTTGAAATTTGAAGGTGGGGTGATGAAGAAACTGTGTTGGTTGGGGTGGGGGTGAGAAGAAGATGGTTTGGGATTGGGTTGGAGTTTCGGGGTGGGGGTGATGAAGAAGATGATGGTTTGGGGGTAGGGGTGATGAAGAAGATGATTGTTTGGGGGTAGGGGTGGGGAGATGGATGCTGGGGGTTAGGGAAGGAGTATTTTAATTTTATTTTTTTTTTGCATTAATTTTTAATTTAAATGCGCCAATTTTTATTTAAATAATTATGTATTTTCCACGTCAGATCTAGGGAGTAAAAAGTATCACTTTTTTTATAGTTAAGGTGTGTAATAGGTTACTTATATAGTTTAGGTGTGGATTCGACTTTTCGACTATAGTTTGGGGTGGAAACGATGTCTTTTCCCTTAATGTTTTTAGCCATTTACTTTTGTTATTTAATAGGCTGGACGCGCCTAAAATAAGTGTAACATACGCGCCTTAGAATGGGGTCACAGGGAGCTAGTAATATCACTTTTATATAGTTAAGGTGTGTAATAGGTCACTTCTATAGTTTAGGTGTGTCTTCGACTTTTCTTATATAGTATGGGGTGGAAATGATGCTTTTTCCCTTTGTTTAGCTCCCACTGGATTTCACTCTTTTGGTTATGTTCGTTTTGTTTTTGATAGGCAACGCATGATAGTCCTGATGATTCAAACAATGGATCGGCGCTGGTTCACCGAAATAGTGAGATTCGGTGATAGGATCGTTGCTCCGTTCTCCTCCGATGTGAATAAAATGTATCACCCATTAATTGCATATGAATCACCCAATAATTGAAATAACAACTGTATCTATCGTATGAATCACCATAATACCATATGTATCATCCATTAATATCATATGTATCAACCATTAAAACCATATCTATCGTATGAATCACCATAATACTCATATAATGATATCGTATGTATCACCCATTAATATAATATGTATCAACCATTAAAACCATATCTATCGTATATATGAATCACCATAATACTCATATAATGATATCATATTTATCATTCATATGAATCACTATTAAAGAATAAACATGTATGAATAACTAAATAAATTTATATATGGATCAATCTATTTTAAAAAAATAAAAATTGGAAGAGATTTTAGGGGAGGAAATTATGAAAAAAAAAATAGTTGCATTCATTAATGGATGAGAGCAAATCAGGAAGAAAGATATTTTAATTGATTATAACTTGGGAGATTTTAGGAAAGATAATCTTTGAAAAAAAATATCTTGCATGAGTTAATGGTGGAGTAAAAATAGGATGTGGGGGTTTGTTGATATGTATCAAGAGTAAAGTGTAAAAATGTAAGGGATATTGGGTAATATAGTCTCTTAGGTTTGGAATTTATGTAATTTAACCATCTATTGTAAGGCCCAAATAGATGGATAACCTATGCATTACCGAGATATAATTAGACACCTCTTAAGTTAATATGAGATAATTTTTGGCCTCATATTATATGTTCGTAATAATGAAATATATGCTTATATTGTTATAAATGTATTTACATTATAGTGAATATCTATCAAGATCTAGTTGATATCTACCATGATTCGAAGTATCTGTCTTTTCGTCAGAAATTAGGAGTATTTTTTCCTATCAATAGAAGAGCTTAAATTGACCACTCAAGAGAAATAAGAATTACTCTCTATTCTCTCTATTCTTGTTCTTCTTTACTTTATATTTTATAACACATTATTAGCACGAGACTTTGCTGTCTTAAATTTGAAAGCTAAGGTATTATTTTATTTCTCTCTGTCATCTCAAATTTAAAGGCTAATGTATTATTTTATTTCTTTTCATATGACTAATAATCTTACACAACTTGAGTTAGTTGCCTCGAGCAAGAACTACCTCTCATTGGCGTTGGATGCTGAAATCCACTTAGATGCTATGAGTCTTGGAAACGCCATAAAGAAAGAAAATACAACATCTAATCAAAATCGTGCTAAGGCTATAATTTTCTTGCGTCATCATCTTGATGAACTTCTGAAAATTGAATACGTTACTACTGAAGATCCACTTGTTTTGTGGAATAGCCTAAGAGAAAGATTTGACCACTTGAAGATGGTCATCTTCCCAAAAGCATGATATGAATGCATGCACCATGAAAATAAGACGTTGGGTTCAAACCTCATCGATTTATGTCTAAGACGTCTTTATATGGATAAGATATTGAGTTTGAATCTCAATACACCATATTGATGATATTATGATGGCTAAGGCAAAATAATGTGTTTTTGATGAAAAGTCAAGAAATCTGTCTATTGAATATGCTCCATTCTATGAAGTGAATGTGGTAGCAATATATGACAGGTCTGGAATATGACAAACTGGACCTATAGTAACAGTTAGAAAATGGCTGTCATAGCATGCATTTTGCAACAGTTATATCCGTTACATAAGGATATAAGTCCTAATGAGACTTTTTAAATAAACTGCTGCAAAATAGCTAGGCAATTAAACTTTTGTTTTGAAGGTGCAAACTAGTATGTGTACTATTAATTTTAGTTAAAAGTGAATGTGATAGCAGTATATGATATATGCCTCGATTTGCTCCTGAAGTAGCAATATCATGAAAGAGGCTATAAGCTATCAGAATTTCATAGGCTTAAGTCATGATTATATTCCATTTCTGGAGAATGAGAAAATTATTAATGCAAACTTGTACTTGATTGTGATGGTATCACAACTCACCTCCGAATGAGGCATAATAACTGAGAAGAGTTATTTCAAAATCTACTTCTAAAGTAGTAAATCGAAAATTTATTCATGTAATAGTAAATCTGAAATTTACTAAAGAAAAAAGTGCATGTCATGGTAAACTTGGAGTTTACTAGTATGAAAGTTCATAAGTTGACATGAACGATTACGACGTCTTAAAGATGTGCATATTAAGTATTAAACATATATTGAAGAATTAAAAAATTCTTCATTTCTTTTAATGTTGCTTGTTCTCATAATAAGTTGGTTGGACCAACTAATTTAGGGATTGGATGCCTCAAAATCTGAAAAGTATAAAAGGTGAATATGGGCCCGTTCACCAGTCATGTGATCTATTAAGATGCATTGATATAAGATGATCACTTGTACGTTTATTGTCAAACTATAGTTTGGCATTCATAAAGTTGCTTATTCAATAAAATTGAGATAAAAGCATAATTTTCAGATTGTGTAATCAAGACAATTTATCTTGATAACGATGGTTTGACATTAAATGCCTTCGATAAATAGCTAAACCATTGCTAATGAGAACAAAACTCTATTTGTTGGTCTGAAATATGATATTTTGCATACAATAACATTTGTATGCATTAGAACAATAAATTATGATCATTTCTCCCCCCCAATTGGTTCAAGGTTAGGAACCAACTATTTCATGTAATAGTTTTAATGTGTGGTATACGATTAATGAATATACCGTGATGCACAAAGATGAATTCCTCAAATAAAATGGAGAATGTTTGTTAGTTTTCATAACATAAGGGGGAGATTATAAGAGGCTATGAAGTGCGTTAGGAATTATCATCAGATCCTCATTCAAAAGATAATTCAAGTTAAATGTCGAAAGCATTTCATATTTAAGCTGCAAGTGCTCCTGTTTTGTGTCCCTAAAGGACAAAATCTATGCATACGTGAAGTGTGGTAGACTAATTGGTTCCAAATAAAATAATCCTTGAAAAGAATAAGAAGCAAGTAATCATAATAAGAAGGCAATGTGTTGTTAAAGAGCCAATGACATAACATTTCACGAAACCTTATGAGAGGTTTAGGTACCTGAAAATAACGAAGTGATGAGATCTCAAAATGTTATGTCACATTGTGAATCGATACAAAATGATACATTATTGATGATATCTTTGATACAATATTGGCGCACTATTGTGAAAGATTACGAGGATCCAAATTCTACGTTTATTTAAGCATGCTGACGTAGAAATATTATCAAGTGACATGAAAGGATGCATCTTGGTAAGTATAAAACTTATTTGATCTGCAGTCCACACACTTAAAGATATCACACATGATATGTTGAATATTGTCACTTGACAAAATTTACATGAAAACTTGTTTAAGGATTCAAAATATTTGAAGCATATAAGAGTTTCTAGGAAACTTATTTATAATCCTTATATTGCATAAGTTTATAACTTGAAAATTATTGAAACTCTTAGAGAGTTTTCAAAAGCAATAGATTATTTGTTGAACTGAGAAATATACCAATTTGGATTGGCTATGAAGTATCATATCTTAGTGCAATTGGTGTACTCATGTATCTTGCAAATACTACAAGGCCTGATATAGTCTTTTCATTCAATTTGTTAGCAAGGTATAGTTCTGCTCCTACTACGAATACCGAAATGAGATCAAACATATGATCCTATGCTATTCAAAGATTGCAATCCCGGTCTTGTTGGTTATGCTGATGTTGGGTACTTATCTGACCCGTATAAAACTTGATCTCAAATAAGCTATATGTTCACATGTGGGGATATTGTCATATCTTGAAGATATACAAAGCAATCTATCTAGCCACTTCATCGAACCATGCAAAAATAATAGCTATTCATGAAGCAAGCCAAGAATAAGTATGATTGAGATCCATGATACATCTCATTCGAGAAAAATATAGTTTGAAATGTGACAAAGTACCCACAATTTTATATGAAGCTAATGCAGCAAGCATAACACATCTTAATGGAGAATTCATAAAAGGAGATTGAACGAAGCATACTTCATCAAAAAATTTCTATACACATGAGCTACAAAAAGAATGGTGATAGTAACGTGCAACAAATTCATTCAAGTGACAATGTGGTTGATTTATTCACCAAGTCTCTTTCAACTATAACTTTCAAGAAGATGGTGCACAAGATTGAGATGCAAAAGTCATTGATGTTCTCACCAGGGGGAGCAAATACACGTTGTACTCTTTTTCCCTTTCAAGGTTTGTCCCGCTGGATTTTCCTTGTAAGGTTTTTAACAAGACAGCCGAAATGCATATTATTAGAGATGTGTACTCTTTTTCCTTTTACTAGATTTTTTTTCCATCAAATTTTTTCTAGTAAGGTTTTAACGAGTCACATTATGAATCAACTAGACATTCAAGGGGGAGTGTTATAAATGTATTTAATTATAGTGAATGTCTATCAAGATCTAGTTGATATCTATTAAGATTCAAAGTATCAGTCTTTTAGTCAGAAACTAGGAGTATTTTCCCCTGTAAATGGAAGAGCTTAAATGATCAAATAAGAATGACTCTCTCTTCTCTCTATTCTTGTTCTTCTTTGTTTTATATTTTATAACATATATGATAATCTGACTAAGAAGGTATTAATTATAGATACAAATTACTAATTTGTGCCCTTTTTGAGTTTAATTACTATGTATTTAGTCTTCGAGGGTAAAATAGTTAGTCCTTCTGATAAAGATCAAACGTTTATTTACTACATGACTCGCTATAAAAAGAAAATTCTTTCGCTAAGATGTGATTCTTTCGAGCTAGAAATAGGTAGACATTTCGAATATGTTAAATAAAGTTACCTCTTTTATCGTTATTTCCATGTAAGCACATTTCATGGAAATATCTTCTTAGAGATATTTTTTTTGGTAACTAAGAGGCTAATCAATGTAGATGTAATAGCTTGACATTCGACTTAATTGTATTAGTTATTTAATTAATAAGGGATATTGAGCCGTTACAAAATTAAAAATATATTTAATAGGAGAAATAAAAAGTAAGTGCCAAATAAATGAGGGGGAAAAGTCACTTTAGTTTTTGTTGTTGTGAAAGAATAAAGAAAGAATGAAGAGAGTGGGATCTCTAAAATTAAATAAATGTTAATAATGAAAAAAGTTATATTATTACTTTCTTCGTCCATCTTTACTTATTCATTATTGACTTGACACACATTTAAAGAAACAAGAAATAATAAGAGTAATTTTATCATATCACTTTTTAAATATTATAAATTTAATGTTTTGGAAAATGCATTTATAATGAATACTATATAATAGCAAGGGATCAATAGTCCCAAGTGATAAAATATCCATTTTTCAAATTGGACAAGTATCATTGAATACCTATTTTATTGTACTACTATACACCTAAAGATGAACGGAGGAAGCTAAGTACATTTTTTTCTTGAATGTTTTTAGGATAAAACGGAGAAATGCAAAATGAAAAAAGAAGAAGATAAATTGGGTTGATACTAGAAAGACTAAATGCATTTCTAATAATTAAAAAGACATAATGTATGTATTTGCAAATTACGTTAAAATACTATAAATCACAGCTATTAATAACTTGATATACTTAAAATAATTAAGGTTAAATAGTTTTGAACTCTGAAATTTTATTTATATTCCAAAAATTAAAATCGAAAACATATATTGAAATCGTGACAGCATGAACTCCTATATCTAGAGCTTTAACTAATAGCCAGAACTACTTTAAAGGCAATTTTGAATGTCACATGCAAAAGTTCAACATGATAGTCACAAATTAAAAACCTACCAATCCCTAAGTCATTTTTAAAATAATTTTACTACAACTTCTTCTAGCATAAAATATAATTTATATATATATACACACAAAAACAATTGTGAGCTTCAAAATTATTAAATCTTCATTATCTTTTTTTTTTTTTAATCATGGTGTTACTTACTAGTGTGTTGGGTGCAGCAACTATAATATGTATCATAGTATATATTACTATTTCAAAAATAGCCACTAGCCGGGGCAGCCGGGACAGCCGCGGCAGCGGCTCCCCCGGATCCCATGGGGTGGCCGGTGATCGGAGCACTTCCACTTTTAGGTGGCATGCCACATGTGTCACTTGCAAAAATGGCTAAAAAATATGGACCTATTATGTATTTAAAAGTTGGAACGTATGGTATGGTTGTTGCTTCTACTCCTAGTGCTGCTAAAGCTTTCTTGAAAATACATTATAGCAATTTCTCCAATCGTCCACCTAGTGCAGGTAAATTAGTAATTTTTAAATTCTAAACTTTTATTATATGGTTAAAAGTAATTGAGCGTCAATTTCATCATAGCTATGAAATATGAGTACTTTAGTAAACATGCTAGCTTTATGCATGAATAAGTATGATTTATGTACGATTTGATTATATGGTATGAAATGTTTTGGGGGTAGTTTTTAGCATCGAGAGAACAAGGGTTCAAAATAAACTCAAGTTTCATAACTACATGCCACTGTAGGTTATATGTTTGCTCAAGAGGCACGATTCGGAATTCATACGTTTATAGTTGTGACTTTGACTGATTAGGACAACCTTTTTTATATTGGTGTATGACACTAGACTCCACGATGCTCACATGGTTTATGTAAATTATAAGAAACTCTCATCTAAGAGATTTAACTTTACTTTTATAGTTTTCATGATACGATCCTTATACGTTCCTATATGATATGATATTGACATGGCTTGTCTTCAGAAAAGTCCCCACTTTAGTTTTAAAACTATCTCACCTTCAGTTGATATGAATTTTATGAAACCTACAGATTTGACACTTCTTTTAATTCATGTTAAGATTATGTCTTTATGTTAGTTGGTTTAATACCTACATAGTACATTCAAACATATTGATTGCATACTTCTTTTGCATGTATACATTTTTCATGCAATGTAGATTCAGACGTTCACTCTTACGCATGTAACTAGTTGTCCATTAGCTCAGACTCCAATAGTGGTGAGTCCTCATTATTTGAGGACTTAACTTAGTTGTTCCTTTCTTTTTTTTTAATTTGTTTTAAGGTTAGCCAGGGGACTTGTCCCGAAAGAATATGTTATCCCGTTTTAGAGGCTTTTAGATACTAGAGTGTGATCTGTGTTGGCCCTTCAGGCCCAGTATTTTGTTTCCTTGAACTTGCAGTTGTGTTTCAAACCTTATAAGTTGTGCTTTCAGTTTCAGCTCCCGCTTTATAGTATTCTATATGCTTAGATATGCTATGCCAAGGATTAGCTTGGGACTACTTGCTTGTGATTCTAAACATCGTGTCTTGACTAGGGGTAGACTCAGATTGTGACAATGCAATAGCTGTTTTGCTCGATGCATGCCGCCATCTTCCTATATACGTTGCATCCTTGCAATCTAGGGTGGGAAAGGACTTTTGTAAGGAAACTAAGTAGGCGTTTGACCATGAAATCTAGTATCACGAGTAAACCATGGACTTGATTCACGATTTGAGTAACACATGAATCTGGTTCACGGCTTGTCAGTCATCAAAACTACATATTTCACACTTCATATATGGTTTGTGGTATTTGTTTGTTCTAGTAGGTATAAGCATTAATGATGATTAAATTTTTATATTATTCCTATTTTATAATAATAGTAAGATTGTCTCTCAGTCTAATCTATAAGTTATGAGTTCGAGTCATGAAATCAACTATTAATGCTTGTGTTACCTAGGAAGCCTACATCATACCATCTTGTGGTGCAACCCTTTTTCCGAACCCTGTATGAATGCAGGAAGATGCTTCATGCACGGGCCGACTACCCTTTTATTGTCCATATTTAATTTTAGGGTAATGACATATGCAACTTTTCAACACACAACGAGTTTATATTATCTGAACCTAATACTGTATGTTTTCATACAAATGTTCTATGTATGAAAAGCACTTAGATTTCGATAAGTATTAGATCTAGCTCCATATTTTTTTAAAACCCTTCTAAAAATCTAGTGTACTTGTTGATCCTCTAAATTAGGTGCCACACACTTGGCCTATAATGCCCAAGACATGGTTTTTTCACCCTATGGACCACGTTGGAAGTTGCTAAGGAAATTGAGTAATTTACACTTGCTAGGTGCAAAAGCCTTAGAAGATTGGGCAAATGTCCGTGCCAATGAGCTAGGCCACATGCTAAAATCGATGCTGGGCGCAAGCCGGGAGGGCGAGCGCGTGGTAGTGAAGGACATGTTGACATTCGCGATCGCGAACATGATTGGTCAAGTGGTATTAAGTAAGAGAGTGTTCGCGGAAAAAGGGGCAGAGGTTAACGAATTTAAGAACATGGCCGTGGAACTGATGACGATTACAGGGTATGTTAATATTGGCGATTTTATACCTAAATTAGCCTGGTTGGATTTACAAGGGATTGAAAGAAAAATGAAAAGTTTGCACAAAAAATTTGATGATTTATTTACAAAAATGTTTGATGAACATAAAGCAACTAGTAATATTGAAAGAAAAGGGAAACCTGATTTTCTTGATATTGTTATGGCAAATATGGATAATTCAGAAGGAGAAAGGCTTAGTACAACCAACATCAAAGCACTTTTACTGGTATGTATCTTCTAAATATTACTTAATTAATGCCATTTATATTTACTTTGAAGCATATGTTGTTTGAACTCTTCAAAAATATTGTAATAGGTGTGTGTCGGATTCTCTAGAATTAAATTATTTTGGAGAATTTGACACCGACGCGATAACAGTTTTGGAGAGTTCAAACAACATAGTTTGGAAACAATCATAATTGAAAAATTGGTGAAAAGTATGTTACTCGAACTTTTCAAAAATTCTCTCCGGTGTTTGTTGGATTCTCTAAAAGTTGTACATTTTTGAAGGATCTAACACGAATCGACAATATTCTCGTAATAATATAAACCAAGTGTGTGTTTCATAGTAATTTTTTCTTATCAGATCTTTCAAAAATACACTATCACTATTCTAATGGATTTTTCTTTTGACAGAATTTTATTGCAGAATTTGTTCAATGCCAGTATAGACACTTCATCTAGTACAATAGAATGGGCACTTTCAGAAATGATAAAAAATTCCAAAATTCTCAAAAAATCACAACAAGAAATGGACCAAATTATTGGAAAAAATAGACGTTTAGTTGAATCTGATAGTCCAAATCTACCTTATTTACGTGCAATTTGCAAAGAAGCATTTCGAAAACACCCTTCAACACCATTAAATCTCCCTAGGGTATCGAACGAGCCATGCACGGTCGACGATTACTACATACCGAAAAACACTAGGCTCAGCGTCAACATATGGGCGATTGGACGAGACCCTGACGTGTGGGAGAATCCGCTCGAGTTTGACCCCGAGAGGTTCTTGAGCGGAAAAAACAAAAATATTGACCTTCAAGGAAATGGTTTTGAGTTGATTCCATTTGGTGCTGGACGAAGGATTTGCCCGGGGACAAGATTGGGAATAGTGATGGTGGAATATATATTGGGAACTTTGGTTCATTCATTTGATTGGAAATTACCAAATGATATTATGGAGATTAATATGGAGGAATCTTTTGGATTAGCTTTGCAAAAGGCTGTCCCTCTCGAAGCCATGGTTACTCCGAGGCTACCTTTGAACGTTTATTATGCAAATTAAAAACTTATTTGAATAATAATGGTTATTTGTCTAGCGAGTATTCTTAATTATCTAGAGTGCAACCTGACTGCTGAAGACCGTAATATAGTCTCAAGTGTTTGTAATATATAAAAATATTGATAGTGCCATAAGAAGGGGTTTGTTTTGTAATTTGTTTGAACTTTTCTAATTAGTTCTTATGTTTGTGGAAAATTATCTTGATATTGTTCTTCTGATTTAATTGTTTTTTCATATCGATTGGTACGTTGTTCATCCATCTGAAACAAAAAATAAAAAATAAAAAATTGGAAGTTTTTACATGGAATTCCATAATATTTTGAAGATCTTTTCTTATAATTAATATAAATGGAGGGCATAGGGTAGAATATTAATTCAATTTCAAGGGTGTTATAAAAGTCCACTAGGATAAATAATTGTAATTTTGATAATTACTATGTTTACTATAAGAATAAGAGTACACAATTGTGCACAACTACTTTATATATGAGAAATAAAACTCTTAGAAAACCATGCTATTTTCTCTTTCAATCAAAATTAGGATTTGGACTGTGATATAAGATATTGATTGAACTTATTATTATAAGTTATAACATAGACTGTGATATAAATGTGTTATGATAATTAGTTTAGATTAATGTGTATTTCTTTTCGAATTATTTTTTTGTGTGTTCAAGACTGGCGTTCTGCTTCTGATTATGACTGATTTGCTGATGTTGAGTTCTTAATGCTCTAGCTTGATCCTCAACTCTTAAGAGGGCCTTTAAAAAGTCTTAGTCGAGGAATCTCAGCAAATATAGACATATAGCTCATATTACGCATCTCCGATTGATAATTGAGGAGCGCAACAAGAGAGTGAAAATCGACAAAAAATTACTTGACTTCATTTATTGCTTAAGAGTATACTTCAATTCTGACTTAACTTCATTCTAAAAGAAATGATGAAACTAAGGGTGTTAAGTGGGCCGGGTCGGGTCAACCCGAAATCGGCCCATTAAGTTTAGCCGGGTTGTGGGCCGGGCCGGTTCGGGTTGTAGTTAAGTGGGCCGGGCTGGGTTCAAAAGTAAAATTTTTAAAAACAACCTTGAACCAGCCCACTTAACTCAACCCGGTCTAACCCACCTAAACCCAGTTAAAAATCCAATCAAACTCGGTCAAAATCCAAAAAAAAAAAGTTTTTTTCTAATACACACTATATATACCCACCTATATACATTTTAAATACGTTAAACAATATATATACACTATATATATAGTATATACTACATTAGAATTTAAAAAATATATACACATAAACACATATATACGTAACATTCAATATATACGACTATACGTACTACTTTAAATAAAACATATACTACAATATATATATATATACTATAATATATATATATATATATATATATATATATATATAGTTATATACTAATTTATAAAACATATACACATGTATACGTTAAATATATACGTCAATAGAAGATATATACACATATATACGTACCATTCAATATATACGTACTACTTTAAATAACATATACTACAATATATATATACTACAATATATACACACACTATATATATAGTTATACACTAATTTATAAAGCATATACACATGTATACGTTAAATATATACGTCAATAGAAGATATATACACATATATACATGTACACGTTAAATATATACGTCAATAGAAGTTATATACACATATATACGTACCATTCAATATATACGTACTACTTTAGATAAAATATACTACAATATATATATACTACAATACACACACACACACTATATATATATAGTTATACACTAATATATAAAGCATATACACATGCATACGTTAAATATATACGTCAATAGAAGATATATACACATATATACGTACAATTCAATATATACGTACTACTTTAAATAAAATATACTACAATATATATATACTACAATATACACACACTATATATATAGTTATACACTAATTTATAAAGCATATAAACATGTATACGTTAAATATATACGTCAATAGAAGATATATACACATATATACGTACCATTCAATATATGCGTACTACTTTAAATAAAATATACTACAATATATAGACACACTATATATATAGTTAGACACTAATTTATAAAACATATACACATGTATACGTTAAATATATACGTCAATAGAAGATATATACATATATATACGTACCATTCAATATATATGTATTACTTTAAATAAAATATACTACAATATATATACACACTATATATATATATATTGTTATACACAAACATATAAAGCATATACACATGTATACGTTAAATATATACGTCAATAGAAGATATATACACATATATATGTACCATTCAATATATACGTACTACTTTAAATAAAATATACTACAATATATATATACTACAATATACACACACACTATATATATAGTTATACACTAATTTATAAAGCATAACATGTATACGTTAAATATATACGTCAATAGAAGATATATACATATATATACGTACCATTCAATATATACATACTATTTTAAATAACATATACTACAATATATACACACACACACTATATATAGTTATACACTAATTTATAAAGCATATACACATGTATACATTAAATATATATGTTAATAGAAGATATATACACATATATACGTACCATTCAATATTTAAGTACTACTTTAAATAAAATATACTACAATATATAGACACAGTATATATATAGTTATACACTAATTTATAAAATATATACACATGTATACTTTAAATATATACGTCAATAGAAGATATATACACATATATACGTACCATTCAATATACACGTACTACTTTAAATAAAATATACTACAATATATATATACTACAATATATAGACACTCTATATATAGTTATACACTAATTTATAAAATATAGACACATGTATACGTTAAATATATACGTCAATAGAAGATATATACACATATATACGTACCATTCAATATATATGTACTACTTTAAATAAAATATACTATAATATATACACACACTATATATATAGTTATACACTAATATATAAAACATATACGCATGTATACGTTAAATATATACTATTTTAGAAAATATATACACATATATACACTATTTTAAATAAAACATATGCTACTTAATATAATAAATTAATAATAGTAAAATACTTAATAGTAAATTAATAATATATTAAAACTAAGTTTTAAATTTAAACTAGAAATTCAATTTAAATCATTAAATGAAAAAAATTACAAAGTACGAACTAAGGAATTAATGAATGTTGAATTTTATTTATTGCAAAATGATCCAAATTTATAATTTACATGAATGAAAAATCTACAAATTTTGCATCATTTTCTCCAACACATTCATGTTAATATTAATGGGAACTTGCATAGGATAGTCAAAGTCAACAGGGGCAAAACCATGCATTGGACTTGATTCTGCTGAGTTCTCCCGTGAAGTCATAATTTCTTCAAGTCTCTGCTCGTCGTTCGGCTCCGCTTCCATTCCTTGATTTCTTCGTTCGGCTCTAATCCAATCTCTGAGGCAAATGAGAAGATTCATTGCATTGCTTCCCAATGAATGTCGGTTGTCTCCAAGTTGCTGTCGTCCTTGACGAAAAACGCTCTCCGATGCAACGGTTGACATTGGAACATTAAAGATATCTCTAGCTAATCTTGAAAGCACAGGATATTGTGCTTCATTACTCCTCCACCAATCCAACGCGTTGATCCGTCGTGTGCGATCCTCTATCGGCGACCGAAGATAATACTTGAGCTCTTCCCAATAAGTTGATGTGTAAGCTCCCTCATCGACACTGTTCCAACAATTTAAATCATAAAAGTGATCAGGAAAACCACTATGTGCCGGCCTTTTAGAAGATGATGGATCCTCGGGAGGATAAGGAGCGACAGTTGGAGTGATATTTGTAGGTACGGTTAAATCAACTAAATCAGCATAGTGATTATATAATTTATCTATGTATTCATTCGCATCACCCATAGCCGTCCACAAATCAGGTTGTACTTGTTGAGAAGCATTGTTAGTATTTATTTCTAAATTATTATAAATAATACTACTAAAGTGGCACATAATATTATATTTCATGCACGGATTAAGCATAGCACCAACCAAGTAAATAGGGGCAATCGAAAAAAAATATTTTTTAAATTTAGCAAACATGGCACTAACAACATCTTTGTAACCTTCTTTATTTTTATATTCTTTGAGTAAAGAAGAAATATCGGCTATTTATGCCAAAATATTAAAAACAGTATGATAATAAGCACCGAAAAATTCAACCGTAGCTATATAAATTTTTTTCAAAAACTTAACAAGATCATTAATTACAACCCAATCAAAATCATGTAACATGCAATCAGCAGAATCAACAAACGAACCACAATATTGGTTAAAAGATAGTGTAATAGAAACTCTATATTTATAACAAGTTTTTAAAAAAGCATACGTAGCATTCCATCTAGTTTCACATTCTTCAGGCATCAATATCGGTGCAAGTTCATTTTGTTCGCATTTAAGTTTAAAGTTTCTAATTCTACTTCTACGATTATTTCTTTGAATAAAACCAACGGCAAGATGAATTTTTTCAATATAAAACTCAAAAAACTCAAGACCATCTCTTACAATAAAATTATATATATGACATGCACACTTAATATGAAAAATTTCAGGTAACGACGGAGATAGCTTAAATTTTAATTTTGTTATAGCAGTCTTGTTGTTAGAAGCATATCAAAAGCAATACATAAGATTTTATTTTCGATACCATAAAATTCTACAACTTTAGCAATCGAATCAGCAATAAAATCTCCAATATATTTACGATCTTCATCATATAAAAAAGCAAGAATACGTTTTTGCATAGTAAAACTACTATCTATCCAGTGACAAGTAGTAGTTAAATAATCATTTTTATTTACAGCACGCCCAAGATCAGAAGTTAGGGACATTCTACATTGAATATTTTTTAACAATGTTGATAAATAAAAATAATATTGTGAATGAAGTCTAAAAATATCGGCCCGACAAGCACTTCTAAGAATACCATTAAACATAGGATTATAAATTGCTTGAATATAATGAATAAAGGCATCAGAAGAAGGAAAACTAAAAGGCAAACAACCCACAACTACCATTTTAGTTATTTCTTCCCTGTCCCTTAATTTATTATACTTCATTATTACCTGACCGATTGCTGGGTCCATTCTAGTTTGAGTTGGCCCACCAACATTCGCACCACCTCGTGCAATATTTAACTCTCTTTCGTGAGCGTCACCTATATGTTTCATTAACGTATCCATACCCCCTTGCTTGCCTCCGCTTTTATGCTTATATATTTGTTGACAAATATTGCATTGCACCTCAGTATCTGATATACGTTCAAAAAATTACCATGCAATACTAGTTGTTTTACGAGCTCTTGGGACACGGAGAGGATTGGGAGGGAGATTAACCGATTCAGATCGAACGTTAGCATTTCCTACTGTGGGTGTCTCACCAATATTTTCATCATCTTTGTCTAAATTAACCGCACCTACTTCATTTTCTTCTTCTATACCGTAATTTTACTGAGCTTCTACATAATCCATATCGTGGGAACCTACACCTAAAGGTACGCCTACTTCTTCCTCAAAAGGTTGACTAAGCGGTGTCGGAGGCACACGAGTACATCTACTACTTGAAGTACCTCTACCACTAGTAATTTGCTTTTTGCTACCACTACCGCTTCTGGGACAAAAAATTTTAACACCTTTAGTGGAGAGGTTTCTTAATTTATTCATAATATAAATTAAACTAAAAAAAAAATTCAAAACACAAATATAATAAAATTAAATATTCAATAATTAATACACTAATTAAAAATTAAACGTAAGAGATGAAACGATAATACCAAATTTTGAAAGTATCCAAAGGTTGCGACTTTAGAAACTTCCACTCGTACTTTGTAATCGCAAAATTAAAAAATTAAAGTGAGCACTTAAGGAATTTAAATATATAGAATATTTGAGAATTGAGAGAGAATGAGATTTGAGAGAATGAAAATTTGTGTGAAAAATGATTTGAGAGTCTAGGGTATTTATAAAAAAAAAATTGGGATTAAAAAAATATTTAAAATGATTTTTTTTTTATAAAAACTAGCCAATTGAGCCGTTTTAAGGGCCCAAAGGGTAATATAGCCATTGGGCCCAATGGTCGAATTTTGACCCAATCCGATTTTAAAAAAAAAAATCTAAAAATTACACAAATACACAACTTATGTTTCCAACATTAAAAAAAATCTCAACTCCCTAAACATATTACAAAAATCCCAACATATACACAGAATGTTATGTATATGTTGTCTATGTTATGTATATTAATAAGGAGAGAGAGTAAAGTAATTAAAATGTGGGAGCGAGTGTAATTACTTCCAAAAGGATTGGTATTTATGTTATTGCCCGGACCGGGTTTGGTTCGAGCTGGGTTAACCAGGCCCAAACCAAAAAATAACCCAGCCCGGGACCCGGTACCCTACAGCTCGTGGGCTGACCGGGCCGGGTTTGCTTAGTCGGCTGGGTCAGCCCGATCCATTTGGCAAGTATAGATGAAAATCAACAAAGACTTTAATTTCACCCTGGTAAAGACTAAAAATCAGTCAATTCTAGACAAAATATACTGATTACATGCTCTACTGAAACACTAAAATGAATGAAATCGAAGTCAATCTTACTCAATTCTGAAAATAGGAGTCGAAACCCAATCATTTGAGATTGATGCTTAGGCTGCGCACTATAGCAAAGAGAAAGTAAGAATTTGAGATTTCTCCCTCTAACTCAAGAGAAAGAGCTGTAACTATTTCCTTAGTATGACTTCCGTGGAAGTCTAATTGATTTCATTCTTAGATATATTTGGAAGTTGAAAGCTAATAGAATTGAAGTCAGATTCTTTCTCATTAAAATTATTGTTATTTGAAGTTCAATTTGCTCTGAATAAGAAGACCTAAAGGCGACCAAAAGTTTCTTGAGCTTCTTACTCAAAGATAGTAATGTTTGTTAAGAATTCATGCCCTACTGATTATCTTATTTTTGCCTAACTGTTGCTTATCGATGGAGCGGGTTGCCTGACATGTTTCACTGACGTGTTTCAAGGAAGCACTAAAACAGAAAGTAAAGAACACAATGATTTTTACGTGGAAAACACCCAGCTCAAAAAGGTGTAAAAAAGCACGACCTGCACCTCTACAGAATTTAACCCCAACTTTACTAAATAACTCTGACCCTCAACAACGAATGATTACAAAACTCTTGTAACCAACAAATAGGAATTATAAACTCTAATCCCTATAACCCAACAACTAGAAATTATAAACTCTAATCCCTTTAACTCAATGACTAGAAATTATAAACTCTAATTCCTAACTACACATACACTTCCCAAGGTATGCGTTCCCAAAGTCTCTGAGTTTTTCCCAACTCGAAGACTAGCTCCTAATTCAGTTTCTAACACACTGAAACTAATATTACATCAATAGTTCAAACACAATGAATAGCTCTAAAAATCAATGCTAAAAATCTTAGTTGGATTCTATACTTAGGACCTGGTTCTTCAATGTGTTTCTTCAGTGATTGAGTAGCGCTTCGTGAAGTCAATCTGTCGATTGTGCTTTTCTGCTTTGTAAGTGCATGAGTTACTCTATATGATGCATCTTCTATTTAAACACAGCTCTCCAAAAAGTTATTCTTTATTTCAAACTCCTCCTTTAATCAGAACTCTCATTACATAGAGTTCTACTTCAAGTGAAACTCCTTCTTCAATTTCAACTCTTGTCTCCTTAGTATTGTAGTCAAACTTCAGCTCTTTAAATCAACTTATCGTCAAGTATTTTACTCAATCACAACTTCTTCAATTTCTCACATGATCAGTAGCTTGAGTATATCAGAATTAGGCTTGCTCATTCATTCCTGACTTTCAGCAATCTTTGTCTGCATCTATCAGTAAAACCTGAAACCTGTCTTCTTATGCTTCGACCGGGTCAAGTAACATGGTCCATTCATGTGTTAGTCATCAAAAACTTCATTGATATAACAAAGACTCCTTCAATTTATATGTTTCCTATCTTGCGCAGACGTCTTCAATCTGCAGAATCTTTCTCCTTCTATATATAGGACTCTTCAGGATATGCTCAGAAGTGAAACTCCTTTTTTCCATAGGACTCCTTTTTCAACTCAACTTGTTTTTTCTTACCATCAAGTGTTTGAATCTGTAAGACCCCCCAAACTCCTCTTGTAGTCTGAGATTTAGAGCGTGTCAAGTGAAGTGTAAATTCGGCCCTAAAAGATTTTGAAGTGACTTCCCAAGTGAGAAATATTTTGAAACATGTCGAATTTCCCTAATATCAACTTTTTTATGAAGAGAATTGAATAAGCTTTCCGTCGATACCAAATTCGTCCAAATCCGACATTCAGGCGAAGGTTAGAACCATTTTAGTGAGACAGTGTGCCACCTGGCACTTTAGCGCGTCACGGAGTCAGCCAAAATGGCAATTGTCAAATTCCAATGAGCCTTCACGATGCCACCGCATCGCGGTGTATTTCCAGTTCGCAACCAAGGTGGCAACGCGATTTCCACCGTGTTGCGCCATCAAGCAGTTTCCCAATTGTCCACTTTCCAGTAAGCTGGCGTAATTATGGCGCGTTGCGCCAGCGTGAAAATCGATATTTCGTTCAGGTTCCATTATTTAAATTTCAGGGACCCTTTGGTAATTTTCCTAAATCCCCAATCAGTCTCTACACGGGATTTAAAACCCCAATAGCCAAAGTTGCTCATCTATTCGCATTACTTTATCAAGAACAAAACACTCTCTCTCAAAGATAGAAAACCCTAGCCCTCAGGTTTCAAAAGCAATCTCAAGAATCTTTCCAAGAGTCTTCAAGAACTGCAAGAATCTAGAAAACTAAGGTATGCAGATGTTTTCCTTTTATCCAAGAAGTTCAAGAATCCTTTTTTAAATTCAATAGTATATATATATTTATGAGATTTTCATGATTTATTTTGTAAATAGAAATTGAAGTTCAAGTTGTTGATGAGTTTTAATTCATGACTTGATTTCAAGGATCCAAGCTTTGATCCTACTATGTGACGTTCATGATAAAATTCCTTCAAGTCGCATGATATTGATGTATTCATAATAATTTAAGTATAGAATCTGTGGTATAACCAAAGTATGCTACCCATATGTTTGATAGAATGCTTAAGTAAAGAGAATAGTGTCTTTTTTAGTATGTTAAGCATGAAATCCCCAATTATGTGATAACTAGTGAATGCCAAGCGTTTGTTGAAATGCCTTCATGAATGTATTATGATAAGTTGCATGCATTCTTGTTCATGAGTATTCCTTATTGAACAACTATGAGATATTAGTATGCCTACCCTATACATTTACATGCTTATGACATTCAAGTGATTGACGAGATATCGTACTGATTGTGTTGTGAATGATAGTCCATTGTCATGATATTCAAGTGTGGTTCTGTCTTATTAATTTATGCTATCAAGTCCTGGGGGTATTTATACTCGAAAACTTAGCTGCTTGTCTAGAGCCGAGTCAGTCTCAAGATAATCGCGGTCGTGCTATGATCCATAGAATTCAGTCAGTGACAGAACATTTAGGAAAATTTAGAAATCTCAGTACTAGTTCAATCCAGCCTCAGACATCAGTCACTTTCAGACAGAAAGTAGAATTCATAAGTATTTTGTCAGATAATAGAACCAAGTGAACTAAGTCAGATCAGTCAAGAAATATGATCAGTAACAGATTTAGCTCAGTCTAAGTTCAGTTAAGAATCAGTTTAGAGTCCTTTAGTTAGGAGTAGTAACTATCATCGAGCTAGTGCGGGGATGACAACTTACCCATTAGAGAGGAAGAGCCGTTAGCAGAAATCCCTGTACTCCAAAACTGCGTAGCCAGCGCAGGACCAGCAGTCACCCGTTATATTAAGGCTTGACTATCATACTGCCTTAGTCTTGACTTCCTATTCAAGGTCACCCGTTAGAGAGGCTTGACTATATCAGAGGTTTTTACCCGTGGCACGGTATTGATACCCTTCCAGCTGGGGTTACAGGTTGGACCCCATCAGATCAGATACAGGGTATGTCGATTAAGTGAGAACTCCCACAGTTACAGTTTCAGTATCAGTCTTCAGAGTAGAACTCAGAAATCAGGACTGTCACATACAGTCATCAATCTCAGTAAGGAACTCAGATAGTTCCATAGATTAATAGACCACCCGCTAGATAGGCTTGGTATCTACAGAGGTCACCCGTTAGATAGGCTTGATCTCAGTCCCAGATTCAATTGAGTTTTTCTCAATATCAGTTCCAGTGATCACCCATTAGTTAGGCATGATCTCAAGCTTAGTCAATCTTAATCGTTATTAGAAGGTTTAGAGATCATCTCGCTAGATAGGTTTGATCTCAGATTCAGCCAGTCGGTATCAATTATCGATAGGCTTAGTCATCCAATTTATCAGTATTAATAAGTACAGATATCAATTTCAGTAGCTTCAGACATGTATAATCACAGTATGTTCAGAAACCTCAGACTGACGGCATATTCAGTATCAGTTATCAGATTCAGTCCCAGTATGCTCAGTCACAGTATGCACAGTATGTTAAGTAGTTACAGATTCTCTATGTATGTTAATCTAGCTCTTGTATATCATTCAGTTAGTTATTGTTCATGCATAAGCCCTTGCATTTAGCCTTACCTCATCTACATACTCAGTACATTCTCGTACTGATGCATTTATGCTATGGTGTTTTATTTGACGTCATAGGTTCAGAAGCACGAGCCCCAGAGCACCCTTAGCAGTCCAGATTCAGTCAGTAGCAGTAGACGTAGCAGTGAGTCCTCATCATCCAAGGATGCTTCTTATTTTAGTACTTCATTAGATTTACTTTATTATCAGTATGGAGTTAGTTGGGGACATGTCCCATCAAATCCACAGTTCAGACAGTTAGAGGCTTTTTAGACAGATGTATTAGTATTCAGTTTTCAGTTTGAGTATTTTAGACGTTTTGAACCTTATGGCAAGTTTTTGCCAGCTTTCCGCATTTATTTTATTATATTATGCAGTGCTCAGGTACAGATATCAACAAAGGGTTAGCTTGTGGTCCTTTGGAGTTATGAGCACCGTGTAACGACTAGGGGTAGTCTCAGGTTGTTACAGAATCAAATTCAACTTCTTCAAATTTGCACATATTTATTTCCTTGAGTTTATTAGAATTAACCACTCATCTGGTTCTTGATTTCTTCCACCCTTGTCTTTAATCATCGATGATTTTGCTACAAGTTTCAGCTACATGAGATAATGTGTTTGTGAACCAGGTTGACTGACATGTTTCATATCACGTTGTCAGATTGTCAATCATCAAAACTACATCGTACTCAACAATGTTAATTTGAAAAAATGGAAAAGAGTTATGATTCTCGAATTATAGAGTCAATTCTTCATATTGTCATTCAACTTAGGAAAATATCCCACTAAAGTCATTTATCTTTTTTTTATTCCAATAATGTCATTCAACTCTATACATCTTTCTTACAAATTAATAATTGCTAAAATAATCCTTATTCTTTAAAAGAAAAATAATCAAAATAGTCCCTTAAGTTAATTTTTGAATTGGAATGATCCATGTTCTTTAACAATATGATATACTAATAACTTTTTAACTGTAAAAAATAGTGCGTATGATTTTAATTCAACTTCTATTTGTAATATTAAAATAATATAGTCCACCAAAAAAATGTGGTTGATATTGTTAAAAAAACTTATATCCACTCTATTTAATTAAAAATTTAGGAGTTCAATGATAAATAATGTTTTATATTTATTTATTTATTTTATGATTAATCTTTATTTTTTGATAAAATAGTTGAAATTTAGTTGCTAGTTTCTTCTAAAAATAATTACCAGAAAATTCATAATTCACATAGAAGACGATGAATTCCTTCAACCTCTCGACTCTCTAGCTACTAGAAAAAACAATCACATATAAATATTTTAAAGAATTTCTATAAAATATTGATGAAGGACAACATAATAATATCATAAATCAATAAACATCAAATAAAATTATAAAATTCATATGATCATTGTGTAATTTAAAAATATTAAAGTTTTCAAATATTATTTTTGTCAATCTTGTGATATTATTTGGGAAAAACCTATATTACCTCTTCAACTTGACTTTAAAAACTAAATACATCTCTCAACTTTTTTATTTTGCTTTTTACTATTGTGATATATCTTTTTAAATTTAATTACTCACTCTGTCCCATTTTAGTTGGTCGTCTTACTAAAAATAAATGACTCATATTAATTGATCACTTACTAAATCGTAATAGAATTAATTAATTTTTTTCATGATACCCCTATAATTCATAGCATACATTAATATCTCAACAATTCCAATTCAATATTCATTTGTATGCCCATATCATTAACATTACTAATGGGTAAAATAATAAAAAATTTCATTCAATTTATGATTTTTTAATCACCATGTAAAATGGAATGTGCCCAACTAAAAAGGGATAGAGGAAGTTTGTAATGAAGTAAAAATATGAAATATAGTTGGAGGTCTATTAATATTTCAAATAAAAAAAATAAAGACTATTTAAATTCACGGTTTAACTTAAGGGACTATTTTGCTCATTTTTCTTACAAAGAATAAGGTCTATTTTAGCAATTGTTAGTTTGTAAGGAAATGTACAAAGTTGAATGACATTGTTGGAACAAAAAAAAAGATAAGTGATTTTAGTAGGACATTTTTCTAAGTTAAGTGACAATACGAGGAATTGACTCCGAATTATACCTGGCTCTAGATTAATTTGATAGACACATAATTGGTCCTTGCCATAATCAGACAGATTGTGCTTCATTCTCAAACCATAATTAACTTAACTTTATTTCCAATTCTCATTTAATTTCTTGTCTCGTAAGTGCCTATCATGTCATGGTTCTTGGCACAAGAAGAAGGATAATATAAGCTCTTTCGTCAAGTTTGGATCATGACATTCAAGAATTGGTATTCTCATTCAACGCATTACAAACAAATGTATGATATTTGTTGTTTTGCAACAATTTTACTATATAATTTCACTAATATATATTTTTTTTGTTTAAAAAATATGCATTAAAACTTTTGTTATGCGTGAGTTTTAAGAAGAATTGGACCACAAAGATTTATTATACACAGAGTTATCTTGCATTCTGCCAGAAGTTATTCTCAGTGCTTAAATTCATGACCTTCTGATCACATGACATCAACTTTGTCAATTTACTCTAAGAATTTTATTCTATCTTTTGATTATTATATAGAGTAAAGCATCTAGTACCCGCCCCTTGAACTATGACCAAATTTGCTACGACACACTCCAACTTAATGGGGGGCCTATTACCCCTGAACTAAATTTTAGATATTTTTGTCATCCTTTTTAGCTGACGTGGCACCTTTTGTCACCTTTTTTTAGCTAATATGGCACCTTTGACATGGATCTCATTTTATGCAATAAATGTGCTATGCCAGCACAAAAGAGTGAAGAATTAAATATGCTAAAATTGAGTTTAGCGAGGGAATAGAACTCATACAAAGTTAAAATATATCGTAGCAATTTTGGCCATAATTCGAGGGGATATTAAATACTTTATCTCTTACTATATACTCCATTATATAGTTCAATATAAACATTGAACATGGATAGATTTTTATGAAATGATTGCTTGAAACTTTGCTTCATTACTAAGCTTAGGGACCCTTGTTTAGGCATGGCTCAAACAACATTGTATTTGTGCTGACAAATTTGACTTGATTCATAATGATCAAGCACTAATTGTTGTAACTTTATGCAGAGACGGATCTAGATTTACGTGAGTTTAGTAAATATTATTCGCATTTTATTATATGTATTAAGAGATTCACTTAATATCTATAAATATTATGTCGTGAATTTAATTATTATTGCAGATCAACTTGATGTCATCGTAGGAAACTGATCATAATCTTTAAAATCTCTACTTCTTTATGTGTAGCTCAACCATACAAAAAAATCAAACATGCTCTTACAAAAGTTTTATATATATCTATACTAGTTGTGATTCTAAAGCAACAGTAACTTTCATAAAGATAAATGTCTTTTTGGAATATTTGCTAATGTGTATATATATTATATAGTCCGCATGTTAGACCATCAATTCCAACTTTTGTTACATTTTCTATAAACGTGCTTTGTTTTGGTCCAAAGGTATATATATATATATATATATATATATATATATATATATATATATATATATATATATATATATATATATATATATATATATATATATTACTTTAATATATAAATTCATAATTTTTATCGATAGGATTTAAAATTTGAAGAAAAATTAATTGAAGAGAGTTTATATCTATAATATATATATAAAAGATTATTTTAATCATATATTAATAATATAATTTTCTGCCAAGGAGATTCGACCCCTAGTAAAAGACTGGCTCTGCCTTGACCATCTCCATCAACTATTATCATGCATATACATAACATTACTTAGAAGTTATTGCATTTCAGAATAAGTATTTAATTACTGCCAAAGGATATGGTCCAACGGATGGAGTTGTTCTTTTCTTAATCAGAAGTCTCGGGTTTGAGCCCTTCCTTAATAAGGAGCGCTTTCCTCCGAATATAACCCTACACAGCGCGAATCCGAATTAATCAGATTCCAATATAAGTACCAGACACCGAATGAAAAACAAAAAAAATAAGTATTTAATTACGTAAAAGGAAGATGAAAAAAAAAAAAAGCAGCTTATTTGTCTTTTACTTAAAACCAGTAGTTCTAACGGCCACTTGGATTCTTTCAAATTATTTTTCATTATTAACAAAAATAATAATAAAGACAAAATACAATCTTGTTTTATAGTAAAAATAATTAATCCTTGTGGTTTCAAACTTTCAAGTTCAATCTACTCATTGTAGAGAATTTCCTATTTTTTCTTAAAACAAAGTTTTGTTCTTCTTCTTCTTTTTCATGCAAAATTGCAAGTGGCATGCTAATTGTGTATAATAAAGCCAAATTATTGTAACTACCATACGTTATGGTAATGATAAAGTTTCATAAAGTTGCTTAACTTTCTATTTATCTTTTCAATAAAATTAGAATAGTGGTCATAAAAGGTTACAATAAGATTCATGATTTGAAGTCACTTTTTAGAAAAAAAGAATCTTTTTTTTATTTTTAGAATGCAACTTAACCATAAGTAGTATGTTATCATTAAATCTAAAGATACTACACAATTACCCCCAAACTATATCCGAAAGAGATGTGACACACATCAACTTCAAGGGGCCCTATTACCTCTGAACTAATTAAAAATGAAATTTTCACCCTCTTAGTGACTAGGTGACACATACATAGCACATACGTGTGTGCCACGTATGTGCCACATAGACACTAAGGGGGTGAAAATTCCACTTTTAATTAGTTCAGGGTAATAGGCTCCCCTTGAAGTTGAGGTGTGTCACAGCTCTTTCGGGTATAGTTCAGGGGGTAATTGAGTACAACAACAACAAAACCCAGTATATTCTCACATAGTGCGGTCTGGGGAGGGTTGAATGTACGCAGTCCATACTACTACCTCTAGGGAGGTAGAGAGGTTGTTTCCGATAGACCCCCGGCTCAAGACAAAAGACATTAAACAGAAACATCAAAATTGTAGAACATGATACAAATAAAATAGGTACGGCACTCGCAATTAGAGAAAAGAGAAAAAGAAATACATGCGCAAATCAATAACTAAAGCCATAAATAAATAGATAAATACATAAATTTGCCAACAAACGACAGCGAGTCCACCTACTTACTGACTACTACTCCTCCACACCTTTAGCCCTCTACTCTAATTCTTTTCCTCCATAACTTTCTATCCAGGGTCATGTCCTCAGTCAGCTGTAACTGCTCCATATCACGTTTAATCACTTCTCTCCAGTGTTTTTTCGGTCTACCCCTACCCCACTTGAAATCTTCCAAGGCCAACCTCTCACACCTATGAACTGGGGCATTCGTGCCCCTCTTCATCACATGACCAAACCATCTCAACATCACTTCCTGAATTTTATCCTCCACCGACACTACTCCCACCTTCTTCCGAATAATTTCATTCATAACCCTATCAGCCCTAGTGAATCCACACATCCAACGCAACATTCTCATTTCCGCCACCTTCAACTTTTGGATATGAGATACACTCTGCTCCATAAAACATAGCAGGCTGGACTGCAACTCTATAGAATTTGCCTTTCAGTTTGAGGGGCACCTTCTTATCGCATAAAATTCCCGAAGCGAGCCTCCATTTCATCCAACCTGCCCCCATGCGGTGAGATACATCCGCATTTATCGCTTTATTCCCCTGAATCGTAGACCCGAGATACTTAAAACTATCTCTCTTGCAAATCACCTAAGAATCCAACTTTACTACCACTTCCTCCTCTTGCCTCGAGTCACTGAACTTGTACTCCAAGTACTCCGTCTTGGTCCTACTCAATCGAAAATCTTTAGACTCTAGGGTCTCTCTCTAAATCTCCAGCTTATCATTAACCCCTTGTCGTAATTCATCAATCAGAACTATATCATCCGCGAAAAGCATACACCAAGGCACCTCGCCTTGTATATTCTGCGTCAACACATCCATCACCAAAGCGAATAAAAACGGACTAAGAGTTGATCCCTGGTGCAACCCTGTCAAGATTAGGAAATGCTCAGAATCTCTTCCCACTGTCCTTACCTGAGTCTTCACTCCCTCATACATGTCCTTAATCGCTCTGATATACGCCACCGGAACCCCCTCGCCTCCAAGCAACTCCAAAGAACCTCCCTAGGGACCTTGTTATACGCCTTTTCCAGGTCTATAAACACCATGTGAAGAACCCATTCTCTCTCTATACTGCTCCACCAGTCTCTGTACAAGTGAATTTGCTCAGTCGTGAAGCCACCAGGCATAAAACCAAATTGGTTCTCCAAAATAGACACAATCTTCCTCAACCTCCGCTCCACCACCCTCTCCTAAATATTCATCGTGTGACTCAACAACTTAATACCCCGGTAGTTGTTACAACTCTGAACGTCACCCTTGTTTTTATATAGAGGAATCATCGTGCTCCATCTCCACGCCTCGGGTATCTTTGCTGACTTGAAAATATTGTTAAACAAGTTGGTCAGCTACCGCAACCCTGACCCGCCATACAACTTTCAAAAATCCACCAGAATCTCGTCGGGCCCCGTCGTCCTACCCCTTCGCATCTTGCAAATAGCCTCACTGACCTCCTCTACCCTAAAACACCGATAAAAGCCAAAATCGCGACACTCCACAGAGTGCTCCAACTCTCCTAACACAACACCTTTGTCCCTCTCATCATTCAAGAGCCTATGGAAATAAGATTTCCATCTATCCTTAATGAGGACGTCGTCCACCAAAACTCTGTCATCCTCTCCCTTAATGCACATCACCTGATCCAGATCCCGACCATTCCACTCCCTAACCTTGGCAAGCCTAAACAACCTCTTCTCCCCTTCTTTCTCCTCTAACCTCTTATACAAACTTTCAAAAACTGTTGTCTTAGCCTCCGTAGCAGATAACTTAGCCTCCTTTTTAGCTACCATGTACTCCTCCCTGCTCACCTGTTTCTCTTCTTCATCCTTACTCTTCACCAACTTAGTGTAAGCCGTTTTCTTCGTCTCCACTTTTTTCTTAACCTCTTCATTCCACCACCAATCACCCTGATACCGATCAGACCAGCCCCTCGAAACCCCCCAACACCTCTCTAACCGACTCCCTGATGCAACCAGCGGTTCTCTCTCATATACTGTCCGCGTCCCCTCTGCACTCCCACACCCCCAACCCCTCCAACTTTGCCCCTATCTCCAAAACACTAGCCGGAGTCAGACTGCCCCACCTAACACTAGGTCTACCCTTCCTATCCCGACGTATCTTACCCTTCTTAATAACTAAGTCCATCACCAGGAGTCTATACTGAGTCCCAAGAGTCTCCCTCGAAATTACCTTACAATCCTTACACAAAGATCTATCCCCCTTCCTAAGCAACAAAAAGTTAATTTGAGTCTTGACTATCCTGCTACAGAAAGTAACCGAGTGCTCTTCCTTCTTCGGAAAGCTAGAGTTCACTATCACCAACCCAAAGGCCCTCGCAAAATCCAAAAGCGCAACTCCCTCATCATTCCTACGAATCCAAAGCCCCCATGTACGTCCTTGTACCCTAATGAAAAAGACCCAATGTGCCCGTTGAAATCCCCTTCAATGAAAAGCTTCTCCGAGCTAGGCACACCTCTAACCACCTCGTCCAAAACCTCCCAAAATCTCTTCTTCTACTCCTCGTCCCGACCCCCCTGTGGTGCATACACACTACAGAAGTTCAAAGTAGACCCCCCCAAGACCAAATTGATAGTCATAATCCTATCACTAACCCTTTTAACCTCCACTACCTGTTCCCTAAGCTCCTCGTCCACTAAGATACCTACGCCTACGCTACCTGAATACCACAACTTGTACCTATCTACATCCCTCGCCTTGGAACCTACTCACTTGGTCTCTTGGACACACGCAATATTAATCTTTCTCTTCCTAAGAATCTTAACCAGTTCTATCGACTTACCCTGCAGGGTCCCAATGTTCCATGACCCTACCCTCAATCTATCAACTCTCTTATCCCTTCCCTTAACACCTCACACTCCGCAAGTCGGGCCTAACCCACCCTCAGCCCCCCACCCCCACCACTCCAAGACCCCCTGGACCCCTAGGACATGACCCTAATCCACCATTAGCCAACCAAGCCAATACTCAAACACGGTACTACCAAGGCTAAAAGCATCAGTAACAATAAAGGCCCACGCAAAGCTCAAACTGCAACAAAAATTCAAACACAACAGGTGATAGAGAAATACAGAAAGTATGCACAGAAGGAAATCAGAAACAAGAAACAGGAAAATACGCAAGAGACAGACTAGAAACATGCAGTAAATTTTCATATCCGGCCAGTATATTTTCAACATTTGATTAATTATCTTATATATATATATTGTTTTAGTCAAATTTACATTGTCAAGAGATTCATTATATATATATAGAACAAATTAATATGCATGTCTATAATCCCATAATGCGAATTCAATTGTTAATCTTTAATTTGAATGTGTTTTTAAATTTTTATGTAAGGACTTATTTATAGGCTGTTAAATGCTATAAAATTGTCAATTTGGCTAATGTCTCATTTTGACTAAACAAAATACTAGTAAATTGAATCATACAAATGTGGACATAAAGTGCAAGATATTATTGGAGATATAATTAACTTAATGAAGTGAGTTATTTTTAATATTTGAGTTGTTTATACATTAATTTCAATATGATATTAGAGCAAACTCCGAAAAATATTGGATATTTCAATTGCAAAAGTTGAAAAATAAATATTTATAAAATTTATTCGAAACGATAAAATTCCGACAGATAAATTAAGTTTTATCAACCCCTTTAATAGACCTTAGACAAAGCAAATTCAAATTAGCAAAACTTAATAACAAAATTCTAATTGAAGACCTTAATCAGAATGAATTCAGATTGGTCAAATTTCAAAGCGAACATCAGATATCGACTAAGAAAAAAAAAATTGTTAGATAAAACATTCATGCCCCACATTAGAGAGTGGAATAACACTTATAAATATCTCCACAGTTTATATAACACTTAACCAAAGTTTTTTTCTTCTCTCAATGAAGATGAATAGGCTTTTCTTATTCCAATGGCTTCTTTTGCTTCTCTTATTCATCTTCACAAAAACTTCAATTTCTTCAAAACTCCATAAAATCCCAAGACTCACACCACTTGTTGAAAATATAATTCAAGATTTTAACACCCTTTCTTCTACTTCAATAAGAATTCTACCAAAAGGATTTGAGACTTATTACTATACACAAACACTTGATCACTTTAATTATGGACCAAAAAGTTACAAAACTTTTAAGCAAAGGTACATAATTAATTCTAACTACTGGGGTGGTTCAAATTCAAGTTCTCCAATTTTTGCCTATCTTGGTGCTGAATCTTCCATTGATGGAGATCCTTCTTCTATTGGATTTCTCACTAATTTTGCACCTCAATTTAAAGCTCTTCTTGTTTACATGGAGGTAATTACACTCATTAGTTCCATCAAGCATATGTACATTTGGCAACTAAAATTTAGGGCAACATTGATCATAAATTTTGAGAGTAGATTTAGAAATTTTATCGTTAAATATTTGTTTAACCATGAGATTTGATTAAAATTTTGAAAATCTGACCTTTGTTTATTTCAAGTTTCACTCACAATGATGAAAATCCTTTTTAAGTAAAATACATGTTAAACATAACGTCAAATTCCAAAAATCTGAGTTTTGAAATTTCAACTTCAGAATCTATGATCGAAATGATTACTCCGGGGTGGTGATGGGGTCGAAAAATTACACTGATCGCTTAGCTTCGTTAGTCCTCATTCAATAACTTTGGTAAAACATGACAAAAAATTCATAATAGAGTCCGAAAAGTACGGTGTTATTTTCTGTTTCTGAGATTAAAATTATTTATCGTGAACAGATACAGTAGCTGCTGAATTTCTTGAGTTTTGTCCCTCTATATTTACTATACTTTAAGTTGAATTCTCTTAGCCTTTTCTATGTATTTACTTATTTATATTTTGATTCTCTCTATAAAAATCTAAACTTCGACACTACCATTTTTCATAATAAGTTCTACATCACACGAATTCTGATTAATCGAACCAACGACTTTTATGCTTTAACTTTTTTTCTTTTTCTTTTTTTGCATACAATTTTTCAGCATAGGTTTTATGGAAAATCAAGACCATTTGGGACAATGGAAGAAGCTCTAAAAGATGAAGATATTAGAGGATATTTCAATTCAGCACAAGCTATAGCTGATTATGCACAACTTTTGTTACATATTAAAGAAAAATATTCAGCACAAAAATCTCCAATTATTGTCATTGGTGGATCTTATGGAGGAAGTAAGAAAAAAAAATTGTTCTTAATTTTTTTCTCTTTAAATTCTTTTTATTTTTAGGTAATTTAGGGTGTGTTCGAGAAGCGGAAAGCATTTTTCAGAAAATGTTTTTAATTTTGTCATATTCGGTTAGTCAGAATTTTAAGAAAATATTTTTTTAGAAAATACCACCGTCCATCACACCACATCTTCACCCCATCACCGCTACCTTATCTCCATAGAATTCGCCTATATATATATATATACACACACACACTTTTAGCATAATATATTTATTTTTTTTTGGCTTATGTAACAATTTCGATAAAATTCACTTATATTTCAAAAAAATATTTTCGAAATACCGAACACACCCTTATAGTTTGAATATTCTTAAAACTCTTTCTCTAATTTATTTTATTATTATTATTACAATTATTTTTGCAGTGCTTGCTTCTTGGTTTCGAATGAAGTATCCACATATAGCTCTTGGTGCGTTAGCTTCATCAGCTCCAATTCTTTATTTTGATAATATCACTCCACAAAATGGATATTATTCAATTGTATCTAAGGATTTTAAAGTAAGAAATTTTGTTTCTTACTCTTAATAAGTTATTTATTATTTTTTTTATTTTTTTTACTAACTAATTTAATTTCTATAATTATTTCAGGAAGCTAGTAAGAGTTGTTATCGTTCTATAAAAAAATCATGGTCTATAATTGACAAGATTGCTTCTAGCAAAAATGGACTCTCCTATCTCAGTCGAAAATTCAAGACTTGCTCGTAATGTTCTCTTTAACTTTCATATATTTAAAAAGTTTTACATCGAATATGCTACTGTTGTTGTGAATTTCAAAAAATTAAGTTTAAATATATATGTCCTCAAAATTTTTATATCATAAAGTTATTTTTATTTGTTTTAGTAGGTAACTTGTCTCGTTTACTTGTAGATGTCTTTTAGTTAATTTGATAGTTATATATGTCATCCGTACTGTAAGAAAATTTTACACCATCAGACACCTTTATTTATTATAGCAATTAGCAAGTAAACTATTTTTTTTTGGTTGAATTTATATCATTAGAGAGAGTATGTAGAGTTTTTTATTAATTAATAATAAATTAAAAACCTGGACGTGAATAATTACCAGGAAGGTGGGCTAGACACCTTATCTTACCAATTTTAATACCTATATTAATATTGGCAATCATAGAGAAAGAGCTATTGAAACTAGGTATATGTAGCAAGTAAATTTCTTTATTATGATAGCACATTTTTTTCTGCACGATTTATATGAATCGTACTGTAAAAAAATTTATACTATATATATAAGATCACCTTTATCTGTTGTAGCAAATAAGATGTCTTATTTTTAAGGTTTAGAAATCTCACATTTCTAGGGACACTTATTTTAGAATGAACTAATAGTAGTATGAATTACATATATGGATCGCCAATGTAAGCAACTTTTACATCAGATCTATTTTATCTGTTATAGCATATACCCATCTTATATTTAAAATTATAAATCTCATATTTTAAAGAAATTTACGTGTATGATATTATTTGAGTGATTGAGTAACATAAAAACTTTTCTTGTTTGCATCAATTATATACAGTATTGGTATAAGTAATTCACCATCATATCACTTTTATATGTAATAGGAAGTACTTACTACTTTATTAGGCGTCTTTTACTTGATCAGATAATGTAATTTTTTTAATGATATTAAAACAAAAAAAAGAAACTAATTTTTATTTCTATATTTATTTAGTCTTGATTAGATCTATATATTTTCATTCATCATTTTTTCTACCTTGGTGGTGCCACTTCATGAAAGTCCACAAGATCCACTACTTTTCTACACCATAATCATCGATAAGGTCAAATCTAGATCACATCACACATATATGCATTTACATACTGTGAAGGGTGGTCAGTTTGAATACCTTTTATCAAAAACTTCCGTTGTACATATAGAAAATTATATGTAATATATTAATATCTTAACACCCTTCTCGCGAAATTTCTGGTTTCGCCACGGATAACATGTACCTTTTGTCGGGGAAATTCAGGCAGTTGAGGGATGCATCTGAGTTGAAAGATTATTTGGATGAACATTATTCAGTGGCTGCTCAGTATAACCAGCCACCAATTTATCCAGTGACAACACTTTGTGGAGGAATAGATGGTGCACCAAAAGGAAGTCATATTCTTGATCAAATTCATGCTGGCATTGTTGCCTTTGCAGGAAAGAGGCCTTGTTACAACACAAACACAACTCCTAGTGAAACTGGCTTGGGTTGGAGATGGCAAGTAAGTTATGATCACACTAATTTATTCAAGAGTTTAAGTTATATATACTGTGACAGTATAAAGATATAGTTTATGTTATATCGAGATGAAATAGGTTATGCTATCAACTAGTGTTTAAGTCAAGAATGTAACCTAGAGGTCCACTTAATGCGGATATATACTAACATTGAAGATTAGGGTCCAAATCACAACAAAGAGTTAATTAAAAATTAATATTTTTAAGTTATATATAGTGATAATTATATAAAGATATAGTTCATGTTACACCGAGATGAAATAGATTATGCTATTAATTGGTGTTTTAAGTTATCTGATTGTGAACGTTCAAGAATGTAGCCTAGAGATTAATTTAACGTGGATATATACTGAAAATTGAAATTGGAGATTAGGGTCCAAATCACAACAAAGAGTTAATTAAAAATTAATATTTTTAAGTTATATATTGTGGCAATATAAAGATACAGTTTACGTTACACCGAAATGAAATAGATTATGCTATCAACTAGTGTTTTAAGTCAAGAATGTAGCCTAGAGGTCAACTTAACACTTATATATACTGACATTGGAGATTAAAGTCCAAATCACAACAAAGAGTTGATTAAAAATTACTATTTTAAAGTTATATATAGTGATAGTAGAAAGATATAGTTTACTTTATATCGATCGAGATGAAATAGGTTATGCTAGTGTTCAAGTCAAGAATGTAGCCTAGAGGTCATGAACTTAACGCGGATATATACGGACATTGGAGATTAGGATCCAAATCACAACAAAGATTTAATTAAAAATTAATATTTTTAAGTTATATATAGTGACAGTATAAAGATATAGTTTACGTTACACCGGGATGAAATAGATTATGCTATTAGTTAGTGTTTTAAGTTTTCTGATTGTGAACGTTTAAGAATGTGGCCTAGAGATCAATTAACGGACATTGGAGATTAGGGTCCAAATCACAACAAAAAGTTGATTAAAAATTAATATGTTAAAGTTATATATAGTGATAGTATAAAGATATAGTTTACGTTATATCTAGATGAAATAGGTTATGCTATTAATTAGTGTTTAAGTTATCTGATTGTGAACGTCCAAGAATGTAGCCTAGAGGTCTAACTTAATGCGGATATATATACTGACATTGGAGAGTAGGGTCCAAATCACAACAACGAGTTAATTAGCAATTATTTTTAAGTTATATATAGTGAGAGTATAAAGATATAGTTTCTGTTATATCGAGATGAAATAGGTTATGGCGTTATGCTATTAATCAGTATTTTAAATTATCTGATAGTGAACGTTCAAGAATGTAGCCCAGAGGTCAACTTAATGCGAATATATATTGATATTGGAGATTACGGTCCAAATCACAATAAAGAGTTAATTAAAATTAATATAGGTGTTTATTTTTTGGGCTAGCTATATGATGGGGTGGTAGTAAGTATCTGACTTTGAGTACCCAAGATGTGGCTTTAAGTGGTCAATGAAGTCAAGGCAAATCTGTATAACATGATGCAAATTCTAGTAAAACTAGAAATATTAGGTAATTATTTTGCAGGTGCAAAAGTCTTGGGTTGAATAATGTTATCTGATATTTGGTGTGGGGTAATTGGTGAACGTCCAAAAATATATTCTAGAAATCAATTTAACACGAATATAAACTGATATTGTAGATTAGGGTTCAAATCACAACAAAGAGTTAAATAAATTAATATAGGGGATTTTTTTTTGGGCTACCTATATGATGGGGAGGTAGTAACTAGTAAGTATCTGATTTGAGTACCCAAGATGTGACCTCGAGTGGTCAATGAAGTCGACGCAAACCTGTATAACATGATCCAAATTTTAGTAAAAATAAAAATATTATGTAATTATTGAGTGGAACAATGTTATCTGATATTCGATGAGTTGATTATATATGTGTCTAAGAATATAATTTAGAAGTCAATAAATCGCAATCTATAGATACTAAAAATCTTAGTTAATGTCTTTCTATTTGTCAACGCGTCGGTAGACAAAGTTACTCACTATTATTATGTATGATGAAAGGTAATAAATAAATAATAGAATAATCGAGATACGAATAAATGATTCGTTTTATTATTTTTGTAGACATGCAGTGAGATGGTGATGCCAATAGGGCGTGGCAAAAACGACACAATGTTCTTTTCAGAACCTTTCAATTTAGATGAATTCATAAAAGAATGCAAGAAAAAGTATGGTGTCTCACCACGTCCACATTGGATCACAACTTATTATGGAGGACATGTATGTATACCTCTTTCTCATATACTTTAATTTATTACAAAAATTACAACCTTTTATATTTTTTTCGATTTCTCACCCGGTATATAATTTTATACGTCCTGATGGCCGATCTGGAGTAGCCACCACAACTAGAATAACCAGAAGACAAAGCCCTCAAAGACTGATCACTATCCTAACCAGGGCGATCACTAACACAAGACTGGCCTCCGTCAGTAGCATGGACATTAACTAGAAACAATTTTTGATGTTTCGAGGGAGGTTCGTCAGAAATTGGCTCATCGGGAGTTTTTCTGAAGGAAACCCATATTTCTGATTGACCTTCCTTGAAAATCTTATCGAAAATGTGTTTGTTTTTAGTAGCTCGATATCCATTTTAGGGTTTGATTCATCCCAATCCGTGTTGGGAATAAGCGCTATGCTGCTCAGACTTCTTTAGAATGTCGACGGATGTTGAATCTCTCAAAAGTAGTGTATTATCTATATACACAGGTGTGATAATATGTTTTGTGAGTCCCAAGCAACATTATATTGCCAAAAAAGACTCATTTTGGAGATAAAATGCTTCCTATCATAGACGCGATCCACTTTCAATGCGTGAATCTGAGTCCTGAAACCGACTCTAATTATAAGTAAAGGATGCTTATCACCTAATTCCATTCTTTAGTATTGTGATAATTACAACCTTTCCTCATTATGCATGTTTTGTCATGTTACTTTTTCTAACTATATATTATATTTGATATGTGAACTAAATTAAAGATTGAATTTTGCAGGATATAAAATTAATTCTTCATAAGTTTGCTAGCAACATCATTTTCTCTAATGGGCTAAGAGATCCTTATAGTAGTGCAGGGTACGTAACCCCCACCCCCACCCCCACCCCACCCTCAAAATATTTTCTTTTTTTATTTGGTTTTCTTTATGCTTACATTAATTTTTTTGTTTCTATTTTAGGGTTTTGAAAGACATATCTCCCAATCTACAAGCTGTTTACACACGTAATGGTATGCCATAATTATTTACTTTCCAAAACAAACTTAATAATAAAGGAACTCATGTTGTTTGTTTTGATAAACTAGGAAATGTTAGTTATTAAAGGAATCTAACATCAATAACTAATTTTACAATTATGAGTTGTCACTTTTAGTTTCTCTTTCTCACGAATGTGGAAAAAGATAATTCACTTAATCATATTACTTAAATTTAAATATTTTATTTCAAATATCTCATAACCATCGAGGGATTTGATAAATTAAAATGGATAGAATCTTTTAAACCTTAATAAGAGATTGAGTTCATGGAAATAATCCTCCTAATAAGAGCTTCGTTTCGGCGCCGTCTTTGAAAAATAGCCATTGTAGAGTTTCTAAAATTTCACAGGTGAAACTCGATGATAATGACTAACTTCAATTACAGAAGCTCCAGAGTAATATATCGAGGTTCCAAAATGAGTATCGTACATTGAGTAGAAAAACAAATCAAAAAAATAAATAAATTATTGTAGATATATATTGACTCTAATTTCTTCTTCTTCTTGTTTTTTTTTTTTTAATGGATTTTAGGTTCCCATTGTTTAGACATTCTTAATGCAAAGCCAAGTGATCCAGAATGGCTAACCATGCAAAGGAACACAGAAGTTAAAATCATTGAAGGATGGATAGCACAATACTATGCTGATGATCTCAAGTCTCAACTTCCTCATCAAAATTAGAAAAATTCCCTAAATAATTAGTCTATTTATTATTATATATTGCAAAATATATATATATATAAAGTAAGACAAAGAATGGGGAGGAAAAAAGTTGTTGATCTCATTTCACATGAGTTTGATTTGTATGTATTAATGAAATTAACAATGTTGTAATTCTCTTTATTCTTCTCTAAATTTTACTTCATAATTAATTAAGGAACTATCATTGAGTTTTAAGTTACCAGTTTCAGAAAAATCTTTAATAAGTTTTAGCTGATTCTTGTTATAAATCTTTTTTGTTAGCAAGGAGCTTGTATCAATGCTGTGTACGTTACACCGCCCTATGGCTTATTGGGTTGCAGTCTTTCCTTGAATTCTGCGTAAATACGGATATACTTTTTCATATTAAAATTCAGACAATCAGCTTTCATCATAAAGCAGTCTCATTTAATTTTGCATATTTCATAATTTACATTATTATCATTTTACAAATTCAATTATTAACCTTTAATCCAAGGTTTAGGTTAAACAAATTACATTCATCTAACTTAATTATAGGTTGTTAATTGATATTCCCCCGGCTCATTTTACTTGTCGTTCTTACTAAAATTAGATGGTCCAAAATAGTTGTCATTTAAAAATCAAGGTATAATAGTTGATTGTTTCCGCCTTACACTTAGTCATAAATATGAAGAGATATTTATGTTTCGATCGGACATCAATAAGTAATATGATAAGCAAAAGGAAAAACAAGAAGAACACAAGATTTACGTGGAAATCCTTGACGGGAAAAACCACGGGCAGAGGTAAAGAAATTTCACTATGATGGATGAATAATATAATGAGGAGAGTGACGTGTATGATACGTCCAAAACGATCCACTAAACACACTTATATAATACGTGCGTACAAATAAGTTCTAGACCCAAAAACATACAGGTAGGCTCGATCCCTACGCTACCACCAGAGACCCTACAAAAAATCATGAACATAGGTCGCACCACAAACTTTTCAAAGCCGGATCAACATAATTTAGGTCACAAAATATAACAATTTATATGATGAAAAAAAAAAAGAGAAGAACTAAATTGGGAAGAGTAATAAATGAAGATAATTAAGTCAAATTACTCTTTTTTCTTAAAAGATTTAAGTAAAATTAAACATGCCAAGTGAAATCATTGAATCACTTATAAATATATCCACAATAGATAGCTTCACCAAGAGATTACATTCTTTACAAAAGTTTTTTTTTTTTTTTAAATCCCAATGAAGATGAATAATAGGCTTTTCTTATTCCAATGGCTTCTTTTGCTTCTCTTATTCATCTTCACAAAAACTTCAATTTCTTCAAAACTCCATAAAATCCCAAGACTCACACCACTTCGTGATCAAAATATAAATCAAGAGTCTAATTCAACAAATCTTCCAAAAGAATTTGAGACTTATTACTATACACAAACACTTGATCACTTCAATTATGGATCAAAAAGTTATAAAACTTTTAAGCAAAGATATATAATTAATTCAAAGTATTGGGGTGGTTCAAATTCAAGTTCTCCAATTTTTGCCTATTTTGGTGCTGAAGATTCCATTGATAGTGATCCTCTTGATATTGGATTTCTCACTGATTTTGCCCCACAATTTAAGGCTCTTCTTGTTTACATAGAGGTAGTTACATTCATTAATTTCATCAAGTGTATATCTATTAAAACTACAATTATATTGTCTTAGTTTATACTTTGTTTTGTCATGTTTTTTGATAACTAAAACTTAGGCAGCGTATGACCATAGATTTTGGGAGAAGATTTTGAAAATCTATCTTTAAATGCTTATTTGATCGTGAAATTTGATCAGATTTTCAAAATCTATGATCTTCAAATATTTTCAAGTGTCACTCACAAAACTTCAAACTTTTGTCAAGTAAAATACTTGTCCAAACACATCTTCGAATGTCAAAAAAATCACAACTGCAAAAACTCAAATTTTAAGTTTCAACTTCAAAATCTAAGGTCAAAATGGAACGTCTTTAGAATGGAAAAGTTGTAATGAGCGTCTCCACACGGTGGAGCCATCCTTACTCAAGGGTGGTAATGGGGTCGGAAAAGTACACTCATCGTTTAGCTTTCTTCATCTTTGTTGCAAGAGCGCTCAATCGGGATGAGCTATGGTAAAATATTATCAAAAATTCATAATAGAGTCCAAAAAACTATGGTGGTATTTTCTGTTCCCAAGGTCAAAATTATTTAATATAAATATATAGTAGATGCTGATTATTCTTGATTTCTGTCACTGAATATGTTATATGTTACGTCAAATTCTTAGATTTTCTATGCGTTTAGTTCTTTATATTTTGATTTTCCTCAATGGAAATTCTGGCTTCAGCACTAACAATCTCTTTAGTAAATTCGACATCACGTGAATTCTGACTAGCCGGACTAGAGACTTTTATGCTTTAACTTTTTTTTTTTTCATACTATTTTTCAGCATAGGTATTATGGAAAATCAAGACCATTTGAGACAATGGAAGAAGCTCTAAAAGATGAAGATATTAGAGGATATTTCAATTCAGCACAAGCTATAGCTGATTATGCAGAAATTTTGTTACATATTAAAGAAAAATACTCAGCACAAATGTCTCCAATTATTGTCATTGGTGGATCCTATGAAGGAAGTAAGAAAAAAATATCCCCTTATTAATTTCCTTTTTTAGATAATTTAAGGTTTTTTTGATACCGTGAAAAATATTTTTTAGTAAATGCATTTTAATTTTGGATAAATTACTTATAACCTCACCTTAAGTTTCTATTATTACTTAAAATCGCATCCAACTAAACTAATTACAAAAATTCCTTTTTACTCAAAATAATTGCCTCTTTTTCTGATACATCTAAAAAAAACCACCCACATCCCTTTATTGTGCCACAAATCAAACCCAAAAATCAGGAAATATATCCCACGATTTTCTCAACTCTCCCATTTTGAATTTCTACAATGTTCTCATCTTCATCTTCTACTTCAACATTCAAGTTACAACTCCCATTAGCTTTCTTTTGAATTTCCACCATGTTCTCATCTTCATCTTCAACATTCAAGTTACAACTTCCATTAACTTTCTTTTCAATTTCTACCATGTTCTCATCTACTACTCAATTAGATCTAACAACTCCATCTTTCCAGACTCCAGCATTAATTTTCTTTTTTAATTTCCATCATTTCATTACGATATGAACGACATTGATTTTCGTGAAAATAGATTGAAATGTCAAAACTTTCTTTGGATAAAATGGCTATGATATTTTAGCAAAACTTTTGATTGTTTTTATTACAATTTCTATAAATTAATTTTCGTCCATCTGTTAGATTATTATGCATCAAAAGATATTTTACTCTTCAGCAATGTATCATATAAACTAATTGTAGTTTTATAATTAACTTAATGTAAATTATATAATGTATCAGATATTTTAAAAAATAAATCAAGTATAATGCAAACTTATTACAGTGATGCATCTCAACCAAAATAATTTAATGTATCAAAAACTTACATTAACAATACAATAGTAGATATAATATTGTTGTATTTGCATATAAAGTAATGTATTATAAGATATTTAGCTTTTAATAGAATGTATCAGATAATTTTTACACATATAAAGTATTAACCAAATTAAATATAATAATGTATTAGTAACCACTAATAAATATAATGTGTCATGAATTGTAGTGTATCATGAACTCAATGTTATTAAATGAGATATTTGTTATCATAACACAATACATCATAAGTTTTTACGAAAAAATTATGATATTTGTTATCATAAGTTATAAAATGTCGTATATTATGTAATTTAAATAGCAATTTCTTTAACCATATAATATAGAACATACACAATTAACCATAACATATAATAGGGAAAAATTATTCTTAAAAAGAGCCTTAACATAAAATGAAGATATATGTATTAATGAAGATATATGTATTAATGAAGATAATAGTGGAAGGATATTACAGTAGATACTATACGCCTATGATAGATACAGGAGCAGAAGCTAATTTATGTAAATATAATTGTTTACCAGAAAGTAAATGGGATAAATTAAAAATACCAATAGTAGTTAAAGGATTTAATAATGAAGGAAGCTTAGTTACTTATAAAGCTAGGAATGTAAAAGCACAAATATGGGATAAGATATTAACAATAGAAGAAATTTATAATTATGAACTAACGTCAAAAGAAATACTTTTAGGAATGCCATTTTTAGATAAACTATACCCACATATAATAACTAGAAACGATTGGTGGTTTACAACACCATGTAAACAAAAATAAGAGCAAAAAAAGTTAATAATAAAATAAGAAAGAAAACTGATTGGATAAAAGGAAGTGAAAAAATTACACAAAAGTTAGAAAATATAAAAACCACTGAAGATACAATAGAACTAGTAGTATTCTCAATAAATAAAACAGAAATAACTATATTTTCAATAAATAAGATAGAAATAGTTAAGAAAAAATTAGAACAATTATATAGTGAAGATCCATTAAAAGGATGGGAAAAACATAAAACTACCATAAAAATTGAATTAATAGATAAAAATAGTATAATAACCCAAAAACCATTAACATATAATTTTGACGATTTAAAAGAATTTAAAATGCATATAGATGAATTATTAGAAAAACAATATATACAAAAAAGTAATAGTAAACATAATAGTCCAGCATTTATAGTAAATAAACATAGTGAACAAAAAAGAGGAAAAAGTAGGATGGTTATTGATTATAGAAATTTAAATGCAAAAACTATAACATATAATTATCCAATACCAAATAAGATATTAAAAATAAGACAAATACAAGGATATAATTATTTTAGCAAATTTGATTGTAAATCAGGATTTTACCACCTAAAGTTAGAATAAGAATCTAAAGAATTAACCGCATTCACGGTACCACAAGGATTTTATGAGTGAAATGTATTACCATTTGGATATAAAAATGCACCAGGTAGATATCAACATTTTATGGATAATTATTTTAAACAATTACCTAATTGCATAGTATACATAGATGACATATTATTATATACAAAAACTAAAGAAGAACATATAAAATTATTGGAACAGTTTACAGATATAATAGAAAAATCAGGAATAAATCTAAGCGAAAAGAAAGCTGAAATTATGAAAAACCAGATAGAATTTCTAGGAATACAAATAGATAGAAGTGGAGTAAAAATACAACAACATATAATACAAAAAATAATAAATTTAAAAGAAGAATTAGATACAAAAAAGAAATTACAATCATTTTTAGGATTAGTAAACCAAGCAAGAGAATATATTCCAAAATTAGCAGAAAACCTAAAACCACTACAGAAAAAATTAAAAAAGGACATAGAATATAACTATAATGAAGAAGATAAAAAACAAGTTCAAAAAATAAAATTACTTTGTAAAGAATTACCAAAATTATAATTTCCAGATGAAAATAGAAAATTTATATACATAGTAGAAGCAGATGCTAGTGAATATAGTTACGGAGGAGTACTTAAATATAGATATGAAGCAGAAAAAATAGAACACCATTGTAGATACTACTCAGGTACGTTCAATGAGACAGAAATAAAATGGGAAATAAATAGGAAAGAATTATGTTCATTATATAAATGTTTGTTAGCGTTTGAGTCATATATTGTATATAACAAATTTATTGTGCGAACAGATAATACACAGGTACGCTGGTGGCTAACAAAGAAAATACAAAATTCAGTTACAACGAAAGAGATTCGGAGACTAGTTTTAAATATATTAAATTTCAGCTTTCTTTTCGCTTAGACTTATTCCCGATTTTTCTATTATATCTGTAAACTGTTCCAATAATTTTATATGTTCTTCTTTAGTTTTTGTATATAATAATATGTCATCTATGTATACTATGCAATTAGGTAATTGTTTAAAATAATTATCCATAAAATATTGATATCTATCTGGTGCATTTTTATATCCAAATGGTAATACATTTCACTCATAAAATCCTTGTGGTACCGTAAATGCGGTTAATTCTTTAGATTCTTCTTCTAACTTTAGATGGTAAAATCCTGATTTACAATCAAATTTGCTAAAATAATTATATCCTTGTATTTGTCTTATTTTTAATATCTTATTTGGTATTGGATAATTATATGTTATAGTTTTTGCATTTAAATTTCTATAATCAATAATCATCCTACTTTTTCCTCTTTTTTGTTCACTATGTTTATTTACTATAAATGTTGGACTATTATATTTACTATTACTTTTTTTGTATATATTGTTTTTCTAATAATTCATCTATATGCATTTTAAATTCTTTTAAATCGTCAAAATTATATGTTAATGGTTTTTGGGTTATTATACTATTTTTATCTATTAATTCAATTTTTATGGTAGTTTTATGTTTTTTTCATCCTTTTAATGGATCTTCACTATATAATTGTTCTAATTTTTTCTTAACTATTTCTATCTTATTTATTGAAAATATAGTTATTTCTGTTTTATTTATTGAGAATACTACTAGTTCTATTGTATCTTCAGTGATTTTTATATTTTCTAACTTTTGTGTAATTTTTTCACTTCCTTTTATCCAATCAGTTTTCTTTCTTATTTTATTATTAACTCTTTTTGCTCTTATTTTTGTTTACATGGTGTTGTAAACCACCAATCGTTTCTAGTTATTATATGTGGGTATAGTTTATCTAAAAATGGCATTCCTAAAAGTATATCTTTTGACGTTAGTTCATAATTATAAATTTCTTATATTGTTAATATCTTATCCCATATTTGTGCTTTTACATTCCTAGCTTTATAAGTAATTAAGCTTCCTTCATTATTAAATCCTTTAACTACTATTGGTATTTTTAATTTATCCCATTTACTTTCTGGTAAACAATTATATTTACATAAATTAGCTTCTGCTCCTGTATCTATCATAGGCGTATAGTATCTACTGTAATATCCTTCCACTATTATCTTCATTAATACATATATCTTCATTTTATATTAAGGCTCTTTTTAAGAATAATTTTTTCCTATTATATGTTATGGTTAATTGTGTATGTTCTATATTTTATGGTTTTACTTGTTCTAACCATTTTATTCCTAATATTATATCTGCTTTTTGGATTTCTTTCTTTACTTCATATTCTATTTTTATTTTTCTAACTCCTATTATTATTTCTTTTTCTGCTATATTTTTACTATTTATTAAACTTCTTGGTAGATCTGGGCATATATCATTATCAATTTTTATTTTTTCATCTTTTGCTAGATATTTTGCTATATAATTTTCTTCTTGTCCTGTATTTAAGAGTATTAAATATTCTTTTTCATTTATTTTTCCAGTTATGTAATATTGATTTAAATTACTTATTGAATTTGTTTCATAACTTGTTCTTTTTGATGAGCTTGATGATTCTGGTTTTTCTTTAGCTATTCTTTTTGTTGTACTTATTCTATCATTTACTATTTCTAAATTTTCTTCTATATATATGTCTCTATAGCTATAATCATTATAATCTATTGTTTTTACAATTTGTTCGAATGGGCTATCTATTTGTATCTTGTTAATCTTATTTTTTCCTGTTATTTTATGTTTTGTTGTTAATACATATGAATTTTTGCATCTTGCTCTAAATATTTTACTTCCTGGGGTTAATTCTATTCCTGATATCTTCCAATATAATACTAGTGATTTATCTATATTTCTATCTGTTACCGCTACTGAATAATTTGCACTTATTATAAATTTAAATTTTTGGTCTATTAAATTTCCTTTTACGGCAGTTATTATGCTTTTTTTATAGGTTTTATAATTCTATCATCTGCTAGATATAATTCTATCGGTGTATCTATTCCTTCTCTAAAACATGCTTTTATTAATATTTCTGTACCTCCAAGGTGTATATATTTTATTGGATCTCCTTTACTTTTTATATCATTTATCTCTTTATTAAATATTCTTTTTGTTACTAGTGGTATACTAGCTTTACCTTTTGCATATCTACAGTCTATTACATGTTCTTTTTGGCATACTACTTAATATTCATCTTTTTTCCTAGTAAAAATATTTTTTATTGTTGGTATTTTAAATATTTTTTCTACACTTAAATCTAACTCTTTTCCTTTTATTTCATCAAATATATTACTGTCAAATATTATTTTTTGTTCCGTTCCTTCGTTATTTAAATATTCTTCCTTTGTTATTATTTTTATATCTTCTTCAGTCATTTGATTCATCTATTTCACTATCTATTTCAGTATCTGTTTCGTTTTCTGAAATTTCATATATACTATCTTCACTTTCTAATTCATAATCTATATAATCTATTTGCATATATTCTGTATTATCTATTTTTATTTCTGATATTTGTTTATTTTTTGGATTTTTAGGTAATTTACAATCTCTAGCTAAATGTCCTAACTTTCCACAATTTTAGCAAGTACATTCTTTTATAGATTTCTTCTTTCTATATGGTCTTTTATTTTTGTAATTTCTTACATAATATCTTTTCCTTGGTTTCTTGTATTTGTATTTTGATTTTTTATATTTCTTATATTTCTTATGTCTTTTTCTTTTCTTATAATATCTTTCTTCACATCCAAATTGGGGTGCTATTTTATTTTTGCAACATGCTAAATTTCTTATTAATGTTTTTTTCATTTTTAATTCTTCTCTATATTTTTCACATAAATTTTTATACCATTGTTGTAAAAATTTTATTCTAGCTCCTAACGTATCTACTATTTTTGCTTCTTCCCAACTTTTTATTATTTTTGAACTAAATGGTTCGGATAATTTATTAAAATATAATTTTCTTATTTTTTTACCTTCTTCTATACTATATGCTCCTTTATAATAATATTCTTTAAATGCGCAAGTATATTCGTCTATATAACACATATTACATATTGTTAATTTTAACATTAAATTCCTGTTTGTATCTTTTTCTTCATCTTGTTCTTCTTCTATTGTTGCCATACTTCCAAATTCATCTTTTATAGCTGTTTCATATTTTTTTAATAATTCTATAGGTGTTAGTTTAGTTGTTGTTGATGATGATGTTCCTTCCATAGGTTTATTAGCTCTTAATACTTTCTTACTATTTTCAGTTAAGTTTGAAAACCATAGTTTTACCGATCCTATTAGTGTTCTTTATATATATTCTGGTGCATCTGTTATGTTTATATTATTATCTAATAATTGTTTTGTCATATATCCTATCCATAATTGTATTGTTTTTTCTGTATCTATATCACAGTCTAGGTCTAAAAAGTTATAATTTTTATTAACTATTTGTTTTGGTGTCCATTTGTCATATTCATTATATCTTTTAAATTTACTTTTATAATATATAGGTTTTCTTATTTCTGTTGTTTTAGGTATTATGTTGTCATCTTCTTTTTTATCAAGAGTATTTATTTCTGTGTTGGTATTTTCCAAGTTTTCTACATTAATTATTTCTTGTTTTTCGTTAAGTTCTAAATTTTTTATATTTGTTAATATTTCCGTATATGTTTTACTATCTTCTGAATCATAATTATCTGTTTCTTCAACATCTATATTATTTATTTCTAATTTTTTCTTAAATTGATTTATCTCGTTTAGTAATTTTTGTTCTCTATCTTTTTCCTCTTTTTCTTTTTGTCTTTGTTCATACAGATGTTTTAACATTTGTAGTTCTTTTTCTAATTCAACAATTCTACTATTTTTAGTTTCTTCTATTTTTCGTATTTCTTCCGTAGTTTGTTGTTTAATTTTTTCTATTTCCTTTTTTCTATCTATTTTTTCATTTTCTTTTTCTATTCTTACTATTGCTATTAGTTTATCTTCTAATTTTAATTCTTCTTTTTCTAACATTAGATATAAATGTTCACCTATTTTTTTATATCTCCTTCCTAGATTAGAAAATACTATTTTTATTTTTGATCCTTCGTGATTTTCATATATTTATTCATCTATTATAAATTCTTCTTTATTCATTTTATTGTGAATAGTTCATGTTGGTATGTATATTCTAAACTATCTATTTGTGATTCTAATTTTGATATTTCATCTTTTTGTATATTTATTGAGTTTTTACTAACTCCGGCAAATATATTATAATGTAGTCTTTCTTTTCTTATTTTTAATTCTTTACGTCTTTCAGAGATAAATTATTTTAATTCTTTGTATTTTTTCTCTTTATTCATTTAAGTTATATTTATAATACTTGGTGGATATCTAAATCTAATTTTATCATAATTAGGTGGTATGTATCTCATTCTTCTAGATTTTAAATGGATTATTAATTTTGCTTCAATACTAGATATTAATGTAATTAGATAGACTAATCTTTCTGGATCTTCTTTTATTTTATTTAGACTTATATATTCTGAATAATTACTAACTAAAGATTCTTTAATTTTTCTAAAAGCTTCTCTATTTTTAAATGGTCTTCTCATAATTAATTTAATAAATAACTAATTCAAATTTAACTAGTCCTAACATATATCTCACTTCCGTGCTTTTTAAATTACTGTGCTCTGATACCATTTGTAGGGGGGTGCGGATAAATAGATTAAATAAAATAGATTCATTATATTATTTTATCCTGTAGTAACTGCAGCGTTACAAATTTCTGTATAATAATTTATTCTATCTGTACTGTAGTGTATATCTAATCCTAGATTTTCTATGTCATTTATTATCTTGTGTTGTTATTCTCGTAGTGAGTTTTTTAAATTATATAAACTATCACATGTACTTTTTTCTAAATTTTCTAAGGTTTTTTCTATCCATATTAACTTTTCTTTTAGATTTTCCATTATTTCTCTAATTCGGTTTCTACTCAACTGTATGTAGGCTTAATTATAGTTTCTTTCCATTTTTAACCATAATTAAAGATTTATTAATGTACAGAAATGGTCAAAAGCCCCCAACCTTTACCCCAAATTCCAACTACACACTCAATCTTTAAATGTGACCTATTACCCCCTAAACTATTTTAAAGTAAAATTATTACCCCCCTGAACAATTTTAAAGTGAAATTATTATTCTCCCGAAAACTGACAACCAGTCATTTGGAATGTGGTGTGATGCACGTGCTTCCACGTTATTTTTTTTTACCCTAAAAAAATTAATTATTTAACTTTATTATTTTCTTTTTTCTTCCCCATTTTTCATTTTGCTCCATTTTCTTCTTCAACCAATTTCATCTTCTTGGGTCAAATATAGAATTCTTGGCATTGTATATGAAAATTATATATGGCATTGTGGAAATTCGAAACTTTAAGCTCTCCATTAATGGCGATCTTGAGCAAAAAGAGAAGAAATCGAAGTTATTGAATTTTTTCAAGTTTTTTGAATCGGATTTCCCCAACTTCTTCATTCAAGAATTCATTAATCAGAGAAATCTTATTGTTTCCTTAGTTCAAGTGTTTCTTGGTTTCGGTTTCGGAGCAAAAAGCATTTCTTGATTTCGGAAAAATCCATTAATGAGCAAGATGAGGAACTCCATTAATGAGTTCTTGAATTTTTGTTTTGAAAAAAAGAAGAAGAAGACATGACTTGACAATTAAAATTCATTAAAAAAAAGTAATAATTAAAATATTTATTATATTATTAAAAATAATGACTGACAATCAGAAAATAAAGAATTTAAAGTGAAATGGGGTCAACTGACGTGTCCATGGGCGAGTGTAGTCACGTCCAGTGATAGGCCAGCAACTGGGGGGCAATAAATTCGGTAAAAATAAGTTTAGGAGTGTAATAGGTCACTTTTAAAGGTTGAGTGTGTAGTTGGGATTTCGACTAAAGATTGGGGGTAATAGACCATTTCCTCATTAATGTATCATAAACTAATGTATCATATCTGAGATTTTATGTAATTATTATAAAAGCAGGGAGAGAGAGTAATTAGGTTGTAAAGTGCTGAGATTTATGTTGTTTACCCTTTAATTTTTTCATTTCTGGTTAGTCAGATTTTAGATAACATTTTCTATAGAAAAATAAGTTCCTCAAAAAATTAGGTCAGCGACTTCTTCAGCGAAAGTAGGGAAAGAGGTTCCATAAGTGACATTTCACATTGATTCCGTCGTCCCCACCTTCCGATACACCTCATTTTCACCCCCACTACCCACCACCATCTCCATAGAATTTGCCTAGATATATATAAATACTTTTAGAATAAGATTTTTTACTTATGTACCATATACAAAAAAAAAATAAAAAATAATTAACTTATATTTGAAGAAAACATTTTCAAAATACCGAACGTACCCTTAAAGTTTGAATATTCTTAAAACTCTTTCTCTAATTTTTTGTTAATTTTTAATTATTAATTTTTATGCAGTGCTTGCTTCTTGGTTTAGATTGAAGTATCCTCATATAGCTCTAGGTGCACTAGCTTCATCAGCTCCAATTCTTTATTTTGATGATATCACTCCACAAAATGGATATTATTCAATTGTGTCTAAGGATTTTAAAGTAAGAAAGGTTTTTTTTTTTTTTCTTACTTAGAAGTCCTTTATTATTTTATTTTATTTTTTACTAACAAGTTAAGTTTCTATAATTATTTCAGGAAGCTAGTAAGAGTTGTTATCGTAATATAAGAAAATCATGGTCTATAATTGACAGAATTGCTTCCAAAAAAAATGGACTCTCCTATCTAATGTTTTCTTTTACTTTTCATATATATTGTTATAATTGTGGTGAGACAGTTCCCTGAACCCTACATACGCAGAGCGGAAGCTTTAGTGCATGAGTTGCCTTTTTATCAGTTTGATTTGTTATAGCATGCACACATCTTATATTCAAAATTATATATCCCATAATTTAGGGAAGTTTCCCAGAGTGATCGATTAGCATAAAAACTTATTTTGTTTACACATATTATATACACTATTAGTATAAGTAATTCACCATCATATATATCACTTTTATCCATCGTAACTCGTAAGAAGCAATTACGAACTACTTTATTGTGTATCTGTATTTATTTGTGTTGGAGTTTATGACCCAAATTCTGTTGATCCGGCCCTGAAAAGTTCGCGGTGCGACATGTTTGTGATTTTTCATGGGGTCTGTGGTGATAGCGTAGGGATTGGCCCAATCCCGGAGCCCACCACTGATCGTGTTGGGTCTAGGATTTATTTGTACGCACATTTTATATAAGTGCAATTAGTGGGTTTTTGGATGTTCAGAAAATACGTCATTCATATATATATATATATATATATGAAAGGTTTCCACGTAAATCTGTGTGTGTTCTGTTTGGTTTGCTTTTGCGTGTGGTTTGCTTATTTCCGTCCGATCATAACAATTTATTTTGGGAATTTCAGACAGTTGAATGATTCATTTGAGTTGAAGGATTATTTGAATTTCAAATATTCATCTGCTGCTCAGTATAATGATCCACCAAGTTATCCAGTGACAACACTTTGTGGAGGGATTGATCATGGTGCACCAAAAGGAAGTCATGTTCTTGATCGAATTCATGCAGGCATTGTTGCCTATGAAGGAAATTTGTCTTGTTATAACACAATCTACACTCCTAGTGAAAGTGACATGGGATGGGCATGGCAAGTAAGACTAGTTATTCATTTTTTTCTCATATGTTTAGGTCTTAATGGGGTTCACTTTATTTGTCCTGAGCCAGGGCTCTATCGGAAACAGCCTCTCTACTTCATCTGAGGTAGTGGTATGATCTGCGTACACATTACCCTCCCCAGACCCCACTTTGTGGGAATATACTAGGTATGTTGTTGTTGTTGTTTAGGTCTTCATGGGTAGCGTTGCTCCACACCTATGACGGGAATGTACCTAAGGTGTGGCCCAGAGTGGTTAATGAGGTTGGGGATGTTTTATAGCTAGTATAACTTGATAAGTCTTCGAGATTTTTGTATATCTACGTAAATTATGGTGGACAATGGCATCTGATATTTGCTGGGAGGTAGTAGGTACTTGATTGTATGTGCTTAAGAGTATAACTTAAAAGTTAATGAAGTGAACGCGAATCTTGGAGATGATTGGGAGACGGAGTTTAAACCCTAGTAGATACAAAAAAACACTAGTTGATATCTTCGTGTTTGCCTACACCTCAATGGGCAAAGCTATCCACTATTATATTGATGGAAAGTAATCGAGGTACGAACAAACTAACTCGTTTTACTATTTTGTAGACATGCAGTGAGATGGTGACACCTATAGGGCGTGGCGAAAATGACACAATGTTCTTTTCAGAACCTTTCAATTTGGATGAATTCATGAAAGATTGCAAGAAAAAGCATGGTGTCTCACCACGTCCACATTGGATCACAACTTACTATGGAGGACATGTATGTATACCTCTTTCTCATACTTTAATTTATCATCAAACTTTCAACCTTTAATATTTTTTTTGGTTTCTCACCCGGTATATACAAATCGCGCATGCACATTCACGGTAGACAAGGAGAAATAAGGTTAGAAATGAGATTATTCGGGAGAAGGTGGGAGTGACATCGGTAAAGGACAAGATGCGAGAAGTGAGGTTGCGTTGGTTCGGACATGTGATGAGAAGGGAAGCGGATGCTCCAATTCGGAGGTGTGAGAGACTGGCTATGGATAGTTACGTTTTAGGCGGGGTAGAAGTAGGCCGAAGAAATATTGGAGGGAAGTGATTAGGTAGGACATGGGGCAGTTACAGATTATACGGAAGACATGACCCTTGATAGGAAGGTATGGAAGATGCGGATTAGGGTAGAGCGTAGTAGGCAGGAGTTCGTTCGTAACAGTAGAAAAGGGCATAGGCGGACCTACGTATAGAGTAGGGGGTGCACGTGCACCCGCTAGCCTCGAGAAAAACTCTGTATATATAGGTTGTATATCTGTATATATACCAGTGAATTTAACTAAATATATGTTGTGCACCCTCAAAGACAATTGATTGTGTTAGTGCAGTGGTTAAACTTGTAGCATAAAATCCCCTTTTTGGGTGGAGGACTTGGGTTCGAAACCTACCCAACTACAATTGTTTTATTGCTCCTTTTTCCAATACAATTTGTTGTAGTTTTAATTTTATTCCAAAAATAAAAGCTCTCCTCCAATTTCAAAAGGTAAATTCCCCCTATCTTACACTCCCTCCGTTTCAATAAAGATATAAATTTAACACAACTTTTCATTTTTACCCTCCCAAATGCAAAAGTTGACCTTTAATACCTTTTCGAAAATTAATTGATTGTCAAATCATAAGGGTAACTTTGAAAAATAATTCAATAATTCACTCATTTTGAAACACCAATAAATATCCCAACAATTCACTTATTCCGAAACGGAGGGAGTACTATATAATGTTTATTTTACTTTTATTTTTTAATCATTGACTTATTTTCTATTTAAAAATTAGCAATTTAAAGTTTGAAATAGGCTTAAATCCAACGTTTTCTCGTAGCAACCATTTAGCAAACAAATCTCTCATATTTTCTATTTTTCAAAAACTCTCTGTTATTGTTGAAAATATAAAAGTGCATCGAATTCAAGTACGGTGAATAACACTCTTTTGTCATATTAAACCAAATTAATGATATTTAATAATATTAAGTTTTCAAAGAACTATATGTCAAACTTTGGCACTATCAATTATTATGTTTAAATATAAAGGTGCACCCGTCAAGCTCAAATCTTGGATTCGCCTCTGGAAAAGGGTGCGCTGTTTGGATTGGTATCTGTAGTGTCTTGTAGCCTCTTGTATTCTTTAGTATCTGTTGGTGTGCCACCCCTTGTTTGTTGTTTGCTTCTATGTTTTTGTTATATTTGTTATCTGTCGTGAGTCGGGGGTCTATGGAAAACAACATTTCTACTTCATCTGAAGTAGTGGTATGGACTGCGACACTGCATACACTCAACCCCTCTCCAGACTCTATTTTGTGAGAATATATTAGATATGTTGTTGTTGTATATTAGATATATTTGAACTTAACACGACTGAATTTTGCAGGACATAAAATTAATTCTTTATAAGTTTGCTAGCAACATCATTTTCTCTAATGGGCTAAGAGATCCTTATAGTAGTGGAGGGTACGTACAACGGTACAACCTCCCCCCAAATATAAAAAGTTTTTTCCTTTTTCTATTTGGTTTTATTTATTCTTACGTTACTTTTTCATTTTGGTTTCTATTTTAGAATTTTGCAAGACATATCTCATAGTCTACCAGCTGTCCACACACGTAATGGTATGCCATTATTTACCCTTTATGTTCTTTCTGACATCTCGTATAAATCAGAGGCGGAGCCAGATTAGTAATAGGGGTTCGTTCGAACCCTTTCGACGAAAAGATATATTATTAATACATGATTAAAACTGATTTTTATGAATATACCATAGATGTTGACCCCCCAGGTGAGTTTTTCTTTAAATTTGAACCCCTCATCAGCAGAAATCCTGGCTCCGCCTCTGATGTAAATTATCGAAGGTTGTGTGATGAAATGAAAATAGAACCTTATTGACGATAAAACTTTTAGCCATGTTTTTGAAAAAATGTCACCGTCATAGAGTTTTGTAAATTCCACGGGTGAAACTCAATGACAATGACTAACTTTTAGTGGCCGAGGCGCTTCCTACTTTAATGAACGAATAAGGTGTGAATCGATCCAGATTAATCTAGGTCCCAAAATGAGTACTGAATACTGAGTGAAAATTTACCAAATAGAATTTTTTTTTCGCGTAGATATATATCGACTCGAATTTCTTCTCAATTCTTATTTTTTTAGGTTCCCATTGTCTGGACATTCTTACTGCAAAACCAAGTGATCCAGAATGGCTAAACATGTAAAGGAAAACAGAAGTTGAAATCATTGAAGGATGGATAACACAATACTATGTTGATCTCTGGAAAAATTCTCTAAAAAATTAGTCCATTTATTTTTAATCTTCTTCAACATAAATAATGTGTATGAAAACACATATCTTAGATTTATTAATTCAGTATAAAACACATCTATTTTTATTATAAGGATAATAAATAAATATGACCCTAAATTTGACACCAAATTAATTATAACTTTGACCTTCAACTTGATAGTGCACAAATATGACACTTAACTGTTCAAAACTGCACAAATATGACATCCGGTCCTATGTGGCAAAACGCGTGTTGTACACGCAAAATTAGGTGTGTCGGGCTAAAAGTTTGAGCGTCCCAACAGTAAAAAAGGGATAAAATGACTATTATACCCTTACTAATTCCTTTTTATATATTTAAATGACTTTTCACTATTATTTTTTCATTATTTTCAGCTCAAAGATGAAACTATACTAATAATAAATAAAAAAATTATAGTTTTAATAAAACGTTATTAAATTAAAGTTATTAAATTAATTTTATTAAAACATCATTAAATTAACGTTATTAAATTAACATTACTAAAACGTTATTAAGGGCAGTAGTAGTAGTTTATTAAATTAACATTATTAATAAAAGGTTGTTAAGGGCAGTAGTAGTATATTAAATTAACATTATTAAAATATTATTATATAAACGTTATTAAATTAACGTTATTAAGAGCAGTAGTAGTATATTAAATTAACATTATTAATAAAACGTTATTAAGATGAAAATTTTATTAAAATATTGTTATTATTATTATTATTGTTATTATTATTATTATTATTATTTTTCATTTGATAACTTTTTCAATCATTAATTCAAAGTTGAAGAAAAGGTCAAAATGGTTCGTTTGGTAGAGTTAATACAATCTATCTCTAAAATATGGACATTCAAGATCATATTAAGATAAATAAAACTTAACTTTTAACTCTAAAATGTAAATTGGCAGAATAAAGTAAAAATTAGCAAATGCATGAATAAAAATCAATATGTTTGCTACTTTACTAATTCAGTTGACCAGTTATTTACTTAGGCTAAACAATAAAATCAACTTAAGGTCTCTTTAGAAGAAAGTTACACATTAATGTAAGGACGATTAAAGCATATAAATGGCCTAAGATCAAAATTAAACGGAGGTCTTCAGTTTTTTTTAAAAACAAAAACTTTTTTAGTAAAATCTATTTTAAAAATCGCATGATCGATAATAAATATAATCGATGCATTAATCTTACAATTGTATATGATATACTCCATATCTCACTTATATGTTTTCCAAAAAAAAAATTATGAACCATTTTTTACCTTTCTTCAAAATGCTTCTTTCACATTAATGTCACACCCTTTTTTTACGTACTCAAAAAATTCATTTTAAAGTTCGAAAGGGTTTTATTATTTAAGTGACAAGAAATGAAAATTTATTTCGGAAAAGGATTATTTGCATTTTTTATTCAGAGTCGCCACTTGGCAATAATCCGGTGTGCCAAGTCACCTTTGGAAAATCTTTTTTGAAACCATTTGACTCTTAAACTGGTTTGCGAACAGAGATTCCGGCTAAGGAATTCTGTTGACCGAGGGGAAGGTGTTAGGCACCCCTCGATCCCGTGGTTCAACCAGGTCGCTTGGCAGAGCGTATCGGCTAAATTGACGTTACAAATGCATAAACCACACAAAAGCACGCAAAATAATCAAACAATAACAAAACAAATCAAAAATGTAAAGTCCAGTCCAATTATTACAACCCGAAATAAAAATACTGAAGTAACCTACACTAGTCCTAAACCATGCTTTACCCGATGCCTCGGGCCTTGATCACGAGCATCCTTACCGTACAAAATTCTTCGGGGCATTCCCCGGTGAGTAAATACAAATTACCTTGGGGCATTCCCCGGTTAAATAAATACACTTTCCATGTACGATAAACAAAACATTCAACAAATATTCCAATCATTCCCACATTACACCAATCCTAAACTTGCCTACCCGAGCTTATTGTTTGCCTACCCGCTCGACAACATACCGCCTTCAACATTAACAATGTATCAAAAATATCATAATATTTACTTTTATCAATTTTCGATTCCCGTCCCCAAATTTATTTCAACCAACATGATTAAATAAGTCTCAATCAAATCAACCACGGTAATTGCGATTTCTCCAACATAATATCGAAACATATCACCATGTCACAATCATCAAACAAACACTAACAATGAAGATTCAAACCAAACACACAACAAATAAATCATCCACACCCACAACATCACAAAAAAAAGGTCAAAATAAAATAAAGATTCGGTAGAAGAAATGGACCTCGATGAAATTGATCCTTGTCGATAATAAAGAAATCCGAAGACCAAAATACTCGACCGGAGAACCTCGATTGCGATGAATCCAACTCGGTATAGGGAAAAACAAGAAACAGATGAACCCAAGACCCCAACAAACAACCAGGAACCCAAAACCTAACGCAGATCGAGCTCCGGTGACGGCCAAAATAGTGATTCAAGACGGAAGCTGGAATCGAATAAAATGAACAATTCTGGCTAACCAGTCGACGGCGAATAGTGGGAGAACGGCTGGGAGATGGCGGCGGTTCAAATGGTGACGGGCTTTACTGTTTCGCCGGCGGAACCGGCTGGTCTGCTGGTGGTTGATTCGTCCCAGCTAGCGATTTATGGAGAGGGGAAGAAAAGGCTAGCCGGTGCTGAGCTGGCCGGCATCAGCCATGGATGCCGACGGGGTCGTTGGTTGGTCGCCAACGAAGTTCGTTGAAAGAGAGAGAGTGTAGGTGGCGGCTGTTGTTGATGACTAGTGGTCGCTTTTGTCGGCGATGGCCTTGCCGATGACGGCTTTATCCCATGATGAGAGATGGATAACGAAGGAGGGGTGGCGTCGAAGATGGTGGCCTGGGTTAGTTCGCCGCTATTGATGGCGGTGGCGGCGGCGCGACTGCAGAGAGGAAAGAGGAGGCTGGTTTAGCGTGGTTTGGTGGTTGTGAGGAGACGAAGATGACGGCGAGTGTGATGACGGAAGGGGGAGAGCATCCCACCGATGGAAGCACTCATTCGTAGCGGCGACGGTGGTTGATCTTTTTGGAGAGAGAGAAAGAGAGATGAGAGAGAGTGGGGCTGATTTTTTTTTTTTATATGCTCAGGGTTTTTTGTTTTTTTAACCATGGCCTCTGGTTTCGTGATTGTGGGGGTATGTATATGTGGTGAGGGTGGGTATTGGGGTAGGGTAGGTGGGGTAGGGTATGGGGGCATGGGGTAGTGATGTGTTGTCCAAAATTGATAGGAGGAGTGGTTAATTTTGTTACAAAAGAATAATTGGGGATTAGGTTTGTTAGTGGATTTGTTATTTTTGTATTTTCATGGGATATAATCATACGGGTGAGGGCACGTGGTAAGACAGGGATAAAAATGTGTAACTTGGGTCTTCAGGAGGGACAAAATTAGGTGTCTACATCATGCCCCCTTTAAATGTAAACGCGAAGTGTTTTCAGGCAAAGAAGTAGACAACGAAACCAAATTTTGACCCGACCATTATTCAAAAAAAGAAACAGAAGGAAGAAGAACAACCGGGTCTTGACTTACACCATCCTTCCTGCCCAAGTTATGAAATAATCAAGTCACGGGTATTTCAAAGGATTGGAAGAGAAGTGGACTATACCGAGTTGGAGAGTCGAGTGACGTTCCGTCAAGGTTCCGGTCCGCGACTCTGTCATTACATCAAAATGAAAATTACAAGTTAAAACATAAATGAAATTACAAAAATCCTATCTATACAGCTTCTGTTGGCTCTTGACTCGACTTTCATCACCCTATTCTTCAGGCGGGCTCCTGACTTGCAATTTCTTTCAACTTGTTGCTTGGCTTTCAATTGCTTCACTTTGTTGCTTGACTTTTCTTTTCTTTACCCTATTCTCCAGGCGGGCTCCTAACTTGCTATTTCATCACTTTGTTGCTTGAATTTCATTTCTCCACTCTGTTCTACAGGCGGACCTCTAGACTTACTATTTCATCACCCTGTTCTTCAAGCGGGCTCCTGACTTGCTATTTCATCACCCTGTTCTTCAAGCGGGCTCCTGACTTGCTAGTTCATCACCCTGTTCTTCAGGCGGGCTCCTGAAACCCAAAATTAAAACCAGAACGAAAATTATCCCAAACAAGAATTATAATAAAGTAGTATTTCATTTTTGAGAACGTTGACCCATTTTCCAGGAGGGTCCTGAACAGAAAGTAAAGTCCAATTTTTCAGGAGGGTCCTGAATTGAAAGTAAATTTCCGTTTTTCAAGAGGGTCTTGAACATAAAGTAAATTTCCTTTTTTTCTAGTAGGGTCTTGAACATAAAAATAAAATTCCATTTTTCAGGAGGGTCTTGAACATAAAATAAAATCCCATTTTTCAGGAGGGTCCTCAACAGAAAGTAAAATCCCATTTTTCAGGAGGGTCCTGAACAAAAGTAAAATCAAATCCCATTTTTCAGGAGGGTCCTGAACAGAAAGTAAAATCCCATTTTTCAGGAGGGTCCTAAACATAAAGTAAAATCCCATTTTTCAGGAGGGTCCTGAACATAAAAATAAAATCCCATTTTTCAGGAGGTCCTGAACATAAAGTAAAATCTCATTTTCCAAGAGGGGCCTGAACATAAGTAAAATCCCATTTTTTAGGAGGGTCCTGAACAGAAAGTAAAATCTCACTTTTTGGGAGGATCCTGAATATAAAGTAAAATCCCATTTTTTTCAGGAGGGTCCTAAACAGAAAGTAAAATCCCCTTTTTCAGGAGGGTGTTGAACATAAAGTAAAATCTCATTTTTCAGGAGGGTCCTGAACATAAAGTAAAATCCCATTTTTCAGGAGGGTCCTGAACATAAAGTAAAATCCCATTTTTCAGGAGGGTCCTGAACATAAAGTAAAATCTCATTTTTTCAGGAGGGTCCTGAACATAAAGTAAAATCCCATTTTTCAGGAGGGTCCTGAATAGAAAGTAAAATCTCATTTTTCAGGAGGGTCCTGAACATAAAGTAAAATCCCACGGATGTGCATTTCCAATGGTAGCTGAATCAAGTGAAACGAATTTGCCCCTATTTCAACAAAGAAAATTTGTCAGTTAAAAACTTAGTGGTGGCTTGCAGATCTTGGCTTCTCAAGTATCTGCCCAGCACTCGTTCCTTTCATCTTTGTTCCAAATTGCTAACACTTGCCCTGTCTTGCCGCATCATTGCCCGGACCCAGATTGAGGAAATGAGTTCTGACTCAAACAATGGGTTTCTATTTTACCATGCCCCTGAGGTGCACTCTTTTTCCAAATCTGAATGCTTCCACAAATCCAATAACCTGTCGGTTGATAGAATTCCTTTGCTTCGTGTTGAATTACGATCATATTTCTTTCCTGTACTGTTCTTTGGTTTTTCCTCATATAACTGGAAAGACTGGTAGTAAATTTTGAAATTCTTTCTCGCTTGTGTTGACACAGACTTGATTCAAAATGTAAAGAAATGATAATGACTTTTATTTTGATAAATGACATAAAAGGACAAAAAGCATGAATATGTAAATGAAAGAAAAGGGCAATGTCCCATAGTCAAAAAGAAAACTTATCTGAATACGACAAACAACTCCAATGAGTATGACATGCATTTTGGATTGAGCTGCCTGATCTTCCTATCCAAACTCCCCATTTGTTGTTGAGTTCATGCCTTTGTTGCTGAGCCACTTCTTCAAATCCATTGGACTCATATATCACATTCGACTGACGACATCTTAAAAGACTTTCGCCAACAAATCTCTTTCTTCTCACTTTTCACTTTTCTCTTGAACTCTTCATCGCCTTATGGTGCCCGTGAGGGTTTTCACCAATATGACTCTCTCATTTTTATTTCTCTCCACTCGTCATTGCCTTATGGTGCCTGCAAAGGTTTTCACCAATAAGATTCTTTCATTTTCATTTTCTCTCAACTTACCATCGCCTTATGATGCCCACAGGGGTTTTCACCAATAAGACTCTCTCATTTTGTATTTCTTTCCTGATTTCTTATGCTGAGGGAGACAAGTGATACTTCACAATGTATCATCATATCCATTGCATTCTTAGCCTTAACATTATCAAAAATCGATCTGAAGGACTTTATTTGGTTGTAACTTGGCTTTTGGTTAAGGTTAGAAAAGATGGTAAAGGGTTCAAACGATACTTGAAATGGGGTGGGACTTACAACTTTTGGAATTGACTTAAACAACACATTAACTCATGCCCAGTTTTATTGACTGGGTGAATCTTAGATCTTTATTTGGTTGGACCGAGCCCGAAATAGGGCAGCCTACGTATCTCACTCCCTAGAGAGGAGAATCAGGTCGCACGTAGTTCCATTAGCTTGCTCTTTGTTTTGATTTGATTTTGATTTTTTTTTTTTCGAACTCTTTCTTTTATTCTTATTTTCTTGACATTCATCTTTGACTCTATTTTGATTCCAAAAGAGGGATATGAAAGAAAAATAAAATGAAGCTCAAATGGGTAAACAAAAGATAACACCATGTTTGGATAAAAGAATAAAATGTCTTCATCATGTCAATCTTAAAAAATGCAAGTACTAAACATGCAATAAAATCAACAAAGGATCAAATATCATACATAATATCTTTTGACCGCATCAACATTGATAGCCATTTCTGCCATTTTGCCTTCAATATCTGTCAAATATAAGGCTCCATTGGGCAACACTTTCTTCACAACGAAGGGACCTTGCCAGTTAGGGGAGAACTTGCCTTTCGCTTCAATCTGGTGAGGAAGGATACGTCTCAATACCAACTGACCAACTTCAAAATTTTTGGGACGGACCTTTTTGTTATACGCTTGAGTCATCCTCCTCTGATACAACTGGCCATAACACACAGACGTTAGCCTTTTTTCCTCAATCAAACTCAAATGTTCCAGTCGGGTTTTTACCCATTCGTCATCATCAATCTCTGCTTCTACAATGACTCAAAGAGAGGGAATTTCAACTTCTGCAGGGATGACTGCTTCTGTCTCATACACCAATAAATATGGAGTTGCCCCTGTTGAGGTGTGAACAGTGGTGCGATAACCTAGCAATGCAAACGACAACTTTTCATGCCACTGTCTAGACCCTTGTACCATTTTTTCGCAGTATCTTTTTTATATTCTTATTGGCAGCTTCTACAGCACCATTGGCCTTTGGGCGATATGGAGTAGAATTTCGATGTGCGATCTTAAACTATTGACATACTTCTTGCATCAAATGACTGTTGATATTGGCAGCATTGTCTGTAATGATCATCTTAGGAATTCTAAATCTACAAATGATATTGGCATGAACAAAATCTACTACAGCCTTCTTTGTCACTGACTTGAAAGTTACTATTTCTACCCACTTTGTGAAGTAGTCAATGGCTACCAAAATAAATCTATGCCCATTTGATGCCTTCGGCTCAATCGGTCCAGTCACATCCATTCCCCAAGCCACGAACGGCCATGGAGCGGCCATTGCATGCAACTCAACAGGAAGAGAACGTATCAGATCACCGTGTACCTGACATTGATGACACTTTCGAGCAAATTGAATAGAATCTCTTTCCATAGTAAGCCAATAATAACCTGCTCGAAGAATCTTTTTTGACAAGACGTGACCGTTCATATGCGACCCGCATACTCCAGAGTGTATTTCAACCATGATTGCTGAGGCTTCTCTTGCATCTACACACCTTAAAAGTCCCAGATCTGGGGTTCTCTTATACAAGATTCCCCCACTTAAGAAAAATCCACTAGCCAAACGCCTAATAGTCCTCTTTTGATCGTTGGTGGCATATGATGGGTATTCTCCTGACTGAATGTACTGCTTGATATCCAAGAACCAAGGTTCTCCATCGAGCTCTTCTTCAACCACATTACAGTAAGTATGCTGATCACGACTCTGTATATGCACTAGATCGATGTAGGCTTTATCAGGATGTTGGAGCATTGAAGACAGAGTGTCTAAAGCATCAGAAATTTCATTATGAATCCTTGGAATATGCCTAAATTTTACTAACACAAACCGTTGACATAGCTTTTGCAAGCATTGTCGATACAGGATAAGCTTCAAATCTCGAGTCTCCCAATCGCCTTGAATTTGATGGACGAGCAAATCCGAATCCCCCAACGCCAATAATTCTTGGACTCCTAAATCAACAGCTAACCTCAAACCAAGAATGCAGGCTTCATACTCTGCCATATTGTTAGTACAGTAGAATCAAAGTTGTGTTATTACCGGGAAATATTGTCCCGATTCAGAGATAAGAACCGCACCTATTTCGAATCCTTTTATATTGACAGCTCCATCAAAGAATAACCTCCAACCTGGATCAGCATCTATAACGACTTCATCGACACACGACACTTCTTCGTCTGGAAAATATGTCTTTAATGGCTCGTACCCTTCATCGATGGGATTATCAGCAAGATGATCTGCCAAGGCTTGGGTTTTCATGTCGGTTCGAGTCACATATACAATGTCGAACTCGGTAAGCAATATTTGCCACTTTGCCAATCGATCCATTGGCATAGGCTTCTGAAAGATATACTTCAAAGGATTCATGCGGGAGATGATATAAGTAGTATAGGATGAGAGATAATGCTTCAACTTCTGTGCTACCTAAGTTAGGGCACAACACGTCCTTTCAAGAAGAGTGTACCTGGCCTCATAAGTGGTGAACTTCTTGCTAAGTAAATAGCCTGCTTCCTTTTGCCCGTGACATCATGTTGACCCAGGACACAACCGAAAGAATTGTCCATGACTGATAAATATAAGATCAAAGGCCTACCAGGCTCCGAGGGTACCAGCACGGGCGGATTTGACAAATATCTTTTGATTCGATCGAACGCTTCCTGACATTCTTCAGTCCATTTTACCGCAGCACTTTTTTCAGCAATTTGAATATGGGCTCACAAGTGGTTGTGAGTTGAGCAATAAATATGCTAATATAGTTCAGTCTACCAAGCAAACTCATCTTCTCCGTCCTATTCTTGGGCAGTGGAAAATCCTGAATGGATTTGATTTTCCGTCCTATTATACCTGCGAAGTCATTCAAAGAACTTTCTTAAATCTTTAACATGGTCGGCCTGACTTTTTGATTTAATAATCACATCATCCACGTAGACCTCAATCTCCTTATGCATCATATCATGAAACATAGTGGTCATGGATCTCATGTATGTTGCTCCAGCATTCTTCAAACCGAACGGCATCACTCGATAACAATAAGTTCCCCATGGTGTGATAAAAGATGTCTTCTCCGCATCTTCATCATCCATAATGATCTGGTGATATTCGGCATAGCAATTCACAAAAGAGACAACCTCGTGTTTAGCATAGTTGTCTAACAAAATGTGGATGTTGGGCAGTGGAAAATCATTTTTTGGACTGGCTCTATTCAAATCATAGTAATCAACACACACTCAAATTTTGCCATCTTTCTTTGGTATGGGAACGACATTGGATAACCACATGGGATAACGAGCTACTCGAATTACTTTGGCTTCAAGTTGTTTCATGATTTCCTCTTTAATTTTAATACTTACATCTGTTTTAAACTTCCTCAACTTCTGTTTGATAGGAGGGAACGAGGGATCAGTTGGCAATTTGTGAGCCACTAATTCAGTGCTTAAACCAGGCATATCATCATAAGACTATGCAAAAATGTCCTTATAATCCATTAATGCTTGAATCATTTTATCTTTTAGCCGTGGCAAAGCATGTACACTGATTTTAGTTTCCCTAACATCTTCTTGATCCCCTAGATTTTTTGGCTCCGTCTCATTTAAATTAGGATTCGGTTTGTTTTCAAATTGTTCCAACTCTTTGCTTATTTCTTCTAGTGCTTTTTCTTCATCATATTCCCCATCCTGCTTCATTAAATCTTGATTAGTTTGGATTTTAAGATCAGACTGAAAATTCGGCATGCATGTCATGTCATTAGAATCAACATAAAGAGAACTGTGTAAGAAAAGAAAAACAAAATATATTAGACACGAAACAAAAGGGACATTGCATTATATTAAATAAAAAGGTAGAAGGGTTTAAACATAGATGCCAACATAACATAAACAAACTAAAATCCAAATTACAACCCTGAAATAACTCAGAAAAACAAAATAAACTACCAAAACTCCCTCCTAACGGGGAGAGGAGTGACTTCCCAATTATTGAGCCGGACAGCTGGACCTATGAATTGCACGTCCGCCATACTGGTACCTTCTCCTGCTTCAACCATATCAACTTCAATACAAAGGTTCTGGAAGTCAGCAACCAATTCGACCTCAAATTCCAAATGCTTCGTGACACCGCTCTTAACAAATGATTCACTGAGTAGTGGCATTGGGCGAGGGAGTGACCATATTTCCTTTTTCCTTCCCTTGTCTTTCTTCAGATCTTCAATTATAGGCTCAAATCCCAGACCAAACGTGCCCACGTTCTCACTTGAACATATGGGATGAACTATACCATGCAGAGATGCTCCCAAACCCTTTCCTGGCTCAAATCCGTATTTTCAAAGTTCACTCACCATTATGATAGAAGCAGAAGACAATTGCGATCCTGGTATAGCCTGCCATTCAAGGATACGATTCACTGGCACTGTATCAAAAATTTGATAGACAAATGTCTCCTCTACGTTATTTGCTTCAATAAGAGATAAGGGAGAATCTTCGTAGGCTGACGAATCTCCTTCACCAGGAATAACTACTTCTTGCCTGTCATGCTCAAACTTAATCATTTAGTGCAGTGTTGATGCAACCGCCTTGGCCTTGTGGATCCACGGCCTTCCCAATAACAGATTGTAAGAGGAGTCTACATTCAATACTTGAAACTCTATGACGAACTCAACAGGCCCTATGGTCAACATTAGCTCTATTTCGCCAATGGAATTTGATTTTGCACCATCGAAAGCCCTAACACATACATTGTTGGGCCTGATCCTGTCAGCACCAATATTCAACTTTTGCAAAGTAGAAATAGGGCAGATATTTGTACCTGAACCTCCATCAATCATAACATGAGTGACGTAGAAATCTTCATACTTCACGGTAATGTAAAGACCCCGGTTATGCCCTGTACCTTTAACAGGCAATTCATCGTCAGAAAAGCTGATCCGATTGACCTCAAAGATTTTTCCAACCATTTTCTCAAGCTGGTTGATTGTAATCTCCCTTGGAACATATGCTTCATTTAATACCTTCAGTAAAACATCACGATGTTCCTTGGAGTGCAGCAGCAAAGATAAAAGGGAAATTTGAGCAGGTTTTTCTTCAACTGGTCTAATATTGAATACTCTGGCAATTTCATCTTTTTCAAAAATTCTTCGGCTTCTTCTTTGGTGATAGGCTTTTTGATAGATGACGGTCCACTTACCGTTGGCTTGGACTTTCTTAAGCTTTTAGGCACGAAGCATCTACTGACCTAGTCAAACCCCCTACCTCATCTACATCTTCCATAACTTCTTTCCCGTGATAGGTCATCACAGTCCGCCCATAATTCCAGGAAACTCTTTTCGTATCAACTATCGGAGGTTGGGTCACTGGTTTGAGGACAATAGGCACTGCCAGTGCTCCTTTCACCGTCAAGATGGGCTGACTCAGAGCTTCCACCACCGTCAACTTAGGTTTATCCTGACTTGAAATCAACATACCTTTTGGCGCCTTATACTGTGATCAGGGGCTTCTTTGTGCTTTCTAGGGCTTTATCTTCTCTCATTCCTTCCCGGCTTAATGACATTGCTTTCAAAGACTCCGCTACATTCACCGATTTCTCCTCAATGGTCTGTATCTTGACAATAGTCTTATAACCCCTCGAAGACTCTTTCCCATCATATATCAATTCTAACATATTGGCTTCAGCATGGGTTGGCAGCGGATTCTAGTTAATGTTTGGACCCTCCGGGGCCTGGACCAGCATCTGATTTGTGTCAATTAAATCTTGGACAGCTCTCTTTAACTGCCAGCATTTCTCGATATCATGGCCTGGCATATCAGAACAGTACACACACCTTAAATAATAATCGAGATTCCTCGGTGGTGGATTTGAAAGTCTTCCTTGAATTGGGCTTAAAACCTTTAACTTTCTCAACCTATCAAACAAACTAGTATATGACTCACCAAGAGGTGTGAATTGATTTTTGACCGTCTTCTCCTTCTTATACTTGGTCCTAGATTGAAAACTGGGTCTGGAGGGATTTTGGTAATTTAGTAGAGCGAATGGACAATTTTGTGGAGCTTGCGCGCGCCACTGTGGGTAAGAAAGGGTTTGGGCATATGGCTGCAGGCTATATACTGGGTACGGGGATGGTGGAATGGAATATAAAGGGTTTTGTGGAGGGTAGTAATGGTGGGGAGGAATATATGGAGCTTGGGTGTAAACTTGGGCTTGGGATTGGGGATAGGGGCGAGGTGGTCTTTTGGGATAGGAATGGGTTCCAGCTACGACAGTCGCTACATTCTCTTTCTTTTTTTTACCTCCAAATGCGCTAGATCCACCTTGAATCGCTTGTGTGGTGACTTTTAATGCGGCAAAACTCACTATTCGGCCTGTCTTAATTCCGTCCTCTATCATCTCCCCCATTTTGAGGACTTCCATAAAAGACTTTCCCATTGCCGGAAGTAAATATTGAAAATAGATCTCATCCTGCGCCTGAATAAAAACTTCTACCAACTTACTTTCTTTCATTGGAGGCTTTACCCTAGCGGCCTATTCACGCCACCTTATCGTGTATTCTCTAAAACCTTCAGTGCTCTTTTTCTTCATGTTGACCAAGGATTTTTCATCCGAAATTAAGTCGATGTTGTATTGAAAATGTTGAACAAATTCAGAAGCCAAATCATCCTAGCTGTTCCATTTTTCGATATCTCGATCGATAAACCATTCTGAGGCTAGATCTGAAAGACTCTCGCCAAAGAAGGCCATTAGCAATTCTTCCTTTCCTCCTGCAGCCCTCAACTGGTTGTAATAACGTCTTAAGTGTGCCACGGGATCGCCGTGTCCTGCATACCTCTCGAACTTAGGCATCTTAAAACCGGGGAAAAGGTTGATGTCTGGGAACATGCAAAGATCTTTATAGGAAACACTCCTATAATCTTCGATCCCTTGCAAATTTCTCATAGCCTGCTCTAAACTCTTCAGTTTCTGGGCTGTGATATCCTGTTCCTCTATTGCGACAGGTTTCTCCGTATCAAATGGAAATGCAGGCGGCTGAGTGTACCCATACGGTTCATTCATTTGCAAAGTAGGCTCTAGGGCATAATACTGACTATCTGAAACCTTCAGTATTGGCTCATTGGCAGACCTAGGAAGCCTCATTGTAGGACGTACGGCATATATGGGTGTTTCATATGGTGGCGGAGCCACGAATACCGGTGTGATCGATGGCGCTGGCTGAGCGGCTGGTCTTGATTGGGGAGCTTCCAAGGGCACACCAGAACTGCCAGGATAATAATATCGCAGAGTAAATCCGGGTGCGTGCTCAGGTGACTCAGTAGGAGCAGAGAATTGTGCCTGAGAGAGCGATGGGCAATTAGAGATATTTCCAAGACCTTCAGGGAGCGGAGGAAGAGGCATTCCGCTGGTCCATGCCTGGTGTAAATCTATCAATTGTTGCCTGAGCCTTACTACCTCATCATTGTGTTCAGAACTTTCTTCTCTGTGATCCTGATCCGGGTCAATGAGCGAATTTTCAATCTCCCTACTAGCCATGGTGAGCTTTGCTTTGGATCTAGTGAAGTATGGGTGACTAGCCAGAGTGCTGCAAACCTACCATTGTTATCTGAAAGAACATGCTCATCAAAGACGACATCCATTAGGATTAAGGCATACAACAAGCATAGGAATCATATTGGTAAAATTGTCCTAAATTCATGTTCATTTCTACCAGCTTTTGAGGGTAGAGAGGTCATTTTAACATCATCCTGATTTTTGTCTACACTTATTACTATTATTATTTCGTATCCATCTCTGTTCTTTTCTTTCCTCTCGTTATCTACCTTTATTTTTATCATTCTTTATGGCTTTTGTTTTTCTTTAAAAGAGGAAAAATAATGAAAAACAACGAAACAAAATGATTAGATAGAACCCAAAAGTAGGTTGCCTACGTATCATGTTGTACATGAATCAGATCTTGCGTAGTTCGGGCAGCCTGTGCATAAACACTACCCACAGCTTTTTTTAATTATTTTTTTTTTTTGCGAAAACGAAAATAAACAAACCAAGGAAAGACATAACATCAAAACATTTTGAAGAAAGAAAACAACAAAAACGTACAAAAGTTTGGGACCACTTTAAAACTAAACAACAAATACGAAACAACAAATACGAAACAACATTATAGAACCCTAAGACGACACAGGTGAAATTACTAGTAAAGACTTTAATACCCAAAAACAACTTGACTTCGACGTAAAGCAGACACCACCCTACAATGTCAGACACATAAAAGACTCAAACTGAATAAAGATAAGAAGTGCTCTTTCAGACTGGTGCTCTGCGTGATGACCCTGGCTGGTATGGACTTGCCTCTGAAGTTCTCTTTCTCCCATTCAAGCTTTGTAGCATATCCTGTAAAGACACCCTGATACCGGGGAAGAAGCTTCGGGCCCGTATTCCCGCTTCATGAGGAGTGCACTTGGAAAGATTATTCTAACACCTTTCTACCGTCCTGAACAAATCTGCTAGCTGAACCCTCAATGCTTCCACTTTGGACCCCACACTTTTATCCTAATGATTGTCTACTATGCATTCTTCCTGTATTCTCCCACTAAGTTGCGCTGGTAAGAGTTGACTGATACCCCGAGGGATAGATTGAAGCCAGACCTCATATCCCTGAGTGTGGCCTGGATTATCCCAACTTTCTTTGAGTGTATCCATACCCAGCTTTGTAGCATGCTTCCAAAACTGCTCGTAGTTGCTCTCACCTAAGGCTTGGTCCTTGAAGTACTTAACATTCTTCAGAAGATCCACTACTGGTGGCACGTCCTGCAGCCTACCCAATTGGCGCATTACCCTAGAAGGACTGTATGGTCTAGTGCAATTGAGCCCTAACATAACTAAAGGGAGTTGCGTCTGACAACCCAACAATACTATCTTAGGGCGAAGCCACAGATAAGTCCAAAAAACGTTATCCCTGATTCTTGACTCAAGAAATTCAATCCAAGCGTCAATTCCCACGGGTAACGAGAATTTATCCAAACACAACCTGAAGTCCATGGCTTTCACTCGATTGAGAATACAACGATCTAACATGTCTGGTCTAATTAAAGAAGGTGCATGTAAATGCTCCATCACCCATATCTGCAAGATCAGGTTACTGCCCTCAAAAACCCTTCACTTCGGTTAAAGCCTTATATATTTCTGTTAAGATCATGGGTATGAGAGTGAACCTTCCCTTTTGATTAATGCCCTTGTCGTTTTGATCCTTATGAAATAGGGTCATTACCACAGATTGCAAACGAGTATTAATACGTCTTTCTTCTAATGGAAACACTAAAGTACCTAACAAAGCGAGGATGAAGACTTCCAGACGCTTTCTCTCCCACTTCTCCTTAGTCACATGAAATTCATCCCAGAAGCAATCAAAACCTTTCGAGGGCTCGAATCTAGCGAACAAAAAATCTAAGGAAACCCACGAATCACTTAAACAACCCAAACGGATACCCTTACTTTTTAAACCACAAGACTGTAAAAATCTCACGCTAGTATGATTTCGTTCTCGGATCATATCCTTCTCGATATAGGGCAAATGCAACAAACCGGATATTTCTGCCAAAGTAGGAGTCATTTCACATTCCCCAAACCTAAACACCAAACTACTTAGATACCAAAAGGTCAACAAAGCCTCTATTAAATCTGGACGAGGGGTAACATGCAGAAGTTCCGTAAGATCACCTAATATTTTAATCAGTTTCTGCTGATCAACATAGTTAAACATTTCCCACCATTTAATTAACTTTTTGGGCACCTTGACAACCATCAGAACTCTATCCTTGGTGGATAAATCCATCCTATAATAACACACAAGACGTTACCTCAAAAATTCGACAGGAGTAGAAGATTCCCAATCCTTTGGGATTTTTCACGCAAACATATGTCGATGGGACAGACCACATTCATGACTCTAATTTACCGAACAGAAGTACTGAGCGAAATCAGTCTACTTGGCAAACAACTCTAGATTTCGGGGCGAGAGACCTAGGCTAATAAGAAGACAAAGACCAACGCAAAGATTTACCGGACCCACGGAGGGTTGCCTACGTATCCCAACCCAAGGGAAGGGAATCAGGTATGCGTAGTTCATCCAGATTGGATAATTAGCGATTAACTTAATAAATTGACCCTAACTTAAGAGACACAACCAAAAACAGACGAAGAACAACTTTTGGATTTTCAGCTAGACACTTTAACTAAGATTGACACCACCAATTATGAAGGAAAATCTTTTTGGTGTTTTTTTTTTTCGCTTTTACGGTATTTTGAAAAGGCAAATGCAAAACGTAAAAAAAAATCTTTTTGAGTTTTTGGATCAAGCCATAAAGAACTCTAAAATAAACTATGACACTCATTCTTTTCGACTCACTTTTTTTTTATTTTTCTTTTTTCTTTTTCGTTTTTGCCTACTATATATATATATATATATATATATATATATATATTTTTATTTATTTATTTTTAATTTCAAAAATTAGTCCGTCAAATGACCACACTACCCTTAAAAATGCAACAGTTAGCACGTAGGGATGCTTTAGAGGGGAGTCTCCTACAAAGGGCCATGTGGGTCCTGTTAGGTCTTAGTATGATGCATATAAGCATGACCTAAAGGCTGATCTACGTTGTGGTTTACTAACAAGGTTGTTCGGGGGAGCGTATGGTCGATAGTGGATGCTTTGCTTTCCACCTACTCCATAACACCGACGGCTCCCCCCCTAAAATAAGGGTGACTCAACTAGAGGTTGTGTACAACACATGCACTACAGACTTGTTGCAGAAAGAAGGCCGGGGGTGGACTCATGATGCCAGATAAAAAGAGGTAATACTTAAAATAAATACTATAAACAAAGAGCACGAAAAACACACAAAAGTGCAAACAATAACCCAAACAAAATCACAAACAAGCTTATACAATCGTAATGCCAAACAAAGCCAATACGACTCCAAAAATAGCTCGAATTCTCATACTTTCCCCAGCAGAGTCGCCAGAAGCTGTCACACCCCTTTTTTACGTACTCCAAAAAATGTATATTTTAAAGTTCGAAAGGGCTTTATTATTTAAGTGACAAGAAATGAAAATTTATTTCGGAAAAGGATTATTTGTATTTTTTTATTCAGAGTCGCCACTTGGCAATAATCCGGTGTGCCAAGTCACCTTTGAAAAATCCTTTTCGAAACCATTTGACTCTTAAACTAGTTTGAGAACAGAGATTCCGGCTAAGGAATTCTGTTGACCGAGGGGAAGGTGTTAGGCACCCCTCGATCTCGTGGTTCAACCACGGTCGCTTGGCAAAGCATATCGGCTAAATTGACGTTACAAATGCATAAACCACACAAAAGCACGCAAAATAATCAAACAATAACAAAACAAAACAAAAATGTAAAGTCCAGTTCAATTATTACAACCCGAAATAAAAATACTGAAGTAACCTACACTAGTCCTAAACCATGCTTTACCCGATGCCTCGGGCCTTGATCACGAGCATCCTTAACGTACAAAATTCTTTGGGGCATTCCCCGATGAGTAAATACAAATTACCTCGGGGAATTCCCCGGTTAAATAAATACACTTTCCAAGTACGATAAACAAAACATTCAACAAATATTCCAATCATTCCCACATTACACCAATTCTAAACTTGCCTACCCGAGCTTACTGTTTGCCTACCCGCTCGACAACATACCGCCTTCAACATCAACAATGTATCAAAAATATCATAATATTTACTTTTATCAATTTTTGATTTCCGTCCCCAAATTTATTTCAACCAATAGGATTAAATAAGTCTCAATCAAATCAACCACGGTAATCGCGATTTCTCCAACATAATATCGAAACATATCACCACGTTACAATCATCAAACAAACACTAACAATGAAGATTGAAACCAAACACACAACAAATAAATCATCCACACCCAGAACATCACAAAAAAAAAGGTCAAAATAAAATAAAAAATCGGTAGAAGAAATGGACCTCGATGAAATTGATCCTTGTCGATAATAAAGAAATCCTAAGACCAAATTACTCGATCGGAGAACCTCGATTGCGATGAATCCAACTCGGTATAAGGAAAAACAAGAAACAGATGAACCCAAGACCCCAACAAACAACCAGGAACCCAAAACCTAATGCAGATCGAGCTTCGGTGAGCTCCGGTGACGGCCAAAATAGTGATTCAAGATGGAAGCTGGAATCGAATAAAACGAACAGTTCCGGCTAACCAGTCGACGACGAACAGTGGGAGAACGGCTGGGAGATGGCGGCGGTTCAAACGGCGACGGGCTTTACTGTTTCGCCGGCGGAACCGGCTGGTCTGCTGGTGGTTGATTCATCCCAGCTGGCGGTCAAGGAAGAGGGGAAGAGAAGGCTAGTCGGCGTTGAGCTGGCCGGCGTCAGCCATGGATGCTGACGGGGTCGTTGGTTGGTCGCCATCGAAGTTCGTTGATAGAGAGAGAGTGAAGATGGCGGCTGTTGTTGACGGCTGGTGGTCGCTTTTGTCGGCGATGGCCTTACCGATGTCGGCTTTATCCCACGATGAGAGATGGATAACGAAGGAGGGGTGGCGTCGGAGATGGTGGCCTGGGTTGGTTCGCCGCTATTGATGGCGGTGGCGGCGGTGGCAGCGGTGGCAGCGGCGCGACTGCGGAGAGGAAAGAGGAGGTTGGTTTAGCGTGGTTTGGTGGTTGTGAGGAGACGAAGATGACGGCGAGTGTGATGCCGAAAGGGGGAGAGCATCCCGCCGACGGCAGCACTCATTCGGAGCGGCGACGGTGGCTGATCTTTTTAGAGAAAGAGAGATGAGAGAGAGTGGGGCTGATTTTCTTTTTTTTTATATGCTCAGGGTTTTTTGTTTTTTTAACCATGGCCTCTGCTTCCGTGATTGTGGGGGTATGTATATGTGGTGAGGGTGGGTATTGGGGAGGGTAGGTGGGGTAGTGATGTGTTGTCCAAAATTGATAGGAGGAGTGGTCAATTTTGTTACAAAAGAATAATTGGGAATTAGGTTTGTTAGTGGGTTTGTTATTTTTGTATTTTCATGGGATATTATCATACGGGTGAGGGCACGTGGTATGACAGAGATAAAAATGTGTAACTTGAGTCTTCGGAAGGGACAGAATTAGGTGTCTACAATTAACCACTTCATGAGTAAAGTATAATTTGTTATCCTTATTCTATTTATTTCTAAACCAACTATTGGATGTATGGCATGTGCTCTTAGTTTTTTTGGCCATTTTTACCTTCTATGCCATCTTTATAGCATCACACAAGTAGCATGCATCCAAATACACCTATTAATTAGCATATTTTTTTTCCTAGATATTTCAAAATTATTTTTGTAGCCTCAGTTAAAATAGAATTAGAGTTCGAAAATTTATCGAAAACAACCTCTCTACTTCATCTAAAGTAATGGTATAGACTGCGCACACTTTACTTTCTTCAGACCCCACTTTATGAAAATGCTCTAGATATGTTATTAAGCTGACATAGAATTAGAGAACAAAATCAACATCTCAATTCCCCAATCTACTTGACCAAAAAAGGGAAAGTTTAGTTGTTTTACAATATAATGGTCATATTTATGTTGGTTTGAGTGGATATCATTGGGCTGTACAGTTAATTTACTATGCAATCTTTTAATCATTTGTCTACTTCGAAGTAATTTTAACTGAATCAGATTTGTGGTGTTTGAAATTACATATGATACGAGTTCAAGTAAATTAAATGCTATAAATAAGTGAACGTCAATCATATGTGAATGAACTCTAGGGACCAAAGTGTTTGAACTTCAAATAAAATCAACTGAATTCAATCATATACGTGTAGACTACCACTATAGTGGCTTTTATAACTGTTATGGGGTAATACGTTGCCCACAAAATTAAAGTATTTTTTAGTAAATATCAGACAAGTTCGGTGTTGATTGTATGTCTTTTTTCTTTGTTAAATATTTAAAAATATGTCATCATTTGACCATGGATGTCTTACTTTTTTTCCATAGTTAAATTCCTTAATATAAAATTTTAACATTTTAAAATTTGACTTGAAATTGAATTTTGAAATTCGAAAAGACCCAAATAGTTGTTTTCACTCTTTTCACTCAAAATCATTGACGAAATTAAAAAACAACTCAAATTTTTACCCTAAGTTTCAATTATTATTTTCACTTAGAAAAACTAAAATTACTTTTTTTTTCTTTTTATATTTCACAATTTTCATGACTAAACAGACGTACATTTGAGCAAGTGATCAATATTGGATTCTGTATCACATTAACAAGTCCAGTTGTGATGTAGACAAATGGACTTCAAATTTCAAATCTCTTATCCACTTTTTATACACACAAAACTCTAACAACATAGGTCAATATGCGTGTAACCAAACACAACTTTAATTTTTAAGTATTATTTTTCACTATGAAAGCACAATTACTTTTTTTTTTTAAAATACACAAACACAATTTTCATGGTCAAACAAACATATATCATATCTATCAGCTGGCCAGTAATGGATCTCATTACAAATTCACAAAGCCCATATCCACGTTTCAAGCAAGCCCAGTGGACTTCAAAATTCAAAAAAATCATATCCACATTTCTATCAAACCCAATGGACTTAAAAGTCATAAAACTCATATCCACATTTCTAATAAGCCCAATCAACTTCAAAATTCACAAAGTTCATATCCACACTTCTAACAAACCCAATAAATTTCAACATTCTCAAATCCCATATCCACATTTCTAACTAACCTAATGGACTCCAAAATTCACAAAGTTCATATCCACATTTCTAACAAGCCCAATAAGCTTAAAAATTAACAAAGTTCATATCCACATTTCTAACAAGCCCAATAAGCTTAAAAATTAACAAAGTCCATATCCACATTTCTAACAAGATTGATGGGCTTAAAATCTACATAGTCCATATCCATAATTTTAGTAAGCCCGATGGACTTCAAATTCACAAAGTCCATATCCACATTTCTAACAAGTCCGATGGACTTTGAAATTCCCAAAGCTCATATCCACGTTTCTAACAATCTCGATGGACTTTAAAATTCACAAAAGTTCATATCCATATTTCTAACAAGCCCGATGGACTTCAAGTTCACAAAGTCCATATCCACATTTCTAACAAGTTCAACGAAGTTCAAAATTCTCAAAACCCATAGCCACATTTTTAACTAACCCAAATTGACTTTAAAATTCACAAAGTCCATATCCACATTTCTAACAAGCCCAATATACTTCAAAATTCTCAAAACCCATATCCACATTTCTAAAAAGTCCAATAGAGTTCAAAATTTCCAAAGCCCATATCCACATTTCTAGCAAGTCCAAAAGACTTCAAAATTCTCAAAGCCCATATCCACAATTCTAACAAGTCCAATAGACCTCAAAATTCTCAAAGCCCATATCTACATTTCTAACAAGTCCAATAGACCTCAAAATTTTCAAAGCCCATATTCACATTTCTAACAAGTCCAATAGAACTCAAAATTCTCAAAGCCCATATCTGCATTTCTAACAAGTCTAATAGACCTCAAAATTCTCAACGCCCATATCTACATTTCTAACAAGTCCAATAGACCTCAAAATTTTCAAAGCCTATATTCACATTTCTACCAAGTCCAATAGACCTCAAAATTCTCAAAGCCCATATCTGCATTTCTAACAAGTCCAATAGACCTCAAAATTCTCAAAGCCCATATCTACATTTCTAACAAGTCCAAAAGACTTCAAAATTCTCAAAACCCATATCCACATTTCTAAAAAGTCCAATAGACTTCAAAATTTTCAAAGCCCATATTCACATTTCTAACAAGTCCAATAGACTCCAAAATTCTCAAAGCCCATATCCGCATTTCTAACAAGTCCAATAGACCTCAAAATTCTCAAAGTTCATATCCACATCTCTAACAAGTCCAATGGACTTCAAATTTCACAAAGTCCATATTCATATTTCTAACAAGCCCAATAGACTTCAGAATTTACAAAGTCCATATCCACATTCTAACAAGTCCAATAGACTTCAAAATTCTCAAAGCCCATATCCACATTTCTAACAAGTCCAACAGACTTCAAAATTCTCAAAACCCATATCCACATTTCTAACAAGTCCAACAGGCCTCAAAATTTTCAAAGTCCATATCCACATTTCTAACAAGTCCAATAGACCTCAAAATTCTCAAAGCCCATATCCATATTTCTAACAAGTCCAATAGATTTCAAAATTCACAAAGTACATATCCACATTTCTGACAAGTTCAATAGACTTCAAAATTCACAAAGTCCATATCAAGTAAACCTATTTTTTCTCAAGTTTAACGTGCAACTAAATATTTATAGAAGTATTTTTGTAATAAATTTTTATTTTAGGAGTATTTTCCTAATTATCAGTACAAAAAAAATATTAATTGATTGTCCTTCCATATATTTTAGGAATCTAATTAATATAATAAAATAATAAAATAATAAATTGAAGAAAAATAGTGAAAAGACAGTTTTTTCTAAAGGAGAGTCTTCACAAAAAGTTCAAATAACTTTTCTAAATGTATTCACACTTTTAATATATTATAGATATGGATTATAGAATAGATATAAATTCACTCTCTTCCACTTCTTTAATTAATTTACTTTCTCTCCCGATTCATAAACATAACAAGGCCGATTCATATACATAACAAATATGACAAGTTTGACATATACATAACAAGGCTGATTCATATACATTATAGGATCGATATATACATAGAAAGCTATGTATATTTATTTTTAGAGAAAAATGAGATTTTTGTAATATGTTTGGAGAATAAGAAAAATTTAAGAAGTACTAGGTTTTTAAAAGTTTTAAGTACGTAATAAGAATCTAATCAATGATTTTGTAAAGATTTGACTTTTAAAATAAAGAAAGATTTTACATATTAAAAAAAATAATCATAACACAAATATATTTCAAATTGATGCTTCTGGCAAAAAGGGAGAAGAGGTACCACATGACAAACGCAAAAGTGATAATTCATCAACCACTTAAAATTTTTTGTGGTAAAACATAAATGTGTATATATTTATATTTATATTATTATATTAAAATGTAAAAGATTTTTGAAAAGTTATTTAAATTTGTACATTTTATTAAAAATCTCCGCAATAAGATAAATTATTTAATTTTAAATAATTAAACGTTACATGTGCGAGGCACGCGCAGTTAAATTAGTACTCCCTCCGTCCCAATTTTTCTAATTTGATTTCTCATTTTACTTCTCTTTTTTCATTAATTAAGAAGAGACAAAAATATTCATGTTTTATCCTTTACATTAATTACTTTTTCTTCAAATTAAAATGTAAACATTGGGGTACTATGGTAAACTAGATATGTTATTAATTATTTCTCTTAATCAATGTGTCATCTCAATTTGAGACGAATAATTTAAGATGAAGAAAGTGTATATTAAAAGTGTTAAGAACCCTATAAAAATAATTCAAACTTTTTCCTTAAAAATTCCACGAGAAAATTGTCATTTACTATTTTTTTTTAAATTATTATTATTTAATGTTTATTCAAGCTTTCGGTTTCTACACAAATTACTTTTACTTTTCTTTATTTGGATTTATCTCTTTATGTTTAGTCATATTAATGGTATTGCTGCGTAGGTTAATGGCACTTTCGTATTAGAAAAGTAGTTAGTTTAATTGTCAAATTGAAGTTCTAATTAAGATCATACAATTCTACCAGGAAAGAAACTATTTTACCTTTTGTTATATATAAATTCAATTGCTAATTAAAAATAATACATTGATTTTTTTCCTCCTCCATTCTGCGTAACACTTTTTCTGTTAGTTTATTGATAGGAAGGTGTGAAAAGCGTGGATTAAGATACAACGTTAGTGGATAGGAGTATGTTCGAAATAGTAGGAATGAGTGCTCTATTTGGATTGGTATTTGCAGTGTCTTATAGCCTCTTGTATTCTTTAGTATTTGGGGGTATGTCACACCTTGTTTGTTGTTTTGCTTTTATGTTTTTGTTATATCTGTTATATTATATGTCTTTAGCCGAGAATTTATCGGAAACAGTCTTTCTACTTCATCTGAGGTTTTAACATAAATTTTGCAGGACATAAAAGTAATTCTCATATTACTTTTTTTTTTTGTCTCTATTTTAGAATTTTGCAAGACATATCTCATAGTCTACGAGCTGTCTACACACGTAATGTGGTATGCCAGACTAGTAATAGAGGTTCATCCAGATCCTTTGACGAAAAAATATATTATTAATACATGATTAAAAATGGTTTTTATGAATATATCGTAGATGTTGAACCCTCTTTAGGTGAGTTTTTCTTTAGATTTGAAACCCTCAGCAGAAATCCTGACTCCGCTTCTGAACTGTAAATTATTGAAGGTTGTGATGAAATGAAAATTGAACCTTATTGACTATCTACCTTTTAGTCATGTTTTTGAAAAAAATGTCACCGTCATAGAGTTTCGTAAATTTCACAGGTGAAACTCAATGACAATGACTAACTTTTAGGGGTCGAGGCGCTTCCTACTTTAATGAACGAACAAAGTGTGAATCGATCTAGATTAAGGTAGGCCCCAAAATGAGTACCGAATACTGAGGCCTCATTTGTTTGCACTTAATGAAGGTCTGAATCTGAATGGTTCAGACTTCGGATCATTAAGTGCATTTATTTTTTATTAAGATTTTAACTCTTAATAAATCTTAATCATTCAGATCTACAATCAAGTCTTGATAGGTCTGAAGAGATATTATAATGTTGAATAATATTCACTACTTTATTAATAATCAGTAGTCACCACCACTAACCACCTCTGCCCCTGGCACCATTATCAACCACCACCTACCATCGCCAACCATCTCCACCATCACAACCACCATCGATAATAAATATCGTTACCAACTACTATTGTCAATCGCTACCACACATACTACCTCTATTATTCTAATTATATTCACCGCCACCACTACCGTCAACACCACCACCGTCATCAATCACTATCAGCCAATCCCTACTATCGACCAACTCATATATCACAACTAGCACCACCACTAACTACCACTAATACATCGCAATTTAAATTTGAAGTTTGTTCACAAAATAGTAATTAACAATTAAATTATCAAATATTACAAGAATTCATGTAAAGCACAAATTAAATTATGGTCAAACAAATCATTTTTTAGTACAAATGAATAAATATTTTAATGAATTTTCTAAACATGATCCACACAAAGTTTGACCAGATAAGTACAAATTAAATTATGGTCAAATGAATCATTTTTCAGTAGAAAAATTAATAAATATTTAATTGAATTTTCTAAACATGATCCACTCAAAGTTTGACAAAATAAGTACTCCCCCTGTCTCAAATTATGCGTCCCAAATTTTTTAATTTGATTTTTCATTTTACTTATCCTTTTTTATTAATTAAGAAGAGACAAAAAATCTTTTTCCATGTTTACCCTTTGCGTTAATTACTTTTTCTTCAAATTAAAATGTAAACATCATTTAATAGGGTTACTATGGTAAACTAGGCATGTTATTAATTATTTTTCTTAATCAATGTGTCATCTCAGTTTGGGACGGGTAATTTGGGACGGAGGGAGTACAAATTAAATTATGGTCAAACGACTAATTTTTCAGTAGAAAATTAATAAATATTTAATTGAATTTTCTAAACGTTATCCACACAAAGTTTGACTAGATAAGTAAAAATTAAATTATGGTCAAACAAATATTTTTTTCAGTAGAAAATTAATAAATATTTTAATGAATCTTCTAAACATGATTTATAGAAAATTTGATCAGATAAGCATAGATTAAATTATGGCCAAACTAATCATTTTTTACTGAAAAAAATAGTCATTTTTTAGAACAATATTTTAATGATTTTTCTAAACATGATCTATACAAAGTTCGAAAAGAAGTTTGGTTCAATACCAAGCGCTACTTTATTTTTTGAACGTAAAAATATTCTTTTCTATCTGATTTTGTTTTTCAACCATTTTTCAAATGTTGAGACAAGGGTCAAAACGACTCTTAGGGTAGCTTGATAGAGTGTATAATAACAATGCCAAATATAATATATTAATAATGCTGATGTTATTAATTTTTGTATTAGTTATGTATGCATTAAGTATATTGAGCGTAGACACCTAATTTTGTTCCTCCCGAAGACCCAAGGTATCAATTTTTACCCTCGTTTTATCATGTGTCCTACCACATGTAATTATACCCCACAAAAATACAAAAACAACAACTTTAAACAAACTCCCTAACAAACTTTATCATACCCAACAAACCTACCCCACACCCCTATACCCCTATACCCCTAACCCCACCCCATACCTTTACCCTCACCAACCCCTACCCCACTCACGGGAATTCCATTTTTGTTTTCAAGTGAAAAGGGAGCATACATATCCATTTTTGTTTCCAGGGAATATATACACATAACAAATCACAAATAGAGGGGCCCACAGGAGATTCCTTTGGCTTCTTTTTTGCCTAATCATCATCTAGGAGGGGGATAGAGAAAAGAAAAAAGGCTCTCCATTTTTGTTTCAATTTTCAGCTCACGATACACACACATACATATGCAAAAATCACACACACACACACGAGAATCAGAGAGATTAAGAGGAGTGAACAGCGAAGAGAGGGAGGGATATAGGCCGAGAAAGTCAAAGCAGAGATAAAAAAAGGAAAAAAATGGACTGAAATTCAAAAAGGGTCGATCGAAACAGTGATACCGGTGATATATCTGGTTGATTTTGTATTTTTTCTGGCGAAATCTTCCCCATAATCGGTTTAAATTCATTAAATTGACTCACCCAGTCTCAAAATTCCCCTCAAAATCTCTGTGTTTCCTCGACTTTTAGGCTTAATCTCAACAAAAAATGCTGACGTCACCGGACTCCGAACCTTTCCCGTCGATTCTTCCCGCCGTTCGAGCTCACCAGAGCTTTAGTTGCGTGGTTTTCTTTAGTTTTCTTCTATTTTTCTGGTTTTGCATTGGTAACTGTTCTTTGGGATTCTTAGTTCAACTCGAATTTTGGGGTTATCGCGTGTTGGGCTGATTCTTGACTGATTTAGAGAGTTGAGATCTCGTTGGTGTTCTTCAAGGTTCTTGGACGGGCTCCTATTTCTCTTATTAAGTCAATCGAAAGCTCTTGAGTTCCAACTCTAACTTTTATTCTTTTAATTTTTTCGTGATTACGAATGATTTGTATGTTTGGACATATTTGAATCCTTGTTGGTTGCTTGTTTGATGTTGGATTGGAGGTGAAAACTTTGTTGTTGAATTGTGTATAGAACTAGTTTAATTATTTTGAGAATGAATTCGGGAAGGGATTAAAAAATTCATAAAAGTGAACACCGGCTTGTGTTGATTAATTCATTTTTGTTGATTTGAAATGCATGTTAAACTCTTCGAACCTGGTAGTATCATGTCTTAGGCCGGGCATCATCAAGTAAATTCTAGGTTTGGGTAGGCAAAAGTAGGACTTGTGATTTTGAATGATTAAAATATTTGTTGAATAGATTTGATTTTATGAATTTGATTCAAGTGTATTCATTTGGCCGGGGAGTGCCCTGAGGTTTTATGTACTTATTCATCGGGGAATACCCCGAGGCATCTTGTACTCGTAGGACGTTCGCGATGAAGGACCGATGCGTCGGGTAGAGCATCAGTTTAGGATTAGTTTAGAATAGAATTTACATTTTCATATTTTTCTATTTTTTGGGACTGTATAATTTGGACTGGACATTATTTTGGTCTTGAATTTTGTTTGATTTTTTTTTTTTTGCTTGTTTTGTGAGTTTATGTGGTTTGTACATTTTATAGTATCAAAATTAGCCGATACATTCCACTAAGCGACCGTGGTCGAACCACGGGATCGAGGAGTGCCTAACACCTTTCCCTCGGTCAACAAAATTCTTTAGCCGGAATCTCTATTCGTAAACCAGTCTTAAAGAGTCAAATCATTTTGAAGAGGATTTTTCAAAGGTGACTTGGCACACCGGATTATGCCAAGTGGCGACTCTGAGTTTAAATGAAAATAATCCTTTTTGAAACAATTCATTATTTTTGTCACTTTAATAATAATAAAACCTTTTCGAACATTAAATCACAATTCTTTTTGGGAGTTAAAAAGGGGTGTGACAGCTCTGGCGACTCTGCTAGGAATTTTTCAGAATTCGAGCTTATTTTTGGAGTCGTATCGGCTTAGTTTGATATTATGGGTGTATAAACATTGTTTGTGTTATCGTTTGTTGTTTATTTTATCATTGTTGGGTGCTACGTGTTTACAGTTTTTCTCTTGTGTGTTACCGCTTTATATCTGGCATCATGTGCATAATCCGAGTCAATTTTTTCTGCAACAAGTTCCGGAGTGCACGTCGTGCACACGAACTCTAGTTAAGTCACCCTTATTTTAGGAGGGGAAGCCATTGGATGTATGGAGTAGGTGGAAAGCAAAACAGCCACTATTGACCATATGCTCCCCCGAACGGTCTTGTAAGTGAACCACAACGTAGGTTAGCCTTTAGGTCATGTTTATGTGCATCATATTGAGACCTAGCGGGGGCCACTTGGTCCTTTGTAGGAGACTCTCCTCTAAAACATCCCTACGTGCTAATTGTTGCATTTTTTAGGGTAACAGGGTCATTTGACGAACTGATTTGGGGAAAGCATGAGCTAAAATTTAAAAAAGAGGTGTGTAGGCATGGAAAAAAAAAGGAAAAAAAGAGAAAAGGTGAGCAAAAAAAAAATATTTTGTAGTTTGTTTAGAGTTCTTTATGACTTTCGTTTTTCACAATTTAAAAATCCAAAAAGATTTTTTACCCTTTTTACACTCATTTTCCGAAAAAAAATCAAAACATCAAAAAGATTTTTCTTTGTCTTCTTTAGCATGCATTCACAATTCGAAAACTTCAAAAAGATGTTTTTCATTCATAGGAGTTTTTATAAAAGAAAAATGCAAAAAAAATAAAAAATTGTAGGAGTTTTGTACATTTCACGAAAATACCAAAAAGATTTTTCTTTCATAGTTGTTGGTGTCATTTTTATGTGAAGTGTCAAGTTGAAAATTCAAAAAGATTTTATTGACGTTTTGCATCTTTTGTTGGTGCTCGTGTTTCTCAAGTCAGGGTGTTAGTTATTTAATCCTTAATTGTCCAATCTGGATGAACTATGCACCCTTGATTCTCCTCTCTCGGGAGTGAGATACGTAGGCAGCCTACTATAGGTTCGGGGATCTTATTTAAAAAATCCAAAAAGATTTTCTTCACTCTTCCTTTAGAGTAGGTGTTTTATACATGTCTTGAAAAGAAAAATACGAAAAAAAAAAGAAAAAAAAAATTCTCAATAGTCGTAGGTTTCATTTTTGGTTGATCTTATCTCAAAAATTCAAAAAGATTTTCTTCACTCTTTATTTAGACTAAGTGTTTCATATACATCTTTAAAAGAAAATTACAAAAAAGATATTTCTTTAATAGGTTCAAGTTTCATTTTTATATGAAATTCAAAATTGAAAATCCAAAAAGATTTTTCTTTGGTAATCATAGGTTTTATTTCGTATAGGAATTTTAAACGTGAAAAATGCAAAAAGAGTCTATTCTTTTGACAATTTGTTATTTTCTTCTCTTTTTAAAGTTTCAAGAAAAGAAAACAAAGAAAGGAAAAAAGTTTAATTGGTCATTTTGGCAAAACTTCACGAACTACGCACACCTGATTCTCCTCTTTCGGGGTGAGATACGTAGGTGCCCTTCTTGGGTTCGGTGATATTTTATAAAAGAAAAAAAAGGTTTTGAAAAAAATATTGAACTCTAACATATTTGTTGCCTTTTGTTCAGTTAGTTTAAGGTGGTTGGTTTGTGGCTTCCTGGATGGTCCTCCATATCACAACAAATCCAATAGAGGGTTAGTTGTGTCCAACAAGGATATAGAGAGTGGCATCATGGATGAAACAAAGAGTCAGGAAATTGAGAGTTTAAAGAAAGAGAATTTGAGACTGAGACAACAAATGATGAAAATGTACCGAGCTTGGTCCAGTGGGTTGCCTCCACCTCCGTTCCCCACTTTTGACCCTGCAAATACCTTGAGTCTTCCACCAAAATTGTAAAGTCAGTTTCCTTCTGTTATTGATGCACCACAGCATGCCTCAAAATCCATTCCATATCAAATACACCTCAATACTTCCACCACTCTTTCTTTAGCTACTCAGTATAAGTCTGCCACATTCACAGCACCACATACCGTCTGTGCTTTTGTTGCTCAACCTTATACTAAGGCTTTCACTTTGGCTATCAATCTAATGATTGTGCTTCCACAGTTCACTAGTAAATCCACGTTCAATACTCTTGATGACCATTGTTATACTTTTGAGCCTACTGTTGAATTAAGTGGACCATCAAAATTTCTTACTAAGAAGCCTAGCATGCTAGAAGAGCCAGAGGAAATGGTTGGGAAAGTTAAGAGTGTAGAAAATGATATGAAAAGTTCCTTGGAACTTGTAGGCTATGAATATGTTTCATACAAAAACTGGGACATGTTTTCAAGTGTTAACCTTCCTCCAAGCTATGAGACATCAAAATTTAAGGAGCTTGGTGGACAGCATGATTCTGTGAATCATTTAGGATAATATTGCAAGAAACTAAAGAAATGAAGAAGAAAAACACACCTATTGTCGTGCCAGGACCAAATCAAAGTTTAAGAGGTCCAACTCACCAATAATGTTAGCCTCAATCTTGAGCTTACATATCAAATCCACTTACTCATCTGCAACAAGGTTCTGCTTTTCAAAATCCAAGGAGTTTCATTCTACTTCCTCAATGTCCTTTGAACAATGCACAATTGTGTACCTATCCGTCTTCTTATCCACAATGGCATGCATCTATCCCTCAACATCGTCCTCGACCCCCACAAATTTACCAAGGAACCTCTAAATTCAAGTTTAATCCGAGACCAGAGTTCACAAGGAGGAGGAAGAAAAAGGATAATTTCACTCCTAATAGGTAATCCTATGCCAGTTTTTTCTAGAGATTGAGACAGAGGGACATGATTACTCCTCTCCTTGGTCACACTCCTAATCAACATTTAAGAATTTTTGATCCTAATGCACGATGTGCGTATCATTCTGATGCTCAGGGTCATGGTATTGAAGATTGTCGAGATTTGAAAAGAGAAATTGAAAAGATGATTCAAGATGGATCAATTATGGTGCAGAACATTAACAGTGCGGGAAGCTCCAGTCATGTTGATAGGCAAACTAGTGGCTAAGTTGTCAAACTGAGCAATTGAGAAGTCACCCCTCTCCCTACTAGGAAGAGGTCTGGTAGTTTGTTTTGTTTGCTGTTTTCCAAAGTATTTTAGGGTTGTAGTTCGGGATTTATCTTTTTTTGTTCCTTTGTCATTTATGTTCGAAGCCTTTATCTTTTATTTCAATTAAATAGAGTGTCCTTTTTTCCCTTTGTGCTCAAATATATGTTGTTTGTTTGTTTTCTTCACATAGTGCATTTTATGTTGATTCTAGTGATATGACATGCTTGCAGAATTTTCAGTCAGATCTTAAAATCCAATTTAACCATGAAACATTGAATCAGAGGTTTAAGTTAGAAAAAGAGAGCATCTGAGGAAATAGGTAAAGTGTTGAGACATTTGGTGATACGTTGAAGCCATCTTTGAAAATTAAGTCACTTATTTTGAGAATCACAAGAATAACTTGGTCATCAATTGAAAGATATGTCTCAATTAGGTCAAATAGTGGCTGCGTGAATAGGACAAAAATCAGCTCCACAAAATCATGAGTCATTCAATGTGAGGAATATGCAACAAAAGTGGAGTTGTATGCTAGAAAAGCGCAGAAGAAATAGTGATGCACAGACTTAGTCAAAGTTAATGTTGCAAAAGATGTCACAAATGATCTTCATCTTTCACTTCCATATTGCATGATATGTACTTGCATTTTTAAGGATTGATATGACGAAAGCATTTCATTTTGCTATCCAAACATTGTGTCATCCTTTGTTTACCCCATTTGAGCTTTAGTCTTATTTTCATTCATACCCCTCTATTGGAATCAAGATAGAGTCAATAAAACTCAAAAGAAAAGTTTTGGAAAAAAAATGTGTCCAAAAAGAAAGAAAAGAGAAGTGTATCCAAATAGGGTCAGAAAAAAATCCCAAAAAGACAAAAAAAAGAAGAAACAAAAATCAGAATCAATCAAAAGACAAGCTGCCAGAACTACGCGTGACCTGATTTTTCTCTCTCGGGGGTGAGATATGTAGGCTACCCTACTCTGGGCTTGGTCCAACCAAATAAAAAATTTAGAATTGCCCAGTCAAAAAAAACTGGGGCATGAGTTAATCCTCATTGTTTGAGTCAATTCCAAAAGTTATAAGTCATACTCCACTTCAGGTGTCATTTAGGCCCCATGCCATTCTTTCTTTCTAACCCTATCCAAAAGCCAAGTTGCAACCAAAGAAAGAACTTCAGATCAATTTTTGAGAATGTTAAGGCTAAGCATATAATGGATGTGATGACGCATTTTGGATAATACTTATCTTCCTCGGCATAAGGAATTAAGAGAGAAATAAAAATGAGAGAGTCTTATTAGTGAAAACCCTCACGGGCACCGTAAGATGATGGTAAGTTGAGAGAGATAAAAATAAGAGAGTCTTATTGGTGAGAACACTTACGGGCACTGTGAGACAACTGTGAGTTGAAAGAAATAAAAATAAGGGAATCTTATTGGTAAAAAACCCTCTCGGATACTATGAGGCAATGGTCAAGTGATAAAAGGAAATGAGAGAGGCTTGTTGGCAAAAACCCTTTAAGGCGCCACTAGCCGAATGAGGTCTCCGAATGCAATTGGCCTAAGAAAGCAACTCACTTTCAGGGTCATTAACTCAACAACAATTTGTGAGAGTTTTAGATGGAAAGATCAGGCAGTTTAATCCGATATGCATGTCATAATCATTAGAGTTGACTATTATTTTCAGATAAACTTTTCTTTCATCTTTTTCAATGGGGACATTCATTATCATTTCTTTCTTTTCTATAGTTATATTTTTATTTTTCTTAAGTCAGTTATCCAAATAAAATCATTGTCATTTTTATCTTGTCTTTGAGTCAAGTCTATATCAAAACAAGTTAGAAAAGATTTCAAAACTGGCTACCAACTTCTTTAATTGTACAAAGCAAGGCAGAAAGGCCAACGCATAAAAGAGACATGATTGTGAGCCAAAATGAGGCAAGCAGAAAGTTTTGTCAACAAATAAGTCTGGGAACTCATGACATACCAAGGTTCCAAGGGGTCTATCTGAGAAGCATGGCAAAGCATAGATGCTGTGTTTGTCTCAGTCACTCTTAATAATCTGAGTTTGGTCAATGAAGCAGCAAGTCAATGACACAGGCTAATGGTTGGAAGCAAGGTTAAATGTGATGATAGCAAGAGCGTTTGCCACGAAAGCCAAATCCATAAACCAACCACCATGTTTTTATACTCACAAGTTTTCTTTGCATGAAATAGGAACACATGTTGCCTTCAAATCAAGGATTTCAAAGCCTAAACATTAAGGCCCCGTAATTTCTCACTTTTACAAATGCAGGAAGCAATGTTATTGCATGGGTTTGATAATTAAATCATAGTAAAAATTCATTATTTATATCCCTCGGAGACTCACTTTCTGATCCAAGGATTTCATTTTTAATTTGTTGGGTGATACACTTCTTAAATTGAACCTTCACTCCAAGAAGACGTACCTTTTAGTCGAGTCATTCTCCTAATTCCTATAAGATGTACCTTTTCTTCTAGTCATTCCCTTTGATTCCTATAAAACGTATCTTTTAGTCGAGTCATTCCCCTGATTCCTATAAGACATACCTTTTAGTCGAGTCATTCCCTTTAATTCCTATAAGACGTACCTTTTAGTCAAGTCATCCCCTTTGATTCCTATAAGACATACCTTTTAGTTGAGTCATTCCCCGTGATTCCTATAAGACGTACCTTTTAGTCGAGTCATTCCCCTTGACCCTGATAAAGTCAACCTACAGCTCTCGTACTAGTGTAAAACGGTCGTAGTCAAATATAGAACCCAACTGGGTTGGGTATCGATCCCTCAAGGAATAGCTTGGTCAACAAGTAAGCAAAAATTACTAGACTTTTAGTGCAAGTCTCGTAAAAAGGGGGGATTGTAAAGTGTAACCAAATTATTAAAGTAAAAACTGAAAATAGTAAAGTAAAAAGAAAGAATGTTTAGTAGGTTGTAAAACAATGAGAATTGAGGAGTTGGGGTTATGTCCACCATATGAGTTTTACGTCTCTATTGGCTATGAGTGTGTGGAATTCAGACATGCATGAGCTTATAGAGAATTGTATTCGATGGTAAATTCAAGCGTCTTTCGACCTTAACAAGGACTATTTCACTTTAACTCTTTCGAGCTTAAAGCGTATCTAATGATACAAATTCTCCAAGAGGTTAATCCAGTTACGACACTAACTTTTTAATAGGGGATGGGACCCTATTACCTTGACATTATCTCTTTTCCAGACATATAACTTTTCTTTCGAACAAGTTAATGCTATACTGGCGTATTTTATGCGTTTGCAACCACAAAGAATTTAGATTAAGATGAAGAGAATAATGATATAAGCAGCATACGTGTCACGAACTCACAAACTCATAGCAATAGATAGTATCTCATATGGCTTCCATAACCCCAACAGAGAAGTTTAGTTACCCATGAATGCGAAGGAAATCACAATTGACATTGTTATTATACCACAATAAAGATTTCGTGTAGTAATAGTGTGGTAGGCGTTAGGCATGAATTCCTAGCAAAGTAATGTTTCTCTTGTTGCGAAAATTAAGAATTGAATAGATGAATAGAAGAAGAATAAAAAGTAGAATTAATGGAAGGGTTAGAAGAAGAGTTATAGAGTAATAGAATTAATGAGGAATGAATAAAAATATCTAGCAAGATAGGATATTTATAATACCCATATCCTATTCCTACTAAGCTAATGAATTACTTAACCCAATCCTACTAGGTTAATGTATCATTATCCTAATCCTAATAAATTACTGCTAGTCCCCAAAGTCTTCAGAATTGTTGTTTTTGCCTGGGACAGATTTTTCATGCGCCACTTTTGGTCCTTGGCGTCCAAGCTTTGCTCTCCTCCTTTCGTGAAGCTTTCTTTGGCATCAAGTTATCCATAAAATGCTGAATTTTGCATCATTTATACCTGAAAACTTGCTAATCATGTTCGTTAGCTCACTTACAGGAAAAAGGACTAAAAGTGCATGAAATATATAATTTGTTCTCAAAACTTGGCTAAAATATGGGCAAAATCTAGTGCTATAGGCATGTAAATTCGCCTATCATCAACACCCCACACTTAAGGCTTTGTTCGTCCTCGAACAAACTATCATGTCCATCTAAATCATCAACTTAGGGTTTCACAGTAACAACACAAATTATTCGTCAAGACAAGCACAACAATTACAACAAAGAGTAGTTTTCTGATCATTAGTAGAAACAATTTAACCTCTAGCATAGACTCGTGATGGTGACCAACTCATATTCAAAATTTAAGGCACAAAGAATCATACATAACTACCCAAAACTCATCAACCATGTGTGTCTCACAATATATTACCCATAATCACTCATAAGTATAGCATATTTTTCAAACATGGGTATAAAAGTATCCTTGCTCTCGCTCTCACAAGGAATTCATATGCTGCAACTGATGTCCCTAGGCTTGCCCTTAGTGTAATGCTCCACTAAATGTCAGAATGCTAAGCTTAGGATCAAATAGGTCTTTTGATGGTTATAATGTAGGCTAAGGGACGGGTAGGACTATTTTGGCCAGAAATAGTGACTATGTTCCTAAGCGCTTTAATACATCACATTGTATCATTAACACTTTTTCTTTCAAACAACCTTTCTACATTCTTTTATTCTACCACCCTTTTTCTCCTCTTTTGTTTTTTTCAATTTTGAACATAACTAACTTTTTAGTTTTCCTTTCCTTTTCAACATACCTCTTATGATAGCACTTTCTTTTTCATAATAAATTCAAGCACCAATACATTCTAAAGCATCATACTCACCTAATTTTCTCTTATTTTGTCACATGACTTTATACTTTAGAGCACTTAGGAATTTGGATCAAATTATGGTCTTGAAAAAAAAATGGATTAGGCTTACATATGAGGTTGTCAAAGAAGATAGGCTAAAAGCTCAAAAGGGGTTAACTAGGATGATGTCCACGGGTAGGTAAAAAGAAGGTAAACAATTATAGGTTGCCAAAGAAATGCCTAAATCATCTCCTAGACTCACATTCTTTATTTTCGCTTTACATACATACCAGGCAAGTTCTAGCATCAGCCACAAACATAGAATATACTATTATCTCACTCACACAAGGCACATGGTCAACTTTTTTGGGAGTAGTATAGACTCTTGCCCCAACAGATGAAGGAATTGAACCACACAGTATCACATAGTGAGTCACAATTAGAGCCTAAATGTCTCAATAGTCATGGTTTTAGCACAAACTCTTGTTATAATCTCATGCTGCCTATTAGAATAATTTCATGCGAAGCTAAGTGCAAAAAAAATTTAACTACTTAAAAAAAAATTGGAAAAAACGAAAAAAAAAACTAAGCAAACAAACATAAATGCAAATGCGGATAAAGGAGTATAGCATGCAAATACCACCACCCCACACTTAGACGGGACACTGCCCTCAGTGGAAAATAAATACGAAGAACCTGGTCAGTCGGACTCCTCCTCTATGTCGGGGGTCATACCCCCTTCGTTGGAATCATCATAGGAGTTGTCGTCATCAGAATTCTCCTCCACGTCGAAGTCTGGCATTCGTCGATCATCATCGGTCGGCACATCGTCATCAAGATGTTCCTCAAAATATGTACCTACTCCACACATCTCTCTTGCATGCACATTCATTTGATAGTCATGATCCAGCTGTTGGAGCTCTGCAGCAGTTGGAACTCGACCTCCGCTCATCATTGTAAACCGCGTCATGCCATAAAGATGGCGAAAGAAACTCTCATCCCGAGCATGTATCTCTGCCGTAGTAAGGTTGACGCCATGTGTGGTTTCAGCATCTTTGACCAAAGGGTCTAGTAATTATCACAAACTTAACTGACACTCGTATTCCCCGGCAGCGGCGCCAATTTTTGATAACGCTCAATCTATAACTCTCGTAGGAGTATAAAGCGGTCGTAGTCAAATATAGAACCCAACTGGGTTGGGTATCGATCCCTCAGGGAATAGCTTGGTCAACAAGTAAGCAAAGATTACTAGACTTTTAGTGCAAGTCTCGTAAAAAGGGGGGATTGTAAAGTGTAACCAAATTATTAAAGTAAAAACTGAAAATAGTAAAGTAAAAAGAAAGAATGTTTAGTAGGTTGTAGTTTAGTAGGTTGTAAAACAATGAGAATTGAGGAGTTGGGGTTATGTCCACCTTATGAGTTTTACGTCTCTATTGGCTATGAGTGTGTGGAATTCAGACATGCATGAGCTTATAGAGAATTGTATTCGATGGTAAATTCAAGCGTCTTTCGACCTTAACAAGGACTATTTCACTTTAACTCTTTTGAGCTTAAAGCGTATCTAATGATACAAATTCTCCAAGAGGTTAATCCAGTTACGACACTAACTTTTTAATAGGGGATGGGACCCTATTACCTTGACATTATCTCTTTTCCAGACATATAACTTTTCTTTCGAACAAGTTAATGCTATACTGGTGTATTTTATGCGTTTGCAACCACAAAGAATTTAGATTAAGATGAAGAGAATAATGATATAAGCAGCATACGTGTCACGAACTCACAAACTCATAGCAATAGATAGTATCTCATATGGCTTCCATAACCCCAACAGAGAAGTTTAGTTACCCATGAATGCGAAGGAAATCACAATTGACATTGTTATTATACCACAATAAAGATTTCGTGTAGTAATAGTGTGGTAGGCGTTAGGCATGAATTCCTAGCAAAGTAACGTTTCTCTTGTTGCGGAAATTAAGAATTGAATAGATGAATAGAAGAAGAATAAAAAGTAGAATTAATGGAAGGGTTAGAAGAAGAGTTATAGAGTAATAGAATTAATGAGGAATGAATAAAAATATCTAGCAAGATAGGGTATTTATAATACCCATATCCTATTCCTACTAAGCTAATGAATTACTTAACCCAATCCTACTAGGTTAATGTATCATTATCCTAATCCTAATAAATTACTGCTAGTCCCCAAAGTCTTCAGAATTGTTGTTTTTGCCTGGGACAGATTTTCCATGCGCCACTTTTGGTCCTTGGCGTCCAAGCTTTGCTCTCCTCCTTTCGTGAAGCTTTCTTTGGCATCAAGTTATCCATAAAATGCTGAATTTTGCATCATTTATACCTGAAAACTTACTAATCATGTTCGTTAGCTCACTTACAGGAAAAAGGACTAAAAGTGCATGAAATATATAATTTGTTCTCAAAACTTGGCTAAAATATGGGCAAAATCTAGTGCTATAGGCGTGTAAATTCGCCTATCATCAGACCCCTAGAATACTTACCTTTTAGTTGAGTCACTCCCTTTGATTCCTATAAGATGTACCTTTTAGTCGAGTCATTCCTCTTAACCCCTATAAGACGTATCTTTTAGTCGAGTCATTCCCTTTGATTCCTATAAGACGTACCTTTTAGTCGGGTCATTCCCTTTGATTCTTATAAGATGTACCTTTTAGTCGAGTCATTTCCCTTGATTCCTATAAGACGTACCTTTTAGTCGAGTCAACTCCCTTGACACCTAGAAGACGTACCTTTTAGTCGAGTCATCTCCCTTGATTCCTATAAGACATACCTTTTAGTCGAGTCATTTCCCTTGACCACTAGAAGTCATACTTTTTAGTCAAGTCATTCTGCTTAATTCTTATAATGATGTGACTTTCACAAAAGTCCTTTGACGATAAACTGAGGCAAAATTTAATTTTTGTTGTTTGGAACTTCACTTTTCTAGAAAATGATCTCTTTATATAATCTTTGTTTGGGATAATTTTCTTTTTAGTTTTGATGTGATTTCAGGAGTCTGCCTGAAGAACAGGGCGAATAAATAAGAAGTCAGGCGACATGGTGAAGAAGTTGAAAGTCAAGCAACAAGGTGAAGAAACTGAAAGTCAATAGATTGAAAATATAGCAAGTCAGAAGTCCGCCTGGATAATAGGGTGATGAAGTTGAAAATAAAGCAGTAAGTTGAAGAAATTGCAAGTTAGGAGCCCGCCTGAAGAATAGGGTGATGAAACTCAAGTCAAAAACAAGCTGCATAGATAGGATTTTGTAATTTCATTTATGTTTTAACTTGTAATGTTCATTTCTGATACAATAAAAGAGCCACAGACCAGAACCTCGACGGAACCTCGTTCGACTCTCCAACTCGGTATAGTCCCTCTTCTTTCAGTCCTTTGGGATACCTGTGACTTGATTTCCTCATAACTAGGGATTAGTATGATGTCCAAAGTCAAGACTTGGTTTTCCTTCTTCCTTCTGTTTCATGTTGTTTCTTCCTTTGACTAATAGTCGAGACAAAATTCTGTTTTGTTGTCTACTTTTTTGTATGAAAACACCTTGTGTTTACATTCAAAGGGGGCATGATGTAGACACCTAATTTTGTCCCTCCCAAATACCCAAGGTATCAATTTTTACCCTCGTCTTACCATGTGTCCTACTCCATGTAATTATAACCCGCAAAAGTACAAAAATAACAACTTTAAACAAACTCCCCAACAAACTTTATCCTACCCAACTAACCTACCCCACACCCCTATAACCCTATACCCCTAACCCCACCCCATACCTTTACCCTCACCAACCCCCACCCCACTCACGGGAATTCCATTTTTGTTTTCAAGTGAAAAAGGAGCATACACATCCATTTTTGTTTTCAGGGAATATATACACATAACAAATCACAAATAGAGGGGCCCACAGGAGATTCCTTTGGCTTCTTTTTTGCCAAATTAAAATAAGGGGGGCCCACGGATTTGGATCTACTTATTCACATATATACACCTAATCATCATCTGGGGGGGGGGGATAGAGAAAAGAAAAAAAAACTCTCCATTTTTGCTCCAATTTTCAGCTCACAATACACACACATACATATGCAAAAATTACACACACACACATGAGAATCAGAGAGATTAAGAGGAGTGAACAGCAAAGAGAGGGAGGAAGATAGTTCGAGAAAGTCAAAGTAGTGATAAAAAAAGGGATAAAAATGAACTGAAATTCAAAAAGGATCGATCGGAACAGTGATACCGGTGATAGATCCAGTTTATTTTGTATTTTTTCTGGCGAAATCTTCCCCATAATCGATTTAAATTCATCAAGTCGACTCACCTAGCCTCAAAATTCCCCTCAAAATCTCTATGTTTCCTCGACTTTTAGGCGTAATCTCGATGGAAAACGCTGAAGTCTCGGACTCCGACCCTTTCCCATCGATTCTTCCTACCGTCTGAGCTCACCGGAGCTTTAGTCGCATGGTTTCTTTAGTTTTCTTTGATTTTTCTGGTTTTACGTGGATAACTGTTCTTCGAGATTCTTAGTTCAACTAGAATTTTGGGTTTATCGCGTGTTGTGCATATTCTTGACTGATTTAGAGAGTTGAGATCTCGTTGGTGTTCTTCGAGGTTCTTGGACGGGCTCCTATTTCTCTTATCAAGTCAATCGAAAGCTTTTGAGGTCCAACTCTAACTTTTCTCTTAATTTTTCCCGTGATTACGAATGATTTGTATGTTTGGGCATATTTGAATCCTTGTTGGTTGCTTGTTTGATGTTGGATTGGAGGTGAAAACTTTGTTGTTGAATTGTAACGGGTTTAATTATTTTGAGAATGAATTCGGGAAGGGATTAAAAAATTCATAAAAGTGAACACCGGCTTGTGTTGATTAATTCGTTTTGTTGATTTGAAATGCATGTTAAACTCTTCGAACCTAGTAGTATCATGTCTTAGGCCGGGCATCATCAGACAAATTTTAGGTTCGGGTAGGCAAAAGTAGGACTTGTGATTTTGAATGATTAAAATGTTTGTTGAATGGATTTGATTTTATGAATTTGATTCAAGTGTATTCATTTGGCCGGGGAATGCCCTGAGGTTTTATGTACTTATTCACCGGGGAATGCCCCGAGGCATCTTGTACTCGGAGGATGTTCGCGATGAAGGCCCGATGCGTTGGGTAGATAATCAGTCTAGGATTAGTATAGAATAGGAATTTACATTTCCATATTTTTCTATTTTTTGTGAGTTTATGTGGTTTGTACATTTTATAGTGTCAAAATTAGCCGATACATTCCACCGAGCGACCGTGGTCGAACCATGGGATCGAGGGGTGCCTAACACCTTCCCCTCGGTCAACAGAATTCCTTAGTCGGAATCTCTGTTCGCAAACCAGTCTTAAAGAGTCAAATCATTTTGAAGAGGATTTTTCAAAGGTGACTTGACACACCGGATTTTGCCAAGTGGCGACTCTGAGTTTAAATGAAAATAATTCTTTTTGAAACAATTCTTTATTTTTGTCACTTTAATAATAATAAAACCCTTTCGAACTTAAAATCACAATTTTTGGGAGCTAAAAAAGGGGTGTGACATTGAGATATTTTTACGCGTTGATTGATTTGATTTATTAAAAATAATATGTATACATTATTTTTAAATATATATATATTTCATACAAAAATATCCTTCATAAATATAGTGAAAAAGATTATGAGGGCAATTATATCTTCAGACATACAAATACATGCATTGGAATCCGAAGTTGCTGATGTTAAACTTTACATAGGGCTGATATACATGAAAGACGATTGAAATAAAAGCTGTGATATACAAATGATATATCGGAGGTTAAAATGGATCAAAGACCATGAGAATGAAGTCCATAAATCTCACAGGTTAATGGGCCAAACTGGGGTCTAAATCTCAAACTTTGCTTCATTTTCTTGTAATTATTTATGTTGCTAGTAATTTGTACTAACTTTTTTTAATTAACCTAAGTAATTTCCTAAGACATTATCATTTTCTTATATCTGGAATTTCTTACTTAATTCATAATTTTTTTCACCTTATTTTTCTTGTTTAAAATAGATTAAATTGATTCCTTCAATTTTTCTCCTTAAAATAAGTTTTCTAAAATTAACTCTTTAAATCAAGACAACATTTATTTTGTTCATATGACTAATAGTTTAACGTGTAAAAGTAATATTCTTTAAAATCTAAGAAACTATTTTTTTTTTAAAATTTTAACTTTCCATAATTAATAAAATACTTTTAATCTAATACTCTACTAACATCTTTTTCCCAAAGACGTTTTTTTTTTATGAAAAAATCGAGTTTGCTATAACTAAACAACAACGACAACAACAACATATAATAATAATAATAATAATAATAATAATAATAATAATAATAATAATAATGAAAATAGTAAGAAAATAATTAATGACGTAATCCTCTTTTCCCATAAAAGCATAGATTTATTTTTTTCTTAATTCAAAAATTTATAGTTTAGTTTAAGCGGGTCTATCTTTAATTCAAATAGAATATTTTCATATGAATGAAGAAGTATCAATTTAGGTTAATAATTTTGATATTTTATATAAAATCAATTGTATGCAAAATTAGTCATTTGTTAGTCAAATTATTTCTGATAAATTATTTTCTATAAGGAAGCTCTTAAGTGTCTTAAAACCTTGTTAGAGTTTTAATTAAATCCTTGCTCAATTTCTCTTATTTTGAAAATTTATTTCTATTTTTGAATTTTTAAATTTTTTTAAAGTTTTCTTGATATTTTCTATAAAAGTCAAGTGACGACTCTGTAATTTTCTTAAAAGTTACTTCAAAATTTTCTTAAATTTTTTAAATAGTTTTAAAAAGTCAAACTCATTTTCTTTTAGATGAAATTCAAAAAGAATAAAACAATAAGTTTTTCATGAATGAACATATATTTTTACGTAAAGGAGACTAAACATTTTTGTCATTCCCGTTTAAGTTTTAACTGAATTACTATGGATATAGTCATGTTTGACTATATTTTCATAGTTATGTATCTGTATATATAGCTCCAAGTGAACAAATACGAATTTCAGTCACTGAATGAAAGAATGAACACAATTGATAACGAAAAATTGGATACGTTAACAAGAAATGATAATTAAGTAAAATAATATTGTGAATTATAATCAAATAACAAACTATAATTGTTTATTTTTCTTAAAACTACAATATTGATCCCGTAATGGGCCCTTCAGTATCTAGTCTCTCTCTCTCTTTATAATCCACTTGTAAATCCAAAATCTATATCTGAATGTATTATACAAGGGAATCAACGCTATGCTTAATAAGTCTAAGTATAATATGGTCGATCAGGTGACAATTTATGCAATAATAGTTTTTCACATTTTCTTTTTCAAATATGAAGTTGAAGATGGGTCATCAATCTAAAATTCATGGCAATAATTTGCACTTATTTTTTCACCATTCTTAATTTGTAATTAAAATAATGTAACTTTCTATTCATCTTAAGAATTTTAAAAAATATAATAAATTACAATAATATAAAGAAATTAAATATCATTTCCAACAGGTATATCAAATAATAAAAATAAGACAAATCATGATAAATTAATATGATTCAATAGAGTTGTATAAGACGAGAAAAGGAAAGGAAAAAATAGAAAGCTTTATTATTTGGCTAATGCCTTTTTATAAGTTGCATAGAACAAGCAACACTACTAGTTATATATTTAATTGAAATAATTCAAATCTTATTGTTGCTTTCTATTTTGGGCCCATGAAATTTACAATTCCTCAATTTATGCCTTCATCAATTTCAGCAATTTCATTTTGGGAATGTGGAGCCCAATTACAGAAGCAAAGTCCAATATTGCAATGGTATTTAGGAACGCCACAACGGTCTCTACAATCTTCATTTGTTTTGCAACAACAAAAATTAAAGTCCTTTGCTTCTGCCTTTGGTGAGACACCTATCATATCAAAAGTCAGTATTATGTACTAACATATTATATACAGTAAAATCAAAGCAAATAAAAAACTTACAGATTCCTATCACCATGAAGATGAGAAGAAAAGCCATTACTTTGAAAGCCATAATTTAGTATTTAGTATGCTACCACTTGAAAGTAATTTATTCTTCTCCTTTGTGCACTATTTATACCATGTTTAGCCAACAATCTTAATAAGAATAATATTAAATAATATTATAATAGATAAAGTTAATTTAATAGATACTCCAATTTGAAATAAATATATTCAATAACGAATTAAATTAAATTTAAATTTTGTTCACAAAATAGCAATTAACAATTAAATTGTCAAATATTACAAGAATTTATGTAAAGCACAAATTATGTTATGGTCAAACAAATCAGTTTTTAGTAGGAAATGAATAACTATTTTAATGAATTTTTCAAACATGATCGATACAAAGTTTGACCGGATAAGTACAAATTAAATTATAATCAAATAATTTTCTTTCATAGAAAATTAATAAATATTTTAATGAATCTTCTAAACATGCTAAATAAAAAGTTTGATCAGATAAGCACAAATTAAATTATGGTCAAACTAATAATCTTTTATGAAAAAAGAAAAAGTTATTTTTAGTACAAAATTAATAAATATTTTAATGAATTCTCGGAACATGATCCATATAAAGTTTGATCAGATAAGTACAGATTAAATTATGACCAAATTAATTATTTTTACTGAAAAAGAAATAGTCATTTTTAGTACAGAATTAATAAATATTTTAGTGAATTCACTGAACATGATCTATACAAAATTTGATCAGATAAGCACAGATTAAATTATGGCCAAACTAATCACTTTTTACTTTATAAGAAATAGACATTTTTTAGTACAAAATCACTAGATATTTTAATAAATTCTTTGAACATGATCTGTACAAAGTTTGACCAGAACTTTGATTCAAATATCGAGCGCTACTCTATTTTTGAACATAAAAATATTCTTTTTCATTTGATTTATTTTTTAATCATTTGTCAAATGTTGAGAAAACGATTAAAATGACTCGTAGTGTATCTTGACAGAGTATATGATATTAATTCAAAATATTGTATGTTAATAATGCTAATACTAGTAATTTTAGTATTAGTTGTGTGTGTACCTGAGATTTTTTTACGTGATATATATATATATATATATATATATAGTGTGTGTGTGTGTGTGTGTGTGTGTAGTGTGTGTGTGTGTTCACGACTTTCATCTTGCATTTGACACAAACAACACTTGGGTTCCACCTGCATTCCCAACTTCAGTAATCTGTTATTTGTGAGCATCTTTCCATGCATCTGTAATCAAGTAATAAAGATGGATTTCGGCCTAGCTGCATTTTGATACATTAATAAATTAAGATTCTACTACGATGTCAGATGCCATAAGTTAACGTCGGACTACTCGTAGTCTTAAACATCTTATCACATCCAGGGTGTAGTCTTGAAACTTGATAATAACCATTTTATTTGATATTTGATCATGTGTATTTTAGTTCAAAAGTTGTAATTAAGGAATATTTATTCGTCTATTAAAATAATAGTCATTAAATGTATAACATACATATTTTATATATAATTGACATGTATAATTTTTATATATTTAACTAAAGATTGTAATTAGTTTTGACCGAATAAAAAGTACAATAAAAGCTATTAAAGTAATCACTTGCATATTATTCTCAAATAATGCGAGAAAACATATAAATCTGAGTTGTAAATAATTTTAAAAATTGTTTATACATAAAATTCATTTTGTAAATCCAAAATTTATATTTAAATGTAATCTATGGGGAAATCGATGCTATGCATAATAAGTTTAAGTACAACATAGTCGAATTGGTGATAATTTATGGAATGATAATTTTTCTCATTTTCTTTTTCAGACATGAAGTTGAAGATGGTTCATCAATCTGAAGTTGATGGCAATTATTTGCACTTGTCTTTTCACTTTTCTTACTTTATAATTAAAATAATATAACTTTCTATTCATCTTAAAAGTTTCACAAAATGTAATAAATTACAATAATATAAAGAAATTAAATATCATTTCCTACATGTATATCAGATAATAAAAATAAGACAAATCATGATAAATTAATATGATCCAAATAGTAATCTTTATTATTTGTCTAATACCTTGTTATAAGTTGTATAGAGCAAGCAACACTACTAGTTATATATTTTTAAGGAAACAATTAAAGTAACCCAAATCTTATTGTTGCTTTCTATTTTCGGCCCATGAAAATCATAATTCTTCAATTTATGCCTTCTGCGATTTCGGTAACTCCAAACTGGGAATGCGGACTCTAATCAGAGAAGCAAGTTCTTGCTGCGCAATGGTATTTACGGATACCACAACGGTCTCTACAATCTTCATCTTTGTCGCAACAACAAAAGTTAAGGTCCCTTGCTTCTACTTTACCCATCATATCAAAAATCAGTATTATATATTAACATATTATATACTGAAAAATCAAAGCAAATAAAAAACTTATAGATTCATATCACCATAAAGATGAGAAGAAAATCCATTACTTTGAAAGCCATATCTTAGTATTTAGTATGATGCCACTTGAAAGTAATTTAGTTCTCATTTGCGTTCTATTTATAATAATTTAGCCAACAATCTTAACAAGAATAATTTTAATAAATGTTATTGTAAAGAATAAATCTTGAACCTAAATCAACCCCAAAATTTAGCTCATGAGAGGAGGATTGTCCAAGTCCATATAAGGACACCAATTACCTATCCCTTTTTCGATGTGGGATACTTAACGCTCCCCCGCACGCCCATGCCTCGTTAACTAGAGCGTGGATAGTATAATATGGGGGCCCAACATCAGTGAACAAAGATTTGGGATGGGTCTGACTCTGATATCACTTGTTGGGTTCGAAATCGAGGGGGGCGTCATGCGGAAGCTAATTGTTGCAAATTATGAGAGGATAAATCAGACAACAACGAAGACAATACTAAAACCATAATATTATTATATGATTTGGCCTACATATTATTATATGTAAATAATGAATCTTAGGCCTAACTCAACCTCAAAAGCTAGTTCATGAGGGGAGGATTGGTCAAATCCATAAAAGGAGATCAAGTACCCATCCTTCTTTCGATGTGGGAATCTTAACACTCCCCCGCACGTCCATGCATCGTTAAATGGAGCGTGGACAATATAATATGGGGTCCCAACATCGGTGAACAAAGATTTGGGATGAGTCTGGCTCTGATACCGTGTAATACCCCAAACTTTCTTTAAGCCTATTTTCGTCTTTAGAAGATTAAGGGATGACTTCCAAAGTGAGTAATGTCTAAACCGTATAGAATTTTTCTAATTTTAACTTTTCATCATGTGGGAAAATGAATTAGATTTCCAACGATATAAGATTCACCTAAGTTCGATTACCGGACAAAAAGTCATGGTTAATTTAAGTTCTAGTCGTAAAATACCATCATTTTAGTGTTTGGACCATCGCGGAGAGGGTTTATTTAGCAATTGTCAAATTCCAGTGTGACTCCGCGATGGAGGCGCGTCGTGGAAGACCCTAATTTCTCAGTTGTCACTTTCCAGAAGCTCAGCACGATAGTGGCGCGTCGCGCCAGGTGCCAAAATAGAATTTCCAAAGGGGCTCCACGTCGCGGAGTCTGCCCAGTTCCCAGTGGTCGATTTTCAGTTAGCCACCACAATAGTGGCACATCGCGGTGGCCACTCAGTTCGCGAATACATTATTTTTTTCAGTTCGATCAATTAAGAGTTAAAGGGGGTATTTTGGCCAATTACCCTATCCCCAATTCATCCAAAATCATAAAATCAAGTGTATAACAAAGCTCTTTAAGCCCTAAATCCTCATTCTCTTCAAATGAAAACCCTATTTCATCATCCTTTTCCTCCAAGAAACTCAAGACTACTCCATCAATTCTCCAAATTAAATCGAGATTCAAGTTCTTAGTGCAAGAATTCCAAGAACCCTTATTCAAGAGTTCCAATAACATCTCGAAAGCAAGTTGTTATCCAAGTTTATCAATCTAAGGTATGTGGGGTTTAAACAAGAACACACCTTTTGTTCTTGTACTCAAAGTTATAGTTTTCTTAAAGAATTTCGTATTTTTGAGATGAAATTATACCTAATTTGCTATATTTCAAGATTTTGCGATTATAAAATTATTCAAGCCATGAGTTACATGATTATTTTATTTAATTATGAGTTGAATTGATCATTCACGCTATAAATTGCATAATCCTATATTGATGTGACAATTTCAAGTATTTCCACGGTTGTTGTCATGGATTAAGTCTTATTGTGAAATTGTGAATTCTTTTAAGAATGAATTGTTGATATTTTCTAAAGTGTTTCAAGAAGTGTACTTATATTACCATGCTATTGAAGTTTTGAAGTGTATTGATGATAAGTGTAACAATATTTCAAGAAAAAAGTTGATTTTAGGCTAAAGCTAAGAAAGAAATCCACACTATCTTGATTTAAGTTAAAGGGAAGCATAGTTGGCTTCCATTATATATTTCTGAACTATTTAAGGTGGATCGTTCTTGAAAGTTTTGAGCTTAAGTAAGGGAGTAGTATTTAGAACTGAGTTGGGCTTGATTCCAAGGTCTCATGCTCCAGAATTACGAGCCACCGTAGGATTTGATTTACCCCAAGTGGGTTAAGCTAGTGATCACTAGAAGTAAAGGTTCTACTCCGATAGCAAGGATAGAACAACTCTCCCCAAAGTGGGAAAGACGTTGGACTCCATATAGCTCACATGGTTTATGTCGGTTAGAAGAAACTCCCAAGTTTCCTAGAGTCTCAGGTCTTAAAGTTTCTAAAGTCCTAAGTCCTTGTGTTTTAAAGAAGTTTTATTCACCTCATGATAAAAGTATGAGTTTGAAAGTATATGTATTGTGAAACTATGATCCTAAGATTTTCAAATGTCGTAATCTGGAAGTTATACAGAAATTCCTCATTTTCAAAAGACTAAAGTGTATGTCCGAACAGTTGTGGTTCTAAGATTTCATCTAGCTTGCATGTTTGAGAATAAACAAAAAGATTCAGATTCGGACTAAAGTGTAGTGACTCACGTGATTTATATACATGCTTTCATTCATGATTTATGAGAGTTTTATTCAAGCTATGTGAGTCATCTACAACATCATGCATGTTTTCTGTAAAGATTTATGATATTGTTTTATGTAAATGCATACACCCCCACATACTCAGTACATCCTCAGAGTACTGATCCACATACGTCTGTGTGCTACATTGTCTCATAATGTAGGTTCAGGTGCTTAGTCCCAGCTGCGTCAGTGATTTCAAGTACCTTTATCTGCATCTCCATAGTGGTGAGTCCTCATGGTTCGAAGACCTATCTTCAGACATTTCAGCACTATTAGTAGTTGATTTACTTCTCTTCATTAAAGTATGAGTTAGTTGGGGATCTGTCCCAATGACTTTCTAGATTTCATAAGTAGTAGAGGCTTTATCAGACTAGAATGTCAGTATGGTTAGACTTGCAGTATTTTGTTACTTTCACAGTACTCATTCGTATTTCTTCTTGACATGATATGACATATTTTATTATTTTGCTCTCATTATCTTGAAACCAGTATTTAGACTTAGTAGCAGGCTCATAGGGTTAGCTTGGAGCTACTCGTAGCCTTAAACATCGTGTGATGTTTCAGGATGAAATTTTGAGGCGTTACATACTGTGTAAAGAATGGATCTTGGGTCTAACTCAACCTCAAAAGCTAACTCTTCCGATGCGGGATACTTAACGCTCCCCTGCATGCTCGAGCCTCGTTATCTAGAGCATGGACGATATAATATGGGGTCCCAATATCGGTGAACAAAGATTTGGGATGAGTCTGACTCTAATACCATGTAAAGAATGGATCTTGAGCCTAACTCAACCTCAAAATCTAGCTCATGAGGGGAGGATTGCTCAACTCCATATAAGGAGACCAAGTACCCATTATTCTTCCGATGTGGGCTCTTAACAGTTATAATAGATAAACTTAATCTAATAGATATTATAATTTAAATTAATATATTTAGTAGTGAATTAAATTAAATTTTAAACTTTGTTGACAAAAACACAATTAACAACTAAAGTATCAAATATTACAAGAATTCATGTAAAGCACAAATTAAATTATGATCAACTAAATCATTTTTTCTAATAGAAAATAGAAAAAATGAATAAATATTTTAATGGCTTTTCTAAACATGGTCTATACAAAGTTTGACAAGAAAAGTATAAATTAAATTATGGTCAAACAAATCATTTTTTGGTAGAAACTTAATAAATATTTTAATAAATCTTCTAAACATTATCTATACAAAGTTTGATCAAACAAGCATAAATTAAATTATGACCAAACTAATCATTTTTTACTGAAAAAAATTATTTTTAGTACAAAATTAATAAATACTTTAATGAATTTTTTGAACTTGATCTATACTAAGTTGGGGCTTTGAACTGTAGGTGACAAAAAAGTTTTAAAACGAGGTGTAGGTGACACAAGTCTTAATAATTGAGTGGAGATGACAATTACTTTATTATGGATTAAGAAAGTTTAGTAAGTTTGAGAATAGCCCAAAAGTTTTTAAATTTACACTTTGATCCAAATGTTTACCTAATATAACGGGAAACGGAGGGAAAAAAAGGCATCTTTCTCTCTCCTCTCATCCATTGTTGTTTTCTCTCTTAGCGATTTTTGTTGTTCATTGTTGCTGCTGCTTTATTCATCATCTTCTGCTTCATTATCATCATCTTCTACTTCATTATCATCTTCATCTTCTTCTTGCTGACTATTGTCATTGTTGTTGTTGTTGCCACTATTGTTGCTATTTGATCAATTTCTTAGGTCAAATTTTATTTCGCACATCACTTTCCACTTTGGCATTACTTTTAGGAGACTTTGGTAAGTCAAATTATGATTTTTAGTTGAAATTTTTATCTGGATAACTGCTATTGTGCTGTTTTTCCAACAATGGATAGAACCCGATCATGAATCTAATATAAGATCCATCTATTTAAACAGATAAATCATCTGTTGTGACAGATGAGACATTTGTTTAAACAGACTGGTTATCTGGTGCAACGTGATAAATATTGGTTGCAACAGATTATTAACTTGTTACAATAGAGCCTGAACTCAATTCCAACAGACGTGTTGTCTGTTGCATCATGGTAAATATTTGTTGCAACAGATTATTAACCTATTGTAACAAAACCCAAACTCGATTCTAACAGATGGTAAATATCTACTGCAACATATTAGTAACCTGTTGCGATAGAATCTGACCTCAATTCTAATAGATCGTTGTCTGTTACAATAGGTAAGTCATCTGTCGCAACAGGTTAATTATCTGTTGCAACATGTCACTTATCTGTTAGAATCAACTTAAAGATGCCTCAGTACTGTAACACTAATTCCAACAGGTATATTAGTCTGTTGCAACATATGATTCACCTGTTACAACAGATGACTCATTTATTGAAATCAGTTCAGCAGCGTAAAATAAATCCCAACAGGTAAGTAATCTATTGTGACTGATTACACATCTGTTGGGATTCATTTACGGCACTATCAAATCACTATTAACTTTTTTCAACAAATGACTTTATTTAGGTACAACTAATAGAGGGATAAATAACAATAAGGGTGGATTGTTATGGTCAATGGATCTAGAAGAGCAATCGATATGTATGGCGTTGGAACGAGGGTAAAATGCTAGAGAAGATAGCTATGACAGTCCAAAGTAATATTTCGTATTATGATTTTGTGAACTTAATCATCAGTTATTATTGACTGAATTGTCAATCGAAAGAACTCGTCATCAGCTACGTGTATAACTACTTTGAAAATCAGAGGGTACTACCTTTCAAGATAGCCGATCAGGTTCATTTGCGTGCTTATCTTAGTGATTTATTTTGGACGGTGTTAAGGGTGTACATGGTTGAAAAGATGAGAGAGAATGAGAACCAGAATGTAGAAGAAGAACAATAACAAGACGTTGGACTCCATGTAGCTCACATGGTTAATATCGGTTAGAAGAAACTCCCAAGTTTCCTAGAGTCTCAGGCCTTAAAGTTTCCAAAGTCCTAAATCCTTGTGTTTTAAAGAAGTTTTATTCTCCTCAAGATAAACGTATGAGTTTGAAAGTATATGTATTGTGAAAACTATGATCCTAAGATTTCTAAGATTTTCAAATGTCGTAATTTGGAAGTTATAAAGAAATTCCTCATTTTCAAAAGACTAAAGTGTATGTTCGCACAGTTGTGGTTCTAAGATTTCATCTAGCTTGCAAGTTTGAGAATAAAGAAAACGATTTAGATTCGGACTAAAGTGTAGTGACTCACGTGATTTTATACATGCTTTTATTCATGATTTATGAGAGTTTTATTCTATCTATGTGAGTCATCTACAACAACATGCATGTTTTCTGTAAAGATTTATGATATTCTTTCATGTAAATGCACACAACCCCATAGACTCAGTAAATCCTCAAAGTACTGATCCACACATACTTCTGTGTGCTATATTGTCTCATAATATAGGTTCAAGTGCTCAGTCCCAGACGCATTAGTGATTCTGAGTAACTTTATCTGCATCTTCACGGTGGTGAGTCCTCATGGTTCAAGGACTATCTTCTGACATTTCAGCACTATCTCAAAAGCTAGCTTATGAGGGGAGGATTGCTCAACTCCATATAAGGAGACCAGGTACCCATCATTCTTTCGATGTGGGCTCTTAATGGTTATAATAGATAAACTTAATCTAATAGTTATTGTAATTTAAATTAATAAATTCAGTAGTGAATTAAATTAAATTTTAAACTTTGTTGACAAAAACACAATTAACAACTAAAGTATCAAATATTACAAGAATTCCAGTAAAACACAAATTAAATTATGATCAACCAAATCATTTTTTCTAATAGAAACTATAAAAAATGAATAAATATTTTAATGGCTTTTCTAAACATGATCTATACAAAGTTTGACAAGAAAAGTATAAATTAAATTATGGTCAAACAAATTATTTTTTGGTAGAAACTTAATAAATATTTCAATAAATCTTCTAAACATCATCTATACAAAGTTTGATCAGACAATCATAAATTAAATTATGGCCAAACTAATCATTGTTTACTGACAAAAAATATTTTTAGTACAAAATTAATAAATACTTTAATGAATTTTTTGAACTCGATCTATACTAAGTTGGGGCTTTGAATTGTAGGTGACAAAAAAGTTTTAAAATGAGGTATAGGTGACATAAGTCTTGATAATTGAGTGGAGGTGACAATTACTTTATTATGGATTAAGAAAGTTTGATAAGTTTGAGAATAGCCCAAAAGTTTTTAAATTTACACTTTGATCCAAATGTTTACCTAATATAACGAGAAATGGAGGGAAAAAAGACATCTTTCTCTCTCTTCTCATCCATTGTTGTTTTCTTTCTTAGCGATTTTTGTTGTTCATTGTTGCTGCTGCTTTATTCATCCTCTTCTGCTTCATTATCATCATCTTCTACTTAATTATCATCTTCATCTTCTTCTTGTTGACTATTGTCATTGTTGTTGTTACCGCTATTGTTGCTATTTGATCAATTTCTTAGGTCAAATTTTGTATCGCACATCACTTTCTATTTGGCATTGCTTCATATGAGACTTTGGTAAGTCAAATTATGATTTTTAGTTGAATTTTTTATCTGGATAACTGCTATTATGCTATTTTTCCCACAATAGATAGAACCCGATCATTAATCCAACATAAGAGCCAAAACAGATAAATCATCTGTTGCGACAGATGAGACATCTATTTCAACGGAAGATTATTATGTTGGATTCATGTTTATGGTTCTATAGAACATGAATCAAATAGATGGATCATTTGTTGAAATAGATGATTTATCTATTTAAACAGATTGGTTATCTAGTGCAAAATGATAAATATTGATTGCAACAGATTATTAACCTGTTGCAACAGAACCTAAACTCGATTCCAACAGACGTGTTGTCTGTTGCAACAGGGTAAATATCTGTTGCAACAAATTATTAACCTATTGTAACAAAACCCAAATTCGATTCTAACAGATGGTAAATATATATTGCAACATATTAGTAACCTATTGCAATAGAACCTGACCTCAATTCCAATTGACCATTGTCTGTTGCAACAGGTAAGTTATTTGTCACAACTGGTTAATTAACTATTAAAACATGTCACTTATCTATTAGAATCAACTTCAAAGGTGCCTCAGTACTGTAACATCAATTCCAGCAGATATATAGTCTGTTGCAACAGATGATTTACCTGTTACAATAGATGACTCATTTGTTGAAATCAGCTTCAGGAGCGCAACAGATTACACATCTGTTGGGATTCATTTACAGCACTATCAAATCATTATTAACTTTTTTTAACAAATGACTTTATTTAGGTACCACTAATGGAGGGATCAATAATAATAAGGGTGGATTGTCATGGTCAATGAATCGAGAAGAGCAATCGATATGTATGGTGTTCGAACGAGGGTAAAATGCTAGAGACGATAGCTATGACAGTCCAAAGTAATATTTTGTATTATGATTCTGTGAACTTAATCATTAGTTATTATTGAATGAATCGTCAATTAGAAGTACTCGTCATCAGCTAAATGTACAACTCGTTAATCGGTTGCGTGCTTATTTTAGTGATTCATTTCAGCCAGTGTTAAGGGTGTACGTGGTTGAAAAGAAGAGAGAGAATGAGAACCAGAATGTAGAAGAAAAACAATAACAAGACATCATTGATGATAGGTTGGATGATCTAGACATGAATATTCCAAATGATGATCAAACACCTACGACCGCTGATGCGACCAATATGATGTGCAGTTCTTCTGAATTGACACAGTCTGGAAATCTTCAAGACGATGGGACCGACTTTTTTTTTGTAATGTCATTCGAAGACAATAATGAACTATCTACCCTTTTGTTTATTTCTTGCTTGAAAAAAGAAGGTGATTAATTCGAGCAGTGTCTTTTGCTTAAATGTGCTAATTCGAACTGCAAGTGGTGATTGAGAGTGGTGAAGTACGCAAGTTCTGACAGATTCGTCATTTATAAACATGAAAAGCATCACACATGTAGTTCGGAGCACATCTCGGGCCAAAATTCTCATGCCACGACAAAGGTCCTCGGTGAATATTTTAGAAGTAGTTTCCCCAATGGAAAAGTCCCTTCAACAAGGGTCATGGCCAATCAAATCCTTAGGAAATTGGGTATCCTAATAAGTTATTGAAAGATATATACGGCCATGGATATTGACCATGACTTGGTTAGGGGGACACACGAGCATGGGTATGCAGTCCTGGATGCCTACCATTACATGATTGAGTCCACAAATCCCAGAAGTAAGACAAAATTGTATCTTGATGAAAATGGAAGGTTCAAGTACTTTCTTGTATCCTATGGTGCTTAGATTCAAGGTTTTTGACATTTGAGAAAAGTCATAGCCGTCGATGGTACCTTCTTGAGGAGTAGGTATAATAGAGTTCTGCTAGCGGCGGTGGCACATGATGCGGAGAATCACATCTTTCCTATCGATTTTTATGTAGTGGACAACGAATATAATACCTCTTCTGGATATTTTTTGAATAACTGCGATGCTGCATCGAAGATACTGAAAAGTTGTGTTTTGTATCTGATAGGCATCCAAGTATTCCAAAGATGGGTTCACATTTTTTCAGTTCATCTTACTTTAGTTGTTGCATCAGGCATTTTGGAGAGAACATTCAGACCAACTATCACAATGAAAGGGTCGTGACCCTTTTTTATAGAGCAGCTAAAGCATATAGTAGAGAGGAGTTTTTAGACCATTTCAATCAAATAACGGATGTGAATTCTAAGGTAGCAAAATTTCTCGTACGTGTCGGTTTCGAGAGATGGACCCAAGCATTTTGTCCAGCAGATAGGTACATTCTTATCGATTTAATGTCCTGTTTGAGTTACAAGTTTAGTATGATATCATACTAAGTGATTCTTTTGTATAGGTACAGTATTATGACATCAAACATAGATGAATTGGTGAATTCATTATTTGGCGATGAAAGAGAATTTTCCATCAATGCTATGTTTGAAAAAATAAGTAAGAAGTATGGCCAATTTTTTAACGAAAGGCGTGTGCAGTTCAAGTGCCCAAAAAAAAACTTGATTTGTTCTCAAAATTGAAAAAATAATATCAATGAACATCAGTTTGGGGAATAGCAGATTATTTCCACGATCGATCATCAAACAAGATCTTATTTTCGACTTGGACAAAATACACTGTACACATGCTATGGCAGTGCTTCGAGCTTAATACGATCTTAAATATGGAGCAGAAGTTTACAAGCACCTCTCAATATTATTCGGTGAAAAAATATGAAATGACATATAGTAGGCATATTACTCCGGTGCCTCCGAAAGAATCTTGGGTTGTTTCTGCAGAGCTTACGGGGAGATTAATACCTCCTCCATATATTGACCCAAGCACTATCAAATCAAGAAGAAAGCATATAATAGGAGGTGTGGAGTTGGAGAATCATTTTCATCAAAAAGAAATAAGTGATCCGTATATAAGTGCGCTGGCCACAAAAGAACTACATGCCAGGATCGTATTCCACCATGATCGTTGTAATTGCAAAATCTTGTGTTGTTGTTTGTGGTATACTTTTATATATTTTAATCATTGTTGTGAACGTAATGTTATTATTTATTATATATAAAATATCTTTTTTAATAACTTGTGCATCAATAAAAAGAAGCAAAACCTGAACTGAATAATACAGCAGACCATAAGTATTTTCAACAGATTACCCATCTATGGCAACAGATGGACATTAGCTGGAAGAACACAACACAGTTCCATAAAACTGAAATGTTTTCCTCCAACGAATGATAAATTTCTCTCAATAGATGGATAATTTCTTGACAAAAACCCAATCGATGACCAATTTGTTCCAACACATAGTCCATCTGTTGAAAGAACTCAAAATCCAAAATTGCTATTACTATTGGATTCAAAATTTCTCCTTACCTCCAACCGTAGACATGTTAATATGTATGTTTAGAAGAAGAAATAGACAAAATAAAAATTGAATAAGAATTAAAAATCCAAAGTCGACTAATAATAAATCTTTTATTAAACAAAAAATAAGATACATTAGGTATAGATTCGATATAGAAAAATTAAAATATAATTACTAAAATAAAAAATACATTCTAGTTATTATTATCATCATCACCATCATCATCATCATCAGTAATGATAGCCGGCCAATCAACTCACAGCAGCAGGGCCCTCATCGGCCTCTGCATCTCTCTGAATATTGTCGCTCTCACGGCGACCAACTCCCTCTATAGGTCATTAACTTGCCTCTGAAGTTCCCGCACTGTGTAGCACAAAATAGCAATGTCCCAAACAAGATCAACCATATCTAGAACATGCATGAATTGACAAATGTAAAGAAAAGAGTCCAAATGTAATACAACGTATACTACAAACTGGTAGATTTATATCAGAAAAAAGACTTACCTCAACGATAAAGAAATATGCTCTTTGAAGAGAAGTGGTTGAAGATGTCACACGAAAAGAAAAAATGCAAGAAATAAATAAAGTTTAGTAAAATAAAGATTAAGAAGGGACCTATTTATAGAGGATTGAATCTGGATGTGTAAGGACAAAAGGCATGTCAGTTAAGCTCCATTGTATTAATTGTATTCAAACTGGTGGCATTTTATTTTCTGCGAAAGTCGTGAATTTTTATTTTACATTAATACTTATCACTTTTTCAAAACAGTTTTGAGACTTGATAACAACCGTTATTATCGAGTTGTTGCAACAGATCGTTCATCTGTCACAACAGATTTACCATCTATTGTAATAAATTATTTGTATGTGCAATAAATGAGACATCTATTCTAACATATGTATTAACTGTTGTGACAGATGGACCATATTTTGGAGATGTTTTGATTTCTTCTAATAGATGATTTATCAGTTGCAACATATGGAGAATTCGATTCATCAGCTGTTTTGAATGTGTTAGATAAAAAGTCACCGCTAACTCTTTTTTAATAGTCATCATATGTGAGTAGATGAATAAAGACTGTCTGGTTTGTCGCAACAGATTTACCATTTATTGCAGCATACAGATTATCTTTTGCGACATATGGACCATATATTGGAGAAGATGCTTTGATTTCTTCTTACAGCTGATTCATTAGTTGCAACGGATGGAGAATTCAGTTCATCAACTGTTTTGAATGTGTTTGATAAAAATTCATGACTCTTTACCTCTTTTTTAATAGTCATCACATGCGTACAAATGAATAAACATTGTCTAGTCTATCGCAACAGATTTATAATCTGTTGTAAATAAATTTGTTGTAACATATGGATTATCTATTACGACAGATGGACCATATGTTGGAGGAGATGTTTTGATTTCTTCCAATAGCTGATTTTTCAGTTGGAACAGATAGAGATTTTGATTCATTAGCTATTTTGAACATGTTAAGATAAAAAAAGTCACAACTCTTCACACCTCTTTTTTAACAGTCATCACATGCGTGCAGGTGAATAAATAACACTGTCTTGATGAGGTAGGAAGAATAAGGTGAGTGCAATGGGTCCACTTTCATGCATGGGAGTTATGTATTATTGATCAGGCTACCATGATAGACACACATAAAATGCAATGATTTTGTAAATTTAGTTTTTTACGGATTAGACACTAATCCTTCAAATAAGATCCTGCATTATACAGTTTAGTTTGATAAGTGCGAACTGATAAGGTCGAAGGGTTCCAAGATAGTGGTGCCGATACCCTATTGCAATTTAATGACGGCCTATGCTTATGTTTTTATGTCTAGTTTGGGGAAGGGTTCAAGATTTTGGCAGCAGTGAAAATATCCAATAGTGATTGGATCAGTTTTAATAGCACAATGGACTTCTTAAAAGGCCTCCAAAACCTCGCACTACAACAAACAACGATAGAAATAATAGAAATTCTCCCGTTCTAAATTTATATGGGTGGATTGTTAGAGGAGACTTTTATACAATAGAAGATGCTTGGGAGAATACCTATGCAGGAATGGGGAGATGGATAAGGCTATATATCATCTCAAACCTTATTTAAGAGGAAACATAGGAAAGAAAGCAAGGAAATTCTAGCGAATCTAGCCAATTAAATTGACATAAGAAACGAAAAACTAGATGAGCTTCAAATGTGAAAGTGTATCCAAATATAAAAATTCGTCAGTTGTTGAAAAAAAAGAATGGTCAACAGGACTGGAGCTGGACACTTTGATCGAGAATACAACTAATGAGTATGGCCTCAATAAAAACTCTCACAAAGTGCAGAACCAGAATATAAGGAAGAAGCTTTGCTAGCACAGGAAATTGATACGATTGTCGATCATAATTAAAACCTAAACCAACAACTCCTGAATTAAAAATATGGGAAGCCAAGGCTTTAATTTATGAATTCTAACTTGCATGCCATGCCTTCTATTTGTGTCTATGATCAGAGCAATGGCAATAAACAAAAAGGTCTGAAGTTGGGCAGAAATCTCATGCCTTGTTGTTTCCACTGCCTTTGACCTGACCAGAGCCATAAACAGGAGGCATGGGATGCAAGTTTAACTTGAGAAATTGCTAGCTTGGCTTGATCTCATTTTTTTAATTCAGGAGTAGTTGGTTTAGGTTTTAATTTTGACCGACAATCTTACCACCTTCCGTGCTCGCGAAGCTGCTTCCTTAGAGTTTTGGTCCTGTATTTTGTGGTCATTATTTAGGCCATGCTCGCTAGTTATAGTCTATAGCAAATTTACTAGCTCAAGTCCTCTTGACCATTCTTCTTTTTCTTCAACGACTGATGGATTTTCATTTTTGAATACACTTTTACATTCGCAGCTCATCCAGTTTTTTCATTCCTTATGTCAATTTCATCAACCAATTTTGCTACACTTTCCTTCCTACCCTGTGTTTCCTCTTAAATAAGGTCTGAGATGATATATGGCCTTCTCAACCTCCCCCTTTTTGCACAGGTATTCTCCCAAGCACCTACTATTGTATAATAGTCTCCTCCAGTAACCCATTTATATAAATTTGGACTAGGGGAATTTCTATTGGTTCCATCATTGTTTGCTGCAGTGCGAGGCTTCAGAGGCCTTTGAAGAAGTCCATTGAGCTATTAAAACTGGTCCAATCACTATTGGATATTTACACTACCGCCAAAAACTTGAACTCTTCCTCAAACTAGACATAAAAATATGAGCATAAATGGTCATTAAATTATAACAGGGTATCGACACCACCTACTTGGTCCCTCAGCCTTACTAGTTCGAACCTAAACATCTTAACTATAAAATGTCATATCTTGTTTGAAGAATTAACGCCTAATAGGTAAAGAACAAACATTCACAAAATCATTGTACTGGATGTGTGTTTTCACGATAGGTTGATCAGTAATACATACCTCTCACATATGAAGTGGTTTCATCTGTAAAAAGTTTTATTTCTTTGAACCCATCTTTACTCTAGCCTTTAATGCTGGTTGGGTAAAAATGGATCCAGTTGCATTTCCTTTTATCTACAAATAAGAGAAATACATTTGATGTCAAACAAGAGAAGAAGAAAAAGAATAGTACAAAATGGTAATACAAAATTGAGTGAATCAACAGATGATAAATATGATGAAACAGATTACCCATCCGCTTAACCGATGAGGCATCTGTTGCAATAGATGGGTCTCTATTGGAATAAATCAAACCAGCCTTGCTACTGGTTTGATTTCATCAAATAGTTTCTCTATTTGTACAAAAGGGTAACATAAAATTGAGTGAATCAACAGATGACCAATTTGATGCAACAGATTACCCATTTGTTCAATCGATGAGATATTTTGCAATAGATATAAAAATAACGGTTCATTCATTCAAGACTTAATATTCACCTTTCCTTCAATTTTCTCAATAAATAGGAACTGATAATGGGTAAATCATTAATAGAAATAGATATAAATATTTAATTTAAAAAACATACAAAGAAGAAGACGAGATGAAAAGAGCTATAGTAAACCATACCTTCAATGTGAAAAAAGCAAAGGGATCAGAACATCCAGTTCATTCAAGAAAAGATATTAATCGGTTGAGATCTAAAAGGATCCTCATCCGAAATAAGAGAGAAAAAAGAGGAAAAAAAGGAAATAAAGAGAATTACGAATAAAGAAGAAAAAGTGATAGATGAGTTGTGTCTTACTTTATGTTATGACTGAAGGAGAGAGTATTCTTCTAGATATGAGTTTTAAATATTCATTAATAACTTTTGAATTTTTAGGGACACGAGGAGACGGTAACATTGAAAAGACCAGATAAGACTACTCACTCAGGAGATTTTTGAGTTATCCAAGTAATATTTTTTGCCGCCTTAGTATTTTAACTTTATTATCTCAAATAGGAAATACCTAAATTGCTTTTTAAAAAAAGGGTCTTAAAACATCTAAGTGCAACAGATAATAATTTTTGTTTGAAAATTTTCAAAGCTCGGTCATCCATCGCAATAGATGCAACACTGCGTAGTATGTTGCAATAGATGACTTAATCTATTTGATTAAATCCAACTAAAAAGACATCTTTTGCAATAGGTTGAGCATTTGTTTTTGTACAATTTCAATTGGTTTCATATATTAAACTAATACCTTAATTGATTAATCTAGGACTAGGGGTGAGTTCTCATAGGGTCAACTACAACTTCAATTAAGTCTTTTGGCAATTGAATATGAGGCGGTACTGCATTTCTCCCGAACAGAGCCATCGATCGATCACTCTAAGCTGAATCGAGTCTTACTAATCATATGTTCAACTAATACCTTAATTGATTAATCTAGGACTAGGTGTGAGTTCTTATAGTGTCAACTACAATAAATGGCAGAGCCTATTTGATAATTTACAATAGATGGATAATCTGTTGCGACATGTGACAATTCATTTGATAATTTACAACAGATGGGTAATTTATTGCAATAGATTACTTAATCTATTCAATAATTTACAACAGATGAGTAATATGTTGCAACAAATGACTTAATCTGTTTGATAACTTACAACAGATGGTTAATTTATTGCAACACGTTGAACATTTATTTTTATACATTTCAATTGATTTCACATGCTAGACTAATACCTTAATTGATTAATCTAGGACCAAGGGTGAGTTCTCATAGGGTCAACTACAACTCCAATTAAGTCTTTTGACAATTGAATAATGAGATGGTATTGCGTTCCTCCCGACCAGAGTCATTGATCGATAACTCTGAGTTGAACTGATTCTTATTACCTCATATATTATACTAATACCTTAAATGATTAATCTAGGACCAGGGTTAAGTTCTCATAGGGTCAACTACAACTTTAATTGAAACTTTTGGCAATTGCATATGAGACGGTATTGCATCCCCCCCAACCAGAGTCGTCGATCGATCACTCTGAGCTGAACCAATTCTTACTACCTCATATGTTCAACTAATACCTTAATTGATTAATCTAGGACTAGGGATGAGTTCTCATAGTGTCAACTACAATAGATGGCAGTAGCTATTTAATAATTTCCAACAAATAGGTAATCTGTTCTGACATGTGACAATTCATTTGATAATTTACAACAGATGAGTAATTTGTCGCAACAGATTACTTAATCTGTTTGATAATTTATAACAGATGAGTAATCTGTTGTAACAAATGACTTAATCCATTTGATAACTTACAACAGATGGTTAATCTGTTGCAATAGGTTGAACATTTATTTTTATACAATTTCAATTAATTTCACATATTAGACTAATACCTTAATTGATTAATTTAAGACCAGGGGTGAGTTCTCATAGGATCAAATGTAACTTCAATCGAGTCTTTTGGCAATTGCATGATGAAATAGTATTGCATTTTTCCCGACTAGAGTCGTCGATCGATCACTCTGAGCTGAACCAATTTTTACCACCTCATATGTTAGACTAATACATTAATTGATTAATCTAGGACTAGGGTGAGTTCTCATAGGGTCAACTATAATAGATAGCAGCACTTATTTGATAATTTATAACAGATGGGTAATTTGTTGTGACATGTGACATGATCAAATAACAACTGTTTGAAAACTAGGATAAGGCCCCAGTAGACCAGAACCATAATAAATAATAATTGTCTGAAAGAAACTAGGCCTTCTAAAATATAAAAGGCTCACCAACTACTCTTCACTCCTGTCTAATGAAATCTACTGCTTATCAGGACCCTTAGATTGTGCCTCAAAACGTAGTGGGAGGAGGGGTCAATACAGATGTACTAGTACGTAAAGCAATCCAAAATAAAGCTTGTATATATATATATATATATAAAATAGTTGAGAGAAATTTTGTCAAAACATCATACATAAAGTGATTTTCAAAAAACATGGGCACTTTTTGAAAATCATAAATCATTCTTATCAATGCAATTTCTGATCTTTGTATTACTTCTGAGTTAGGTGGCACTCCCCTACAGTTCTGATATTCCACAAGCGATATGAAATATGCCATTGACTCAGCTGGGAAGGCCCCAACCGGAGTGTACTGTAAGGGTTGGAGTTTCTGATTCTAATATGCCACACGTCACAAAGACATCGTAATATAACATACCCAGATCGACAAATCAGGGTTTGAGGCAATGAGTTGTCTGAACTCATGCCTTCTTCAGGGAACCACCTAAGCTCTCTTTATGCCCATTTTTATCCTGTTCTGAATCATGCATGTTTCTAGTTTCAACATCTGAAAATTCTAATTTCAAACATACATTCTATTCTGTTCTGAATTACCATGGCATAATCTAAATTGGTGTCATCACACCAAGACTTGCAAGTCCTATTTCTGAGCCATAATGCAACATGCATAATTTTTTTCATTAAAACATAGTTCAGACCACCCAAACATGCAAATAGTATAAGAGATTTCATGTTCCAAAAGCATAAGTCAAAACTATGCAAGAACTCTTCAAACATAAGGTGGTCATGTGCTTTTGGAAAAATCCATGCACTCTTTCATTATATGTATTTTCAACATTTTTCAATACAAACAACCCTCTCTTTGGAATTCAAGATTCATAACCAAATCCTTCATAAATTAAGACACTTCATAACATACTTTTCAAGATGCATTTCAAAAACATTCCATATTATATGATAAGTAAGGAAAAACCATAACAAGAGAGGGATTTTCACATGAATCATGCTCTCAATTCAATCATCAACATTAAAACATGTACATATACACATATATCAATTCAAATAAATTTGGGGAAGGCCCACAGACCAAAACAATACCGTCAAAATTTCTAAAACATGAATTTATTCACAAATCCAAAACCCTTTTCTTAAAAACATGATTTCTATGCCTATGAGATTTTAGGAAAACCCCGCGTACCTTTATTTTGGAAAATAATGACTGATTCTTAAAGCATACGGATTGGGGATTCCAAATCTCTAATTATCTTCTAAAATCCATGGTTGAATCTTGAGTTATTTGGGGTTTTAGTTTGAAACCCTAGAGAGTGTTCTTGGGTAATTTGGGTGAATAGAATCATATTTTGGTGTTTTGGGAGTTTAATCCCGTGTTATAGCTGGATAATGGGTGGAAGATACCCATTTTGCCGTTAAAAACACGGAAATAGAATCTGAAAATTTGGAGCGTGTGATAGGACGTGCGTCGCACGCTTATCGCATGCTGCTACTATCTCAGTCACTAAAATGGCCATAACTTTTTGCTCGGGTATCGGATTTAGGAGAAATTGGTATCTTTGGAAATATTATTCAAATACCTTTCATTTGAAATATAATAGTCCCTCTAATTCATCATATACTAGGAGTTATGGTTGATTTAAGTTGACCCAAGTTTAAACATCCACTAAAACTTATTCGGTAGAAATGTTTTCAACTCGTCTTAGAGTTAGGGGATTTTTGTGAAATCGATTCATATTCAAAGGTATAATTACACTATAGGATTGATCACCACACATATATTAACAAGGAATCATCTATTTCAGGTCTATACGCGTAACGACGACGGTCTTGATTTTAGCCCAAAAGTACGGAATGTTACATTAACATTTTCAAAACTTGTCATTCTTTTCCAAAATACAAATCAACCCATACAAATCATCCATTTGAGAGAAAAATATTTCATCATTTCAAATCTTGAGTTCTCGTTCTTTTCTTTTTCTCACTCAATTATACAATACAGACAATAACTACTCAACAAATTACTCTACCCTTCACTGTAGATTGATTTTCTTCTCATTTTTGACCACATAGGTGTTGTTTTTGACTTCATTATTTCTTGTATCAGTCGTTTTGTCTGTCTTCATATGTAACGTAGTTCAAGAAGAGTTCAATATTTGTTATTTTTTCTAAAAAATAAGGGCTTTTAAGTTAATGATGAAAAAAAACTTTTAGTTGTATTATTTTTGAGAATGGGTTTACAATTTTGAGTTTTAATGGTAAAATCATAGGAAGAACTCAAGAAAACTCTAGTTTCTATCGCAGTGTTCCATTGAGTATTATGGTATTGTTGGATGGTGTTTGTGGTGGTGGTGGTCATCATCGTCGTGGTGGCGCTGGTGGTGGTTGTTGGTAGCATTGGTTAGTGATGTTTGTGGTGGCATTGGTTGGTGGTGTTTGTGGTGGCTATCAGTGGTGTTGGTATTAGTAGTATTTGTGGCATTGGTTGGTGGTGGTGGTTGTTGGTGTGTCATTATTGGTGGTGTTTGTAATGTATTTTTTAAAATTTATACATACATCAATTGTAATGTAATTTTTTGTTTTTCTGTTATTTGTAAGTAAAACATGTCTCCCAAAAGAAAAGAAAGTAAAAGTGGATCAACATCTGACCATCCAAAAAAAAAGCTACAGTACAAAGGGATTTGGAGGAGCTTACTGAATAATCTCATTCATGGAAACAAAGTGAAGCTGGCGAGAGATATAAAAACAACATTGAGAGAGGTAGACAAGGGTTTGTAGATGGTGATGAAGAAAATGAAAGTGAGAAAGAGAAAGAAGATAATCATCAACATGATGATAATGGATCACCAATGGGGCATGAATTAATATCTACATCCCAGCATGATCCTGTAAAAACTTTTAGTATTAACAAGTTTCAAGTTGCGATGCCGATAAATAATGAAAAAGCAGAAGAAGAACTAACTGGTGAAATTGTACTTAAATGTCAGATGAGGAGTAAATTTATTTATTTTAGGAAAATTATGAAGGACAAAAACATAGGTAGACTTTTTAAGAAGAGATGCTTTGGATGCTTTCTTGAGCTGCCTGATTCCCCTGCTTGTTTCCATATGAGGATGATATATGGTCTTCTCAAGTGCAGGATCAAGTACGTGGGGATGATGAAGATCCGAAGGAGGGGGCAAAAAGATGGATGAAATCTAGATCAACTACTATGGCATGCCAGTTTGTTTTGTTTTGCAAGAGTTTGCCATAGTGACGAGCTTAAGATGTCATCATCTAGAAGAACCATCTATTGCTAAGGGAATACCCCGCAAAAGAACCAAGGAAAGAAGATACAAAGAAAAAATAGATCAATTATTTGACATTGCTCGACGTGGATACAAAGCATCAGATTTGTTGACAGATCTCATGGATAAAACCATACCAAAGTAGTACAGGGAGCAATTGTGCTTAGTTTGGTTTGCCCATTCGGTTATATTGGGAAGTGACGTCAACAAGGTCATAGAAGACGATTTATTGGCGGGTGCTGAGAATTTTGATAAGTTCAACAATTATCCTTGGGGATATGACAACTTCTACTTGACTGTCTAATATTTAATAACAAAACTATCCTCAGGGACGACCATATTATAAGGGTTTTTTTTGCTTACTTCCTGTTTACATTTTTTAGGTTTGGGCATTTAAAATCATTCCACCCTTCCAAAAGTAGGTAATGGATTACCCAGATGAGGTTTCTCATCCAAGGATTTTTAGGTGGTGGCTGCAAAGACCAACACCAAAATTAAGGAGGCTGATCTCTTTAACCCTCAGAATGATGCAGTATGTTTTCTTCAAGTAAAATAATTTTACTCAATGAAAGATATTGAACAGATGTTATATCTGGTGCAACAGATATTATATCTGATGCACCGGATGGGACATCAGTTACGATAGATTACCCGTCCTGTGCCATCCAGTGCAACAGATAGATAATATGTTGCAAAAAATAATTGATATCTTGCATCAGATTACCCATCTTTTGCTTTGGTTCTCTGAACTCAACTCTTACCAGATTAATCATCTACTACAAATTATGCAACAAACATGTAATCTGATGTAACATAATGTTAATACACATACAGATCCTCTGTTGAAAAATATGTAACCCAGCAGATTACCTATCTTGTGCAACTGGTGCAACAGATTGGTAATCTGTTGTGATAGACAATTGTTATTTTGCATCAGATTATCCATGTGTTGCTCTGGTTCTCTGAATTAGACTTAAACGGATTGTAACTATCTACTATAAACTATGCAACAGATGGATAATCTGATGCAACATATTATTAATCTACTGCAGAAGTTAACTGTTAAAATGTAACCCAACTAAGAAAATTATTATATTATATAATTTAAATGTATCAGTCTTTTTTTTCTAGGTTGTGTATCCATAGATCGTGCCTACTGAGGAGTCGTTGATGACTTCTTATATAACTCTAGGCCATGTTGATACTATAGTGGCCCCAATGATGGAGTTAATAAAGAAGGAATTGGCTGGAGCAACATCCATAAGAAGAGCAGTTAGACAAAGTCAGCCTAATGTTGAGGCTCTTCATGACCAACCTACTAAGGCAGATCTAGATGCTTCTTCTGGTGGAGTTATTGGTGTTGGTGGCAGGCATGATGATGCTGATACCACTAATGATGATGAGCATGTTGATGCTCAAGAAAAAATAAATATGTTTGAATATACCCCTTTTCACCCTTACATTGGTCCCTCTCACCTCTCTTCACCCTCGTGTTCTCATTGCGAATGCGAAAAGTGCAAGGACAGACAGGATAAACTCTTTGAAAAAGTAGAGGCTATCTATAAAGCTGTCGAGGAATTCAAATCCAAGAGGGGTTTCATACCATCCAAAAAGGTGAGGGATTCGTACGCTCCTATAGTGTTGGTTAGGAAGAATAAAAGAGCAGTAACCGACGTACTCTCCGGTCAAAAATAAAATATAATTGCAACTCCTCCCTCTCCAAAAGCTACTAAAGTTCAGGGGCAATTCAAGAAGGTGGACATATGCGTGAAACTTAGCGCTAAAGAGAAGAGGGATCTATGATACGCCAAGAATGCCAAGCAAGGTGCACCTCACTATCCATCTGTTGCATACGTTGCATTGAATTGTTAATTTATGCCATGAATAAGAAGCTACGCAACAGATGTGAAATCTATTACAATAACTGGGTATTCTGGTGCAACTGGTAGTGGTTCTGTTGCAACTCACTATCCATCTGTTGCATACGTTGCATTGAATTATTAATTTAGAGAACCCTATGAAATAGATGCACCATATTTACAATTACAAACCTATTTAAAAATTGACTTCTTATATCACAACATGTTGACAAAATTCTCTGCCTCATGAGGAAAAGACAATTAACATAGCCGAAAGCTTATGACATTGCCGATAGGCTAATGGACCTTGACTTTTGCAAGAAGCTCAAGGATAAGTATGATAAACTTAATTCTAATGCATCATCCTATGGCATGGGACTTGATTTCTTAGTTTATATGTTGGACTTGGAGGAAGAAGAAATGATAAAATATGTTAGAGAGGAGAGGGCAAATCCACACTGCAAGAGATGGACCGAGGCAAAGAGGATTCTAAAAATCATTAGCGTGAATTGCATACATTATCAGGCTGTTGAAATACTACTCAAGGAGGGAAAGATCAAAGTATATGACTGCAGCAAACCTGCCGTCGATGAGGTCGATATTTTTCTCCTCGTACAGCCACTAATGGAGCTGTTGCCCATCTTGTTGAGGGAGAGTAAACTGATGAATCATTTCCCAAAGGAAGTTTTGATGAAGAAATCATGGGATTTTGAAGGTCGAAACAAGGGCATGACCCTTCCAAAAAATAATATCGATTACGCAAGCGGCTCACACGGTCTTGAACTCATAGAATGTTTGTTGACTGGCACATAAATGGCCGAGCCAATGACCTTTGTATGCGACAAAATTGTGGCAAACCTATAAGAGGTCTGGGCTTATGGGGTACTAAATGGATGCTTGGATCCTGTGTATATAGAAAATCCTGTGAAATAACAATTGTTTATTTCAAGTCATACTTCACTTTATTTTAAATTATATGTACATGTAGTGACAATAATTTTTTTTGATGAAAGTTGAGTTTTTTATAATGCAATAGATTGTCAATCTGTTGTAAAATACATTCTATCTGTTCTGGCAGATAATTTATCTATTGCAATAGGTTGGTCATCTGTTGCATTCTACTGATGTTATTTCTATCTAATCTAAGTCTAATATGTTGCAATAGGTTGATCATCTGTTGCATTATACCGATGTTATTTCTATCTAATCTAAGTCTAATATGTTGCAACAGTGTGAAGACCTATTTGATAATTTCTAATAGATGACCTAAATTTTACAAATATGCCCAAATTTATTTGATATTTTGCAACAATTACGCTTGAATTTCCATGTGCTCGACAACATCAAACTAGTAGTAAATACACCACCATAAAAATTTTAGCAATTAGGCTTGAATATCCATGTGCCCAACAACACCAAACCAGCAGCAATAACAACAACAATGTAGCATCTTCTTGCTCAATTTTGTTTCTCTTCAAAAGCCTTAACTTTGCTCAACAAACCCCAGATTACACGATTTGCTTGTGAAGGGTATCGTTCTTCATACCAATCAAAGTAATCGCATCTACTCAATTTCTATAAAAACAAGAACACAATGACAAAAAAAATTACAAGTCAATGATTAATCAACTAATTAAATAAAAAATATTACCTTTGAAATCTTACAAGTAACAAACCTATGACCGAAATTTTGTTGAGTCCAAGAAGTCTTCAATATAGCTTCATAACTACACTTACAATATCGAAAATCGTTATCACAAAAAATAGTGGAAGATGTGCTTGACATTGTCAAGCTCAGTTGGAAAAAATGAAAAAAAGAAAGACAAAATGCAAATAATTTGAAGAATTTAGATAGATAACAAAAAGATGAGGAAAAAAAGAAGATTTTAAAATATAGGGTTAAATTTTTGAAAGAAGATGAATATATAAGACATTAGAGGGAAAAAATGACCGTAGGGGGCCAAGTCAGTAAAAATTGCCAACCTGGCACATTTGATGCCTATTTTATGTTACGTGTTTAAAATGAATACTGTCTACTTGATGCCTATTTTATTTTAGGTGTTTGAATTGACAACTATCGATAGGTTCCGCCTTTTTTATTTCAATTCACTTTCACTTTTTTACACGTAGTGGCAATTTTTTACGTCCAATGAAAGTTGAATTTTTATAATGCAACGTATTCTCCATCCGTTATAACAGATATTCTACCTGTTCTGACATTAGTTTATTTGTTACAATAGGTTGGTCATCTGTTGCATTATGTCGGTGTTTCTATCTAAGTCTATTTGTTGCAGCAGTGAGAAGACCTGTTTGATAAATTCTAATAGATTACCTACCTATTGCAACATATGTCAAAATTTGTTCGATATTTTCCAACAGATGTGTCATCTGTTGAAACAAATACATTATTAGTTGCAATATTTGAATCTAGTATTCCATTTCAATTAATACGTTCAAATCTAATGAAAAAAAATTCATAGACAAAATAAAATAAATCAAAGACTTAAGAAATTAGTTGAAATAAATCAACGAATAATTGAAATGTAAAAAATTATTATGGGCACAGATCTCAACAAATACATCAATAATTTAAGTATTGATGTCAAGGATTCCTAAGGAGTGGTGAGGTTATTACTTTGACAGACTCAAGCTATAAGGATCTACTCAATATGGACAAGTTGTTCTTCATTCGGTGCTATGAAATTCGACTTTGCTCATCATGTATCCTTATTGTCGCTTATGTAAGGTTTTTGCGCTTTCTGTTCTCTGTCTTTCCATAAAGAGTGTAGAGTAGCATATTATCAATGTTGTTCTGCAGTAGCTTCTACATCCACCTGGAAGGCCATAATTGGTCAATGCTAATCACGGAGATACAACAAAATAGAAAAGGATAACTCATCTATTCTAGCAAATAAAATAGGTCTTTCTCTTGTTTTAAATTATCCCAAACAGATTATATTTTTGTTGTAATAATGAATCAACTACTGAAAAAATTCCTACATGAGGAAGACCTGTATGATAATTTCCAACGAATGAACCATCTGTTGCAACATATGACTCATCTGTCGCAACAGATAGGTCATCTGTTGGTATAAATAAAAGAGGTATGAAGAGTTATTTGATTTAATAAAATAGATGAGACATATATCATAACAGATACTTTATCTGGTGCAACAGGTTAGTCAACTGTTGCAATAGATGTATATATCTGTTTGATAATTTTCAGCAGATTGTCATCTGTTGAAACAGAAATGTGTTTGTTTGTTAGTTGGAAGACATATATTCATATTTTTCATCTCGTGCCACTCTCCTTTGGACATTGTACATTGCTCAGTGCAACACACGGACAAACGAGTTGCAATTTTGCTTTTTTAGATACTTGATAATGCCTTGAAAATCACTTTTCTTCTCTTCTTAGCCTTAATCTTTAAAGGAGTGGATGAAAATAAAATTGTCTTTGATGGAATACACCCCTCTTAGATGTCAATTCCTTTACAGAAGCAGTTAATGCATTAATCGCATTAATCACTACATCATGTTTCGCCTTGCAGTCTTGACATTTGTATGCAGAAAATTCACTGGGAGAGGCAAAATCTGTATAACCAGTATGATCATACTCATAATGATTTATTTTAAATACTATAAGAGGATCATTATTAGCACCAACAGCAGCATCACTACCACCACCAACAGCTCCATCACTACTAAGACCATCAACAACAACAAGCCCACCCTCCAAAATTATTTTTCTTGTAATAGTTGTTGCTCCATATAATTCTATTTTTATTCTGTCAATCATCTTAGAGTTAGATAAAATTTGCATAGACCATTAGGTAAGAAAAATGGCATCTTCATCTCTCGATTGGTCGAAACTAGCGACGGATGCACAATCTAACATAAATCATTACATATATTAGAATGATGATTAGATCATTCAAAAAAAATTATTAATTAAAATAAAAACTTGATTATAATTATACTTATTGCATCCTTCGAGGGGTTGAAGAGATTAAGAAATTTTGTATTTTTATCAATTTTGACCGACAACCATCTCAAGATTCTTGGACAGGAAACTTCTTTCCGGTAGTTCACTTGTTGTCTCAAATAAGGAATGACTTCAAACGCCCAAGCCTATAAAATAACGCCAATAAATCTAAACTAATATTGAGTAAAAAAATAAATTATATCATAAGAAAAGAAAGAAATATTTACCATGAAAGCCCATGGAAAGCCATAAAAGTTGACTGTCTTTGGTGCTAACGAAGTCAACAAATATTTGACAGTCATTTTAACACTTTCATAACCCCAAGTACAGCTGTTAAATACCTCAAGATCCTCAGATATCTTTATTAAACCAACTCTTATATTGTTGTTAACGTCTCTCGCCCAAAGAATATTATGTGCAAACCAAACCAAGCACAATGACTATTTGTGCTTCTTTGAAAGTCTTTTACCTTTCAACGCTTCTATCATTTTTTTTTGAACCTTGGACCAACAATGGACACTGGATCATCATGATCAAATGACTTTACTTTGCCTTTTTAGGGTGTGCGCGGTGCTTTTTTGGGTTAGAATAGGTATAACTTGAGAAGGGGGATATCATTTTAGTCCAGTAATGTAATACCCCGAAAAAAATCCAAACCAATATTAGATCCATGTTCCAAGCTCATGCATAGTACATCATGGTTATTTTATAGTTTTATGATTAAGTTATATGTATATTAAGGCTTCAAATAACTCCCAGCTATCAGACGAATCAAAACATTCCTTATCGATTGAATTCTTGAGAAGGATATTGGTATAGTAAATTTAAAATGAGCATATCTATAATTATACTTGTAATTTTTGATATCATGACCTATCAACAGATATATAATTGAATTACCTTTCCAACGATGCCAATTTTGCCTAAATCTGATATCGGAGCAAAGAGTTATTCCTATTTTACTCCAGCATATCAGGTTGATAATAGTGTGACGACATTCGTGGTAGCTTACCACATTTGTGATGCCCTATCACGAAGGTCGTCAGCCTTACGCAGAAACCAGATCCTAAGTAACGACATACGTGGTAGCTTATCATATTTGTGATGCCCTATCACGAAGGTCGTCAGCCTTAGGCAGAAACCAACTCCTAAGTGACGACATTCATGGTAGCTTACCATATTTTTGACTCCATGTCACAAATGTTGTCAGCCTTAGGCAGAATCCAGCTCCTAAGTAATGATATTCGTGGTAGATTATCACATTTTTGATGCCATGTCACAAATGTCATCAGCCGTAGGCAGAATCCAGCTTCTGTGTGACGACATTTTTGATGGCTTGTCACATTTTTGACGCCATGTCACAAATATCGTCAGCCTTAGGTAGAATCCAGCTTCTGTGTGATGATATTTTTGACGGATTATAACATTTTGATGCCATGTCACAAATATCATCAAACTTAGGTATAAACCATCAATTCCAGCTCCTGTGTGATGACATTTTTTACGGCTTGTTACATTTTTGATGCCTTGTCATAAATGTCATCAGCTATTATTTTTAGCAACTGGGAATTTATTTCATAAGGGTATTTTTTTATTTTCCCTTCACTTCCCATGACTTATAACCCTCAAAGAACGTATTATCTTCCATTCTCTTTAGTTAAAACATCTCAAAAAGCTCTCTCATACACTTTCAACCACAAGATTAGGGTTTTCTCTTAAGATCATCTCCTTAAGAACAAGAACATTCTTTCCCAAAGGGGTTAAACCCTAGTCAAGAAAAATCAAGGGCAAGCCTAAGGATTTCTTCAGGAAACTTCAAAAATATTAGATCTCTTTCAAGATCAAGCTTTAAGGTATGTGTAGTGTTCATCTATGGATCCAATCCATTTATAGAGCTCAAGAACCATGTTTTAAATATTATTTTATAAACTTTTTGTGGTTATATGAGTATGTAAATGTTGACGATTGTTGTTTAAGTTTCAATGTGATGTTTAAAGGTGTTTTCATGGAATATATATGTTTGTTAATTGAAAACTATGAACTTTAGGTGGTTTAATATGGTGCAAGTATGAAACTCACCTATGTTCTAAAGAATGCATGCAAGGTGTTTGATAAAATGCTTAGGATGCTAGAAATTCATGTTTACATGGTTCCATTATATCTAAATGACAAGTCCATGTTAGCTATATACTTCAATATAAATTCCATGCTATTGATGTGTTGCTATTGTTGTGGTATGAAGCATGTATGATAATGAAGATATACTATATGTACATGAAATATATCCATGCACTCCCTACCATGCTTAAGATGTTGAAGAACTACATGAAGTATAATATCCCCTACTTATGACAATGTGAATTATGGACTCCAATCTTATAATCAAGTCAGTCATGTTGTGTCTGTTTCCTTCCATTGAGTTCTGGGGGTATTCATACCCAAAAAATGTAGAGTGTGCCTAGAGCCATGTCATGTTATCACGATAATCTCAGTCAAGCCATGATCTATAGAATTCAGTCAGTCATGTGACTCAGAAAAATTCAGTAATCTCAATAATCTTAGTAGTCTAGTAATCTTAGTAATTTCAATGCTCAGTAACCTCAGCAACCTCAGTATTCACAGTTAATATCAGTAACTTTAATATTCTCAACCAGTCCTCAAATCTCAGTACATTCTGTCAGTCATCGGAATCCAGTAAACTTAGTTTAACTCTGTTAAACAATACCACTAGTATTAGTCTAGTTAATCAGTAATAGTTCAGCTAATTAGTTCTGTTCGGTTATTTAGTTCAACTTAGTTATTCAGTTTAGTGTCCTTCAGATGGGAGTAGAAGTTATCACCGAGTGAACCCAAGGATGGGAAGTCACCTGCCAATTAAGGATGTGATTCTTAGCAGTCATTCTTGTGTTCTAGAAATACGTAGACAGTGTAGGTTGAGATATCTTAATTTATCAGATTAGGTTTGATGAGGTGGCTTAACCTGCCAGTTTAGGGTTCCCACCATTGTCATTTGAGTACCTGCCAGATAAGAGTCACTCACAGCTGTCCTTACCAGTGGCGCGGTATTGACACCCCTCCAGTTGGGGCAGAGACTGGACCCCAACTTAGCTATATGCATTATTGGGGTATGTCGGTTAGACGACTACTTCCCACAGTCTCAGTTTCAATCTCAGTCTCACTAAAAGAACTCAGATAGTTCTTCAGATTTCAGTATATTAGCACTGTCAGATATAGTCAATCAGACCAGTTCTTCATAATTTGAACTGTCAGAAATAATCATTCCTTATCAGTAATACAATATCAATCTCTCAGTATTTAGTAATGCAGTATTAGATCCATCACTTATTAGTGATTTACATATCAATATCAGTAAACTCAGTCTTTTAGTATCTCAGTATCAGTAAACTTATGTTGTCAGTATTCAGACTTAATAGTCAGTATCTCCACGAGTTCAGTTACAGTTACATATGCATGTATGTATTCTCACATTTATATCAGTCCATATTGTTCATGCATATAACCCTTTGCATTTAGCCTACCTTACTCGTATACTCAGTACATTCAGACGTACTAACGCATTTGCGCTATGGTACTTTCTCTTATGTTACACCATAGGTTCAGAGGCACGAGCTCCAGATCAACAGTAGCATTCCAGTGTTCAGAGTTGCAGTGAGTCCTTCTCATTTTCGGACTATATGATTATTACTTTATTTATCATTTTAGTTTATTTTAGTTATTAGATGGAGTTAGTTGGATCCATCAACTCCTTATTCAGACAGTTTAGAGGCTTTCAGATTACAGCATGTCAGACAGTTATTATAGTTTGGTTTGGTATTGTTATACCATCTTCAAATATTATTCTTATTAGATGTTTATTCAGTTGAACCTTACGGCCTTGCAGTACATATTTTCTGTATTTACATATTATATTATGCAGTATACACGTATAGATATCAGTCATGGGTTAGCTTGTGGTCCTTTGGGGTCATAGCACCGTGTAACATTTCGGTTCAGAAAATCGGGGTGTTACAAACTTGGTATTAGAACCAAAGGTTCAATAGAGTCCTAGGAAGTCTGAATGCCGCATCCAGTATAGTCTTGTACATGCGTGTGTTGTGCACCATACTTATGTGCAAGAGGCTATAAGATGTTTTAGGAACTGTTTCCCTTCTTTCATGTCTCAGATCGTGCTACAAGGTTCTCTAAGTAACTCATGTAGATTCTTATCATGTTTCACTCATGTTAATTCCACCTTACTTTAAAGGTAACAAAAATAGTGAAGCTCAAGTCCTAAAGATTAAGCTTTCTCAGACAGTATCCCATCAGTTAAGTTATGTTCCAAAGTTGTACGAATCTCATTCCTGATCATGAGAACTCGTTCTCGAACCCAGATTTAGATATTCCATCAGATACCTTATCAAAATCCTATGATAGTATGTGACCCAGAGTTAGAAGCATGAACCTAGGAGTCTAACAGTAGACAAGTTGGGATACTATATCCAAATTGAATAGATTATATATTCATGGTGATAGTTGTGCCAGAATGAATCAATAGGCTTGAACAGTGTGAGTTAGAAATTTAAGTTTATTGACTTGAAATTAAGCATGAAGGTATGAATGTGATATTAGTAGTATGTGAGGAAACAGAGGTAGATAATGTATTTAGTAAGGCGATCATGTGTTGATCAGAGTGTAAGCATGTGATGATGATTGCAGTTCAGTTCAAAGATTAGTTTACTATTCACAGACTTATGATGATGGCTTTAAGCTAAGGGCAAGATGTTAGATCAAGTAACCCAGTCAGGCTCTCAGATTCTAGTAGTAGCGTCAGTATGTACAGAAAAGTAGTTAGGGAAGACGATTCCCAACCCATCCCTTATCTCAGCATAAATTTTGGACTTCAATCAACATAATGCTTATGTATGCTTCATGTCTCAGATTCCATATATACAACTTATGTTCACAAGTATTCTATAGAATCGTGTGCATTTTTAGTTCCAAACATAGGGAGTTCAGTTCCAGCTCACTCAGTGTTACGAATAATGTTCCACAAACTCAGAAATTCCAGACTCAGGTCATGCAGTTCATGACTCATGTACACATATCATGCTTTACAGTATACTCAGTTTTCACGACTCATGCTACGCTCCACTGATCAGATAAATTCATACTATATCATGTATATACTCATTTCAGACATTTTTGGTAAATCCATGTTATTGATATTCTATTTCTCAGGTTTTAGTCATGTGTCAAGTTTAGTCAGTATACATTCATGTTTCAGGTTCTCCTGATTTATCCCTTCGGCGAGCTCTCTTTGTGAGAATAGTATAGTGTTGAGAAATTGCTTAGATGGGGGAGAGTTAATGTTTTATGTTAAGAGCATATTATTGCATGTATGTTTTATATGAGAGTGTAAATATAGAGATAGGCTTGAATATCCTGTTAGTATACAAACAAGGAGCTAGCGAGAGGTAGTACTTAGAAATTGGGAAAATTCAGAGTGTGAATGTATATCAGATCCTTGACTTATGTCAGCCTTCATTGTGCAACTATCACAACTCAGTTTCTATCTCAGTTACAGTTCAGTACTTAGTAATTAGTGTCCAGTCTCAGAATAAAGAACTTCAGTATCAGTTTAAACCTCAGTTTTAGTATTCAGTTATTAGGACCCAGCATTTAGATCCAGTATAGATCCCCATTACAGTCTTAAGTTATAGTGTCAGCTTTAGATTAGTATTCAGCTCAGAAATTTAGTTCAGTTTTAGATTTGCTTGACCATACCATACAGTTATCAGCTACTCAATTATAGGTATTCCAATACCTCAGTCTATGGAATGTTTCCAAATCATGTAATACGCTTGGTCTTGCAATTTCAGACAATATAGCTTTCATGATATCCATGATCAGTTACCTCATGTTACTCAGTCAGTCCTTTATCATATGCATAATTCTTTATGGCCTCAGCCTAACTACTCAGATTAAGTCCAATTTAGTCTTGCATACACAACATTCATTTACCAGTTACTCAGTTAATCAGATAAGTCAGTATGTCTATGCATTCATGCATCATGCTTCAATTTCAGATATCAGATAATCTGTCATGATTTCATACCTAGGTGCCTTGTGCATTGCCTAAACTTCCTCAATATCTCAGTAAGGTCAGTCCAGTATTCTTCAAGGGACATAATGTCCCAAGGGGGACATACACTATAGCCCCCAAACTTCCTTGATTTAAACATGTCATATTTTTTAATAAATCTATCTGGGAGGAAATGTTACTTATGAGCTGACCCTCTAGCTTCAAAACTCAGCAGTAAGCCATGTACTCAATGGCTCAGTGTATTCACGATACGATACTCTGTCCATGTCATGCATTATAGACCCAGTTCAGTTCATGTATCATGTTCCAGACTCAGTTATGTTCTTATGTTTCCTCTCATGCATATTGAGTAATGAATCTTAGACTCATCAGTATTTTCAGGTCATATTAGTAGTCTTCTTTGAGCTTACTCATTCTTATGTTCAGATTTAAGTACCAAACTTGGTATTTATTTCCATGCTCAGTTTTTAGTTCAAACTTGGTATCTTTACCATTACATGTTCATGAGTCAGTTCAGTTATGTATTCCTGTATCAGATATGCGTGATCAGCTTACCAGTACTTTCAATCATGTATTCACGTATTATGTCATTCATATAATCATGCATCAGCTATGCATGGATTCAGCTTATCATTTATGAATCAGATATGCATTCTCAGTTTGAGAAACTCAGTTAATCGGAACACTCAGTCCTACATTCATAAATCAGCTACCCATGCATCAGATATGCATGTACAGTATAATATGCTGAGTTTTCAGTCATGTCAGCCATGAAATCATGATCAGTCATTCATGTTATATATGCATCATTTTATATTTTCTCTTCCCTCAAGTAGTCATCATTCGGGGATAAATGTTTCCAAGGGGGAGATATTGTAATACCCCAAAAAACATCCAAACCAATATTAGAACCATGTACCAAGCTCATGCATATTACATCATGGTTCTTTTATAGTTTTATGATTAATTTAGATGTATATTAAGGTTTCAAATAACTCCCACCTATCAGACGAATCAAAACATTCCTTACCGATTGAATTCTTGAGAAGGATATTGGTATAGTCAACTTCAAACGAGCATATATCTCATTATACTTGGAATTTTTAAGCTCATGACCTATCAACAAATATATAATTGAATTATTTTTTCAATGATACAAATTTTGCCTAAATCCGATATCGGAGCAAAGAGTTATTCCTATTTTACTCCAGCATATCAGGATGAAAATAGTGTGATAACATTCGTGGTAGCTTATGACATTTGTGACGTCCTATCATGAAGGTCGTTAGCCTTAGGTAGAAATAAGATCCTAAGTGACGATATTCATGGTAGATTATCACATTTGTGATGCCCTATCACGAAGGTCGTCAGCCTTAGGTAGAAACCAGCTCCGAAGTGAAGACATTCGTGGTAGCTTACCATATTTTTTACGCCCTGTCACAAATGTAGTTAGCCTTAGGAAGAATCCAGCTCCTAAGTGATGACATTTGTAGTAGCTTACCATAATTTATACGGAATATCACAAATATCGTCAGACTTAGACAAAATCCAGCTTCTATGTGATGGCAGTTTTTATGGCTTGACACATTTTTGATGCCATGTCACCAATATCGTCATCCTTAGGTAGAATTCAACTTATGTGTGACGATACTTTTGATGGCTTGTCATATTTTTGACGTCATATCACAAATATCATCAAACTTAGGCAGAAACCATCAATTCCAGCTTCTGTGTGATGACATTTTTGACGGCTTGTCACATTTTTGACGGCTTGTCACAAATGTCGTCAGCTATTATTTTCAACAACTGGGAATTTATTTCATAAGGGTATTTTGGTATTTTCCCTTCACTTCCCATGACTTATAACCCTCAAGAAATGTATTATATTCCATTCTCTTTAGTTAAAACATCTCAAAAAGCTCTCTCATACACTTTCAACCACAAGATTAGGGTTTTCTCTTAAGATCATCTCCTCGGGAACAAGAACATTCTTTCTCAAAGGGGTTAAACCCTAGTCAAGAAAAATTAAGGGAAAGCCTAAGGATTTCTTCAGGAACCTGCAGAAACATTAGATCTCTTTCAAGATCAAGCTTTAAGGTATGCGTAGTGTTCATCTATGGATCCAATCCGTTCATAGAGATCAAGAACCATGTTTTAAATATTATTTTATAAACTTTTTGTGGTGATATGAGTATGTACATGTTGACGATTGTTGTTTAAGTTTCAATGTGATGTCTAAAGGTGTTTTCATGGAATATATATGTTTGTTAATTGAAAACTATGAACTTTAGGTGGTTTAATATGGTGCAAGCATGAAACTCACTTATGTCCTAAAGAATGCATGCAAGGTGTTTGATAAAATGCTTAGGATGCTAGAAATTCATGTTTACATGGTTCCATGATATCTAAATGAAAGTCCATGTTAGCTATATACTTCAATATAAATTCCATGCTATTGATGTGTTGCTATTGTTGTGGTATGAAGCATGTATGATAATGGAGATATACTACATGTACATGAAATATATCCATGCACTACCTACCATGCTTAAGATGTTTAAGAACTACATGAAGTATAATATCCCCTACTTATGACAATGTGAATTGTGGACTCCAATCTTATGATCAAGTCAGTCATGTTGTGTCTGTTTCCTTCCATTGAGTTCTGGGGGTATTCATACCCGAAAAATGTAGAGTGTGCCTAGAGCTATGTCATGTTATCACGATACTCTCAGTAAAGCCATGATCTATAGAATTCAGTCAGTCATGTGACTCAGAAAAATTCAGTAATCCCAGTAATCTCAGTAGTCCAGTAATCTCAGTAATCTCAGTGCTCAGTAACCTCAGCAACCTCAGTATTCACAGTTAATCTCAATAACATCAGTAGTATCAACCAGTCCTCAAAACTCAGTACATTCTGTCAGTCATCGGAATCCAGTAAACTTAGTTTAGCTCCGCTAAACAATACCACTAGTATCATTCCAGTTAATCAGTATCAGTTCAACTAATAAGTTAAGTTCAATTTTTCAATTCAGCTTAGTTATTCAGTTTAGTATCTTTTAGATGGGAGTAGAAGTTAGCACCAAGTGAACCCAAGGATGGGAACTCACCTGCCAGATCAGGGTGTGATTCTTAGCAGTCATCCTTGTGTTCCAGAACTACGTAGCCAGCGTAGGTTAAGACATCTTAACCTATCAGATTAGGGTTGATGAGGCGGCTTAACCTGCCAGTTTAGGGTTCCCACCATTCTTATTTGATTATCTGCCAGATAAGGGTCACTCACAACTGTCCTTACCAGTGGCGCGGTATTGCCACCCCTCTAGTTGGGGCAGAGACTAGACCCCAACTTAGATATATGCATTATTGGGGCATATCGGTTAGACAACTTCTTCCCACAGTTTAGTTTTAGTCTCAGTCTCAGTAAAATAACTCAGATAGCTCTTCAGATTTCAGTATATCAGGACTGTCAGATATAGTCAATCAGACCAGTTCTTCATAATTTGAACTGTCAGAAATAATCATTCCTTATCAGTAATGCAATATCTGTCTCTCAGTATTTAGTAATACAGTATTAGATCCGTCACTTCTTAATGATTTACATATTAATATAAGTAAACTCAGTCTTTTAGTATCTCAGTATCAGTAAACTCATATTGTCAGTATTCAGACCCAATAGTCAGTATCTCCATAAGTTCAGTTACAGTTACGTATGCATGTATGTATTCTCACGTTCATATCAGTTAGTATTGTTCATGCATATAACCCTTTGCATTTAGCCTACCTCACTCGTATACTTAGTACATTCAGACATACTGATGCATTTGCTCTATGGTATTTTCTCTTATGTTACACTATAGGTTTAGAGGCACGAGCTCCAGATCATCAGTAGTATTCCAGTGTTCAGAGTTGGAGTGAGTCCTTCTCATTCGAGGACTATATAATTATTACTTTATTTATCATTTTAGTTTATTTTAGTTGTTAGATAGAGTTAGTTGGAGATATGTTCCATCAACTCCTTATTCAGACAGTTTAGAGGCTTTTAGACTACAGCATGTCAGACAGTTATTACAGTTTTGTTTTAGTATTATCATACCGTCTTTAGATATTATTCTTATTAGATGTTTATTCAGTTAAACCTTACGGCCTTGCAGTATATGTTTTCCACTTTTTCATGTTATATTATGCAGTATATAGGTACAAATATCAGTCATGGGTTAGCTTGTGGTCCTTTGGGGTCATGAGCACCGTGTAGCATGCCGGTTTAGAAAATCGGGGTGTTATAAGTAACTGTGGCAAACTCCTTCCAACCAAAACAAACAGGCATGCCACAGTAATTTGTCTACACCTCATCTATTTATGTTTGTTTTCATACATAAAACTATGCTTGAGAAGTTTATATATAATTTTCATTTGGAAATGAGCATTGTTGTCCTGCGGTAAATCAAGATATTTCCCAAAGCAGTTGTCCCTGAAATAAGCATCCAATTTTTGTTCTCGAAGTATTTTTTTAAGGTATTTAATGATTTTCCCATGGCTGACTTAACCACAAAATCACCAGTTAAATCTGTGGTACCATCGCACTGCATTCTCACAGGATAACGATCAATGCTGAAGGTTTTTACCAACTCTTCGATGGAAGGGTTGTTAGAATTTAGATCATATCTTTTGAAATATTCCTCCTCACTGTGTTCATCATATTCTGCTCCTGATTGAGATAACGCTTATAAAGCAAGCTCATAGAGTGGTGGATGTAGTCTAGCTGCTTGATGTGCTAGATTTTTGTAGCACATTTAAGATTTTTTACTCAAAATAATTTTAAGTTCTTAAGTAACTACTGGTTTTTTTGATGATATTTCTTATGATTTTGTAGGAAAACCAAGATGCATGGAAATACATGAAATCTACATCAAGAAGGATGATTTTTGGTGATAAAATGCAAGAAATTTGGTTTTAAAAGTTTCTGAAGATTTCCTGACGACATGTCGTGATAAGCTATCAGGTTTGTGATAGGATATCAAGGAGGTCATCAGTTTTAGGTAGAGAACAAGAAAATTGAAGATTTTCTGATGACATATTGTGAAAAACTGTCAGGTTTGTGATAGGCTATCACGGAGGTTGTCAGGTTATGATAGGCTATCACGGAGGTCATCAGATTTGTGATAGGCTATCATGGAGGGCGTCAGGTTGTGATAGGCTATCACGGAGGGCATCGGGTTTGTGATAGCCTATCACAAATGGCGTCACAAAAAGTAAAAATTCTGAAATTTTTATTTCAATTTTTTTCTTAAAGTATGGGTATAAATAACAATGTTTAGGGTTTCATGGGGCATCTTGGACATCTAGGAATGTCTGAAACTTATTCCAAAGACTAATTTACTTTCCTTTAGTCTCTTAACTTAGAAAATTAATCTTCCATCCTTTGATTTAGTTGTGGGAAATTCTTATTGTACTTGAAGGAGAAACAACTTTGAATTTCATCTTTTTGTAAGTTCACTTGCTTTAAGTTATGAATTTAATCTTTGTTATCTCTTTCTATCTTATGAGCAACTAAAAACCCACAATTTGGATTATGGGATCTATGATTATTATTTCATTGAATTAATAGTTGGATTAGGGTTTGAGTGATTGTGGGAACGTCTTGAAATTCTATTGTTTTAATTTGAATCTATTGGTTGCAAACATTAGGTTATGCCTTAGGTTTTATTTATTTCTAACAGAGAAATAGACTAGAGGTCGTGGATTATCAACAGAGACTCAGAAGTTACCAACCTTCTGTTTAATGATTGATGTCATAACTAGATCAATCTACCTGAGATAATCCGGTTGGAAATAGATAAGTTATCTAAGTTTGAGAGAATTAGATAATAAATTATCTGGTGAGGTCGAGAGATAAGTCAGATAGTATCATCGGAAGGGATAATCTGCTGTTCCCACCTATCACGATAATCATAAACAATTATTATTCATTGGAGATTAATAGTTATAGTGATCACAACCCTAGTTTCTCTATATCATTGATTCAAAATATGTAAATCTAAGTTTTGAGTTCTAAAATAAGTTGAAACGTTAGAATTTGTTTGATTGATAAGAACCCCTATTTTGTATTTTCTTATTTTTTAGTTGAATTTAACTTGTAGCTATAGTTTCGAACTAGTTTAATCGCCACTCACATTGTTCCCTGTGGATTCGACCCCGACTCTGAAGTTGGGTAAATATATTGACGACGACTGCCTTGTACTTATTTGAGGTGTAAATTGAGCGTTATCAAAAATGGCGCCATTGCTGGGGAACAATTTGGCGTATTAAGTTAGTTTGGAATTTTAGCCTACTCGTTTGAATTCAAACTTGTAAATATTTGTTTTTAGTTTTCTTTTATTTCTTGTGTTAGGTAGATTTTTTTATTCTAATTTACTTATTACTATGGCATCTTGGAATGAACATGAGTTTGGTGGTTGGAAATCGTATCTTGATGATCCATGTCCATATTGTGATAGACCTCACTTTTGGCAAGATTGTAAATATGCTCCTCAGAGAGAGATGTGTGCACCATCTCCAGCCTACTGGGAGTATAATTATTCTTTATGTGGTGGTCAAGATGGACATTGAAGTGATTTCCCAAATGCCCCTTCCCCTATTACGCTAACCTAAGTTCTAGTTCTTCTTATGAGGATGACAGGTATTATGGTCAAGAAAAGGAAGAACGATGCACTTGAAATAGTGACATTGAAGCTATGCTTCAACTAATGTTGGATCATACAGACACAACGAATGATACCATATATGACATACGTCAAGACATTAGGGCATTTAACGAGGGAAGAGAAAGGATAGAAGAGATGGATATTGAGGTCAATCATCCAAAACACTTTTCTACATTATGTTTAGATGATATCTTGTATGTGGAATCATTTAAAATAATGGAAGAGTGTGACAATGAAGAGCAAGATTCCTATACTGATGATGAGCTTAATGTTGTTAACCCTTGGAGATTTCCTAACCAACTGAACCAACCATGAGGGATGATGCCAAGATTGAGGAAATGGTGCTAGAGGAAAAAGACGAAACCAAGCCAATCTCTTATGAAAACTCTATCCCAATTCAAAGTGAAAATGTTGTGAAGATGAATAAAAGTGAGTATGTAAAGGATAGTGTAAATTTTGACGTAGGATTTGTTAGTCCACACTCGAAGCATTTTTCTGCATTATGTTTAGATGATATCTTGTTTGTGGAATCATCTAAACTAGTGGAAGACTGTGAAGATGAGGAACAAGAATCCTATATTCTTTATTTTACACTTGATAAACAATATAAAAACATACCTTACTTTAAGGTCGAGTTGTTTATCATGCATGATTTATTACTTGACTTCTTAATCTTTGTACCGCCTCCTTATGAGTGAGATAAGAAGATGGACTCTAAGTTGGGGGTGAAATTCATATCCTCAAGGTGGAGGAAAAAGTTGAGATGGGTCATGCCGTGATATTAAACTAGGTGCTTCTTGGGAGGAAACCCAAGGTAATTTATTGTTTGAATTCGTATTATGTGATTGACATCAGATCTTTGCACCCATGGTGCCACAGGTATGTTTCTAACTCTCTTATTTTGATTTGATGTGTTGGGAACAATGTTTCTAACTCTCTTATTTTGATTTGATATGTTGGGAACAATGTATGATATTAAGTTGAGGGTAGGGCTACTTGTGGGTGTTGATGTCCTCCTGGGGTTTTTGTTGTCGTGCCTCTTTTCCCCGGAGTCTTGTTCCTAGTAGAGCCGGCATGTTTAGGCATATTGTGTTTTTTTTTGTGATGTGTTGTGGTTAACTAGAGAAAAATAAGTATCTAGAGTAGTTGACATATTTTTGTTGATTTTTAAGACTGATAAACACCTCTCCATTGGTCTATTTTATAACTATGTGATATGCATTTATATGTGGCTACTGTGAATCTTTTTATGGCATTAATACTAGGGACATGATAATCACTGCTAACAATTGCATGAACCGAATGGGTAGTATCTTGTGATGTACCATTGTGTCATGTGTGTGTGAGGTCTTACTCAATTCCCTCTGTGTGTTGAATCTAGAACTTGCCCGGTTAGTCTTACCTTGGTTGAAAGATAGGGGTTAGGAAAGGATCATAGGCCGTTTTGATTTTTAAGTCACTTTTTTGCCTAAATGACCTTCCCTGTATGCATGATATCTCTTGATCCCTATTTTGAGCCTGAATTGACCATTCATTTCTATGACACCTATCACCTTCCCGTTTAGATCATAATGAACCTGTTTTGGCCCTGGTCCTCCTTGGACATTGTGCACCTTGACTTAGAAAAATAACCTAAGTTGAGGGTGGCCATCATAGGGGTGTGTGATGTAAACTGGGTATGAAGAAAGGTAGAATAAAAGGAAAAGAATAAGTGAAAAAGAATAAAAAGCTGAGTGGTGTGGAAGAAGAATAAGAAAATAAAAAGAATGAAAAAGAAAAGCCACATCCATCCTGAATAATGTGTGATCAAGAAATGGAGAAAAAAAAGAAAAAGGTTAATAAGTGAACCCCAAAAGTTAAGGTAGTGCCAAGGAGACTTAGTCACTCTAAATGCCATTGAATATTATACCAACACTTATCCTATATTACAAGCCAAAGAAAAGACCTATAGTGATCCTAACTAACCTGTCTAGACACCTTGGTAATGAAAATAAGGGCAAGCATATGGTATTTGACATGCATTGATTGGAGTTTCTTTCTGAGAGTGAGTGTCTCTTGACCATCCCCGCATTGACATACTTGAGTTCATATATGAGTGAGGAGGGACTTCTTTGTTGTAAGGACACATCGGTTGCATTGCTAGCTGTTAACTTGTTTGGATAGTGTAATATTGGTACATGCATGGTTGTTGTTGCTAAATTCATGCCATATCTTGAATCCTTTGGGTCACATTGTGGATCTTCATTGATATGCACATTTGGGTTTAAGGTGATTCAAAATGGAGAAGGTAATGTGTTTTGAACTAAACTTGAAAATCAAGTATCATAGGTATCTTATGTGTCTCTTGGTTAAGCATCGTAATATGGTGTTATGTAGTTGCTTGAGGACAAGCAATTGTTTTAAGTTGAGGGAGTTGATGTGCTAGATTTTTGTAGCACATTTAAGACTTTTTAACTCAAAATAATTGTAAGTTCTTAAGTAACTACTGATGTTTTTGATGATATTTCTTATGATTTTGTAGGAAAACCAAGATGCATGGAAATACATGAAATCTACATCAAGAAGGATGATTTTTGTTGAAAAGATGCAAGAAATTTAGTTTTGAAAAGTTTCTGAAGATTTCCTGACGACATGTCGTGATAAGCTATCAGGTTTGTGATAGGCTATCATGGAGGTCGTCAGGTTTAGGCAGAGAACAATAAAATTGAAGATTTTCTGACGACATGTTGTGATAAGCCGTCAGGTTTGTGATAGGCTATCACGAAGGTCGTCACGTTGTGATAGGCTATCATGGAGGTCGTCAGATTTGTGATAGGCTATCATGGAGGGCGTCAGGTTGTGATAGGCTATCACGGAGGGCGTCAGGTTTGTGATAGCCTATCACAAATGGCGTCACAAAAAGTAAAAATTCTAAAATTTTTATTTCGAATTTTTTCTTAAAGTATGGGTATAAATAGCAACTTTTAGGGTTTCATGGGGCATCTTGGACATCTAGAAACGTCTGGAACTTATTCCAAAGACGACTTTACTTTTCTTTAGTCTCTTAACTTAGAAATTCAATTTTCCATCCTTTGATTTAGTGTGAGAAATTCTTATTGTACTTGAAGGAGAAACAATTTTGAATTTCATGTTTTGTAAGTTCACTTGCTTTAAGTTATAAATTTAATCTTTGTTATCTCTTTCTATCTTATGAGCAACTAAAAACCTACAACTATGGTTGTGGGATCTATGATTATTATTTTATTGATTTAAAATATTGGATTAGGGTTTGAGTGATTGTGGGAACGTCTTGAAATTCTATTGTTTTAACTTGAATCTATTGGTTGCAAACATTAGGTTATGCCTTAGGTTTTATTTGCTTCTAATGGAGAAATAGACTAGAGGTCGTGGATTATCAACAGGGACTCAGAAGCTACCAAACTTCTGTTTAATGATTGATGCCATAACTGGATCAATCTACCTGAGATAACATCCGGTTGGAAATAGATAAGTTATCTAAGTTTGAGAGAATTAGATAATAAATTGTCTGGTGAGGTCGAGAGATAAGTCAGATAGTATCATCGGCAGGGATAATCTGTTGTTCCCACCTATCACGATAATCATGAATAGTTATTATTCAATGGAGATTAATAGTCATAGTGATCACAACCCTAGTTTCTCTATATCATAGATTCGAAATATTGAAATCTAAGTTTTGAGTTCTAAAATAAGTTGAAACGTTAAAATTTGTTTGATTGATAAAAACCCCTATTTTGTCTTTTCTTATTATTTATTTGAATTTAACTTGTAGCTATAGTTTCGAACTAGTTTAATTGTCACTCATATTGTTCCCTGTGGATTCGACCCCGACTCCGAAGTTGGGTAAATATATTGACGACGACCGCCTTGCACTTATTTGAGGTGTAAGTTGAGCGTTATCACTGCTTCACTTGTTCCTTTACTTAGACTTGATTCGGTTTCTGTTCTTTTGGGAACCATATTATCTAAAATTAACAAGAACATAAAAAAATATATTATAGTTGATTAATGCATCGTTAAAAAAGGATAACAGTAAATCTAACAAGAAAAATAGCAAAATAACAGTTCCAATAGATCACTTATCTATTGCACCAGGTAGTATATCTGTTGCAGCATATAACAAACCTATTGTAGTGGATGAACAATCTATTGCAATAATAAAAAATGTATCACTCATCTTTTAAGATAGATGAATGGTCTGTGAAACATATCATACATTGTTGCAATATATAAGTGATCTGTTGGAACAGTTAAATAACTTGTTATAACGAATGAGTAATCTATTGCAACAATACAAAACATATCACTCATATGTTGAGAAAAATGAATGGTCTGTGCAGCAGATCGCACATCTATTGCAACATCATCTGTTGCAATATATGAGTGATATGTTAGAATAGCTAATTAACCTGTAGCAACGGCTAAGTAATCTATTGCAACTATATAAAAAATATCACTCATCTGTTGAGGAAGATGAATGGTCTGTGCAATAAATAATATATTTGTTGCAACATATGAGTGATCTGTCAGAACAGTTAACTAACCTACAGCAATGGCTGAGTAATCTGTTGCGACAATATAAAGCATATCACTCATCTGTTAAGAAAAATGAATGGTCTATGCAACAGGTTACACATTTATTGGAAAAATATTGCAGTTGATGAATGAACAGTTGAAAAAATCAACTCTTCAACATGTCATATTGGAAGAATTGATCATATTTTATCCAACAGGAGGTTCATATATTGTATCAGATTATTAATCTGATGGTTCTTTCATTGCATCAGATGGTTAATTAGTTGCATCAGATTTTTTATCTGATGCTTAATCTGTTGCAACATATGGTTAATCTATTGCATTAGATAGTTAAACTGTTGCATCATATGCTAAATCTTTTGCATCAGATGATTAATCTGTTGCATCATAATTGTAATCTGATGGTTCTTCTAGTGCATCAGATGGTTGATCTATTGCATTATATGACAAATTTGTTGCATCAGATGGTTAATATGTTGCATCAGATGGATAATCTATTGGAGAAATAAAAAAATAATAACACGATTTTGTTCAACAGAAAAACAACAATATCACCATTTTTACCAAGAACAAAAACATGAACAGAATAAATCAACCCAAATCATTATTTTGTTTTTATAAACACAAACAACGAAAATAAAACTTCAAAAAAATGCAACAAACAATAAAAAATAATAATTTACTTCGAAAAGATAAGAGAATAAATACCAAAAATTAGGATTTTATTCAGACTGCATTTCAAATTAAAGCAACAAATATTGAAATTGTTAACCAATATTATAAGAGAAGTTGGCTCAAGTTCCTCATTTTCTTCAAAACTAAAATGACCATAAATTTTTATCAGTAAAAGAAGAAAAGGAAAGATGATGAATTCAAAGCTGTTGTGGCCGTAGAGCAAGGCTTTCACATCAATTGAAGGTTGAAGAATTCTAAGTTGTTGTGGTCGGAGATCAAGGCTGTCACGTCAATTGAAGGTTGAATTTGAAAAGAAACTCAAAGCCCAACTATTTGTAGTCGGATGTTGAAGTCGCCAAGGATTGAAAGGAGAAATTTGCAGAACGGTTGGTTGAGAGAGAGTTGAGAGAAGCTATTGAGAGAGAGAAGAGAGACTGGTTGATTTGGATTGAAGAGGGGAACTCGAAGCCCAACTATTTATCATCGAATGTTGAAGTCGCCGAGGATTGAAAGAAGAAATTTGTAGAATTATTGGTTGGGAAAGAGTTGAGAGAAGCTAGCGAGAGAGAGGAGAGGGACTGGTTGATTTGGATTAAAGAGAGGTGTGGGTTGGGCTGATTTGTTTTTGAAAAGATTAGAAAGTTTTGAAAATATTAATCAAGTCCACAATTAACTTAATCAAGTTTGCTAATGATGTTTGACTCTTTAAGTTGGTCAATGTCGTCAATCCTTCATTCAAGACTTAAAAGACACCTTTCCTTCAATTTTCTCTACTAAATTTGGCTAGAAGTTTGGTTCAAATGTCGAGTGCTACTCTATTTTTGAACATAAAATATTCTTTTACCATTTGAATTTTTTTTCCAAACCATTTGTCATATGTTGAGAAAACGGTCAAAATGACTCTTAGGGTAGCTTAGTAGAGTGTATAATAACAATTCAATATATGGTATATTAATAATGTTTGCATTAATAATTTTAGTATTGATTATGCATGTATTAATTTTTCTGAGATTTTGTTACGGGATGTTTGATTTGATTTAAGTAATATGTATACATAATTTTTTTTTAAATATATTTGCTTACAAAAATACCCTCTTTAAATTTAGTGCAAAGGACGTGAAGAAGGTTATGAGGGCCAATTGTATCTTCAATTATGCTAATACATGCATTAGAACTCATTACATTATTAATACCATTAATTTTCATGAATTAATTATACACACCTTTATACCAAATAGTTTGTTCATTAGTTATACATAGGTTATAAAAAGTATATAAAAAAGGTACTAGAAGTACATAAATCAATATGCCACGATCCAAAACTCGATCGTGATGACACCTATCACACCTCATAATTGGGAAGCCAAACCCCACACATACACATAATCTGAATAAGATACTAAGCAGAAAAAGCAAAAACATAGATAAATCTTAACTGAATCCCGTCATGACTCATCAAAGACATAAGAAAGACAATAATTATTTGAAAATTCTATAGTCACACAGTACAAGGCTCGAAGAGTAATGAAAAGGGAAGTACATCGATAGTCTACAATATCTTAAAATAACTGAAGATTAAAAAAACGAAAAAAAACTGATGAGATCCGGTAGGCACCGAAGTCGATTAGCCACTACTTCTGAATCTCAAGGAACATCTAAACACATGTACATAAAGTGCAGAATAAATAAACGTGATTACAAAATCACGTGTAATCAACAGTTTGCTGATTGACCTTGATTCAAAGTGATGGAGAGAATCATCTATACCATTACTGTAACGATTCATTATGTCATTACTGAAAATATCTATGGTAAAGATATAAGATTCTTAATTGCCATAGATTTTAGGATTAATTTCTTAGTATGTGAGTGTATTAGATATGAATTAAGGTCATACAAAATCTCTAGCATAAATTTGAGTTAAAGCATACTTACTGATTGAATTTCAATATGAGTTTTCACTAGGGTCAATTTCAAACGATCACTCCTCCTAGAATATGAATATTAGAGATATTCAAGTCTTCTTTACAAAGCCACAACCATTCTTTAATCCGCTTCTAAAATAAGAAGTTATGACCATTTTACTAAAAGATGTTTAAGCTGAGAAGTTTTTACGAGTCAGGATCGTTATAGAGGTTGTGACCGCCATAGCGAGGTTGCTACGCAAAAATAGTGTATGTGTTTTGTTTTGATGGGTTTGGAGTTTTTAACTCAAAACCGCATTTGAAAGTCTTATAGGAGAGATTTTCTCAAGATTGGGATGAAAATTCTTTATTGAGGTGGTATGTTACTCCTTTTTAATATCAATTAATTCATTCTTCTTCTAGAATCATTAGACTGGTAATTAGAGTGAAATGGGGATTAAAACCCTAATTTATGAAATTATGAAAAAAAATCTATGAGTATGTATATTATAATATCACCTAAAATCACTTCTAGATTGTAAATTAACATATCCCAACATGAATTTGTTATTCTAAAATATGATTTTTTTTTATGGTTGGCGACTTTGAATTCAACGGATATGAAACATTTGGCTTTAAAACTCCTTTAATGTATATAATGTGAGTATAATTGAACTAGTTAATTTTTAATTGATCATTGAATAATATTTTAGACCGTGAATAAGGATGGAATTAGTGAGTTTGAATTTTCAACATGTTTATTGAAAAGTAATTGATTAGTTATTCTTATTGCCTGTTTATTAGATGATTGAGTATTTTGAGGCATGACAGAAGGACAAAAATATCTGTGGTTTAGCTTGCTTGTTCCAAGATCTTCAGTTGAGGTAGGTTGTGATTTGTGAGTACTAGACTGTTATCACTAATCGTATGCACAATATAGATTTGATGAGAGAATCATGATTAGGTCTGCAGATACGATGTTTGGACGAATAAAATATGATATTTATGTGAAAACGATCTAATTATGTATTGTTGTGTTATTTTAAGAAACCCTTGATAGGTGTTTTGTACTTGCATGACTTACTCGGTGAATTGCAATGTGAATATGTGAATCGAGTAATAATAAAAGGATTGTATGAACTTATAATCTAAGACTTGGCTTAAATACCTTAAAGTGGGTGAATTCGCTATTGTGTGTATATCGAATCTTAACCTGAATCCTAACATGCTACACTATACTATAATGATGGAAAGAGTTGTTACAAAAATTGGCTGATGGAAAGTATGTTGAACCTAGAGATGACTTAAATGTAAGAATTACTATTTAGTAATTGAATTCCGTGGTCTCAATATAAATAAGAGAGGATCAAATTAGTGAATAAACTTATGTATATTGAATGAGAGTTTAGACTCAATTTGATTCATAATGCTTATGTAAATAAGTTGTTCACTGAGCTTGGACATGCTTGTAATTGATAAATATAGTTGGTATTGCTTGTATGAATAAGTTATTGATTGGTCCTTAGGCATATTTATAATTGATGAATATGATTGATAATGCTTGTATGAATAAGTTGTAGAATTGACCTTCGGACATATTTGTGATTGGTGAGTTGGTTGATATTGATCGAATCTTTACCACTATTTCGTTGATTTGTCTAGCTGAAACATGGTATAGACTACTCCATGCGACTACACTAAATCAAAGTTATACAACCTCTTCTAACAACTGACAAGGAACTCATGGGCATTCTCCCTTGAAGCACCCGAAAGCCTGTAATTTGATAGAGTTGGGCTTCAATTTTTATAGTCCATTTAAGAATAAGGCTTTTTAGCCCAGCCCGTATAAGCTCGTGGCCCGTGAGACTTGAGCAATGTGGGTTGGGATAGATCGTGGGCTGGCCCGTAACTCAAATACATGCAACTATTTAGATTGCTTATTAGTATTGTTATTTGGTTCAAAGAATATCATGTCAAAAGTTATTTAATTTCACTATTAGGAGTATTTTTTGGGGTGTTGGAGACTTGATTAACAAGTATTAACACTGTGTAATATTGTCTGGTAATACTTATGTTTATTAATATTCTAAAATTAAATTATAAAATATTATTTTTTAAAAAATAGGTTGACCCATAAGGCCCGCAGCCCACAGAGTAATGGTGTGGACTTAGTGTTTTTTGGTCCATCATTTTGATGGGTCAGCCCGACCTCACCCATCAAACTCAAAGCCCGTGTGAGCTAGCCTGGATGGGCTGGGCCGACCCATATTGACAGCTCTACCCCTGGACTAATTAAAATTATATTTTTTGCTACCTTATTACTTACGTGACACATACGTATGTTTATGTGGACCTTTCGTGTGTTGATTCACTGATATGCCACATAGACACTAAGATTTTCCTTTAGCATGTTCATAAATTGAAAATCAATAATATATAAAACTGAGCCAAACCGATAACACCTCCACCCCTACATTTTTCCTTTCTTTTAGAAAAAAAAAACACTTCTTTGAAAAGTCTTTTTGATCTTGTGTTGAGGGTGTTAAATAACTTCATAAGTGTTCTTATTTATATTTGAACTTGTGTTGAAGTTGTTGTGCCTAAATACAGATTCTTATACCTGAAAACATTGAAAACAACACTTATCACCTCATGATCCCAATCTTTAGTATTGTTAGGGAAAATGTTTTGTTTCCATCCTGAACTATACACGAAATTGCTGAGACACACCCGAACTTTAGAAAGGTCCTGTTACCCCTTGGACTAATTAAAATCGTATTTTTGACAACCTTAGTGTTTACGTGGCACATCAATGTATCAACACACTGAAAGTCCACGTAGGCATACGTATGTGCCACGTAGGCGCTAAGGTTGTCAAAAATACGATTTTAATTAGTGTAGGAATAATAGGACCCTTCTAAAATTCGAATGTGCCTCAACAATTTCGTGTATAGTTTAGGGTGGAAATTGTTCCTTTACAACCTTTCATCACTATGCATGTTTTTTCTTGTTACTTTTTCTTACACTATATTAGATATTTGAACTTAACATGACTGAATTTGCAGGACATAAAATTAACTCTTCATAAGTTTTCTAGCAACATCATTTCTCTAATGGGATAAGAGATCCTTATAGTAGTGGAGGGTAAGTACTCCCCTAACCCCCTCAAAGTTTTTTCCTCTTTCTATTTGGTTTTATTTATTCTTACATTAATTTTTTTTTTTTAGTTTCTATTTTAGGATTTTGGAAGACATATCTCATAAATCTAAGAGCTGTCTACACACGTAATGGTATGCCATTATTTACTCTTCATGTTCTTTCTGATATCTCCTGTAAATTATCGATTGTGATGAAATGAAAATAGAACCTTATTGACTATGTACCTTTTAGCCATGTTTTTGAAAAAATGTCACCGTCACATACAGAGTTTCGTAAATCCACAGGTGAAACTCAATGACAATGGCGCTTCGTACTTTAATGAACGAATAATGTGTGAATCGATCCAGATTAATCTAGGCCCCAAAATGAGTATCCAATACTGAGTGAAAATTTACCAAATAGAAGTTCTCCTTTCGCGTATATATATATATATGTATTGACTTGAATTCTTCTCATTTCTTATTTTTTTAGGTTCTCATTGTCTGGACATTCCTTACTGCAAAGCCAAGTGATCCAGAATGGCTAAACATGCAAAGGAAAATAGAAGTTGAAATCATTGAAGGATGGATAACAGAATACTATGATGATCTCTGGAAAAATTCCTAAGAAATTAGTCTATTATTTATTGTTAATCTTCATCAACATAAATAATTTGTATGAAAACACATATCTTAGATTTATTAATTCAGTATAAACACATATCTATTTTTATTATATTTTGCACTATATTGTGATGCAAATTCTAATTATTTATGCATGTCCAGGAACTGACCTTTTGGCAAATTAACAATTACTTGAATAGGATTTCCATTGCCTAAGAAATTACTGTGTCTTAGGATTCATTCGGAATCGGTATATGCAACTGAACTATGTAATCATACTAAATTCGACGTTTCAAAAACTATGACGAACTCGGATCTTTCATCCGAGGTCGTTTCGATCAAATGTGGGTCCACACCCAAATTTTCAATTTGTCGAAATGAGTTCGGTGCATTGGGACCCGAATCAAAGGTCTACCTAGCCTAAAATCAATATTTCGGAGCTGCTGGCGCAGTTGGAATTTGCATTCGAGGTCGTTTCATTGAAGTTTTTGCTCGATGACCCTTTGAAACCAACGAAGACTTGAAAACCGGGAATTATTTCTAAATCGCAAAGTTAGAGGAATATATGTGCTCTTTTCCCTTCATAGGCAAGACACTAAACATGACTTTGCTCCCCTTTTTACATTCACAACACGCAATAACTTAGCATGTCGTCTAACGTTTATGTAACATTCTCAGTAGACCGCGGTCTAAAAGATTCATAAGTTGCAAAACAAATAAAAAGAGGATCATTTACTAAATAGTTATCTCAAAAGAAATACCCAACAAAAGTTTCGCCACAATACAAGACAAATACTTGGACATTAGCCAAACACATAATTGGGCTGTGTTTAACAAAATTTTTCATTCAAAATCTAATGCAACTATGGATAATATTGTTATACACAAGTGTTCAAAATCTACTTTACAAAGAAAGTGATCACTACATGAATTTACAGTGAGTGGAGCTTGGAAATTGCCTCAATAGGCTTCTACTATGAAAGAGAACCCCTAGAAACTGCAACACTATAGTTTATTACAAGAACAAGTAGTAAATGCCAAACACTAATGCTGGCAACACTGGCGTTGCTCGTGGTAGCTGAAACCTTGACGGCCTGAGAACCTGATATTTAAACAGATAAGGAACATGTCTTAGCTTAACACGACAACTGACTGAAGGTATACATTAATTTACCAGAGAGCGTAGGGATAACTATATGACTTACAATTGTAACTGGCCCATCCAATCTGTTGTCTAGCCAGATCATAAACAACAATCTTGTCCTTAAGAACCATGTCTGCACAGAAATATGAAAATATGAATAGACAAAAAAGAAGACAAAAGGTTACTTTTAGGCTTTGCTGATGATCTGCTACTTTTATGCAGGGGTGATTCCAAATCTATTACTGCATTACAGGAGAGATTTGAAAGACATTCAGCTGCGTAATCTGATTGCTAACGTACAGAAAAGTTCTATCTATTTTGGGGGAACTTCACCACCAGTACAGCAACAAATACTCAATCTGTTGGGATATTCTAAGGGAGAAACTGGCTTTCAGGTATCTGGGGGTCCCTTTGTGTACAAAGAGGCTAACTGCTCTCCAATGCGAACTTATAGAGAAAATGCTTGGGAAGATGACTTCGTTGACAGCAAGGTTCCTAACATATGCTGAAAGGACCAAATTGCTCAAACGTGTACTGTTTTCAATATAGACTTTTTGGGCTCAAGTGTTTATATTGCCAAAGAAAACCATCTAGTTCATTGATACTTCTTTGGTACTTGTGCAAGAATAAAGAGAAGTCATGGGTACAATGAGTCCATGCCTTACTATTTAAGGCCAAGAATTGTAATGGAAAGGGCAGATTGTATATTAGAGCTGTGTATAAGAGACTACAGGGTGACTTTCCAAAAGTACAGTGGAGGAAACTCATATTTAAAACAAAGGAGCTTCTAAATGGGTGTATATAATGAGATTAGCTATCATAGGAAGGCAGTACATAAACTGTATATATTACTTTGCAAGCAATGTAATGAATCGATAGAACACCTCTTCTTTTGATGCTCTTTCACTGGAGGTATTTGGTCAAAATAATTATCCTGGCAGAGGGTTACTAGAGCTAATCTGGAGTGGACACAAGAACTAAAATGGGTTATGCAATATTGTAAAGGAAGTAGTAAGGGTGATAAGGTGTATAGAGGCTGCTTCTATCACTCACTTGTGGGCTGAGAGAAATGCTATTGTTTTTCAGGAAGGTTCATCACATCAGCGATATCATCACATCAGATCATTCAGGAGGTTCTATTCAGGCTGAATCTAAGGTTTTTGCTGTGATAGTCTTTTAAAAGTAGAGGATATATACGAATCTCAATAACAGGTTTAGCTCAGTAACATAGAGGTTACCTCCTAAAATTGTCAGTCCTCGGCCTGGAAATTTCTGAAAGCCCATGCACCAGACAGTTTCAGCACCCTACAGAAGCAAAAACTGTACTGAGTGCAGTAGATTACTTTCAAAAAAACTAGATTGCGGGAGCTAAAAGAGTTACATAACTTTTGGCCAGTATGAAGTCATCTGTAAACTTAAGAATACATACACGAGTTTAAGAAAATTTGACTTACAATGGAAAATTGTTGTATGAGGTAGTCCTCACCCCTTAGTACCATTGCTGCACCACCAGCGAAGTTCAAACTCACCACGGGAAATATATCAACTCTGCACACACACAAAAAGTACTAGTCAAAATTTTAGTGCAAAACTAAACTAAACCATCAGAAAGAAATGAGCCTGGAAGCTCAGTTCAATTTTTTAAAGAAAACCTGGAGGTGGTTCGATAGCACTGGCCAGTCAGGCCATCAAAAGCGCGCACATGCTGTGAAACAGCCTTAGTGATCTGAGGAAGATAAAAGAATTGAGTTATAAGGGGAACATCATGAAAGTGCAAGCAAATTACAAGATCGGTCCAATAATATAACTTACAGCATTCACAAAAATATCATAAGCTTCTTCAGCAAGGTATCCTAGAGTTGTTCCGGAATCAATCATGGTTCCCCTGTCTCTTGTTGTTTTAAATACTTGAGGATTGATTGCCAATGTCTGTCCATTGACAGCAATAGTCTCAAGATTAACCATGTAATGCGGCCTGGCAAACGAAAAAAATGAGGATATTTATGAAAAAGCGCAGGGGAAGGTGAAAGATATTTATCCAGGTTTACCATATTTACCGTGGGAGGCAAAGAAGAGGAAAATCAAAGCTGTATTAGTAGAGGCTTACACATTAAAGATTACTGTCTGATCACATTTATTGGAAGGTTGATCAGTTCAAGAGTCCATACAGTAGCGAGGAGTTCATATTTTAGCTCCCCAGGAACAGGAACAGATATTTGTATGATCTATCACTGCTTGCTTGGGATAGAGTAAGCTATCCGAGTGCTGCTGGAGGCATGAACATTTTACATGTGGCTACAATTAGCAAGTTCTTATGGAACACCAAAAAAGACAAGTTATGGGTTAAATGGATTCACTCCTATTATGGGAATAGGGACTTGATGATGGATGTTATTCCCAACCAGGCCTCATGAAGAAATCCTAACAATGCCTACCTTCTCAACTAAGAAGTTTTATTTAAAGCTGAGACCGCATTTTCAGAAGGTGTCATGGAGAAGACTGGTATGCAATAATGAAGGCCTCCCTAGATGGATTTTTATGTGAGAAGGAATCACAAGGTTTATGGCAGCAACTATTGAAGGAAAGCCCCTGCCCAGTGGATAGAGGAACTGAAATGGGCTGAGCTACATGCTAAAGAACACCAAAAGCCGAGGTCTACAAAATGATGATGGATGCAGCAGTATACTATGTTTGGAAGGAAAGGATGCTCGATTGTTTTAAAACAACAGAGAGAGTCCTCAGGTTTTGATCGAACTCATCATACAGCACGTCCATGCTGGAGCTACTAAGTTTGCAGTATGGTTGCAGGCGTCAATTATTTAATTTTTACATCCCCATTTTATCTTTATTGATATGTTCTTACAAGATTTGACATGGCTTATTAAACTCCACTAGACACAAAAACAAGTACTTTTATACTAAGGGGACAAAGTAATAAATCAAAGAGAAACTTCAACTGTGTAACTTTTCGTTGCTTATTTTTCTATCACCTTAGATGGGATCTGATTGAACGACTACCAAATACCTTTACTATGCTAATATTTGGCGCAGATCAAATAGCTATGCAAGAAGTTTTGGCAAAGTAAAATTGGAAACATGGTCACAACCTATTTACAAAGAGAAATGAAGTCGCACAAGCTCGCAAAGAAAGAGATAACTCACTGTGATGGGACAAGTGGAGTGTAAACCAAAGTTGGCTCCACAATCTGCCCAAAAAGCAGGACGCCACCTCCACCATTGCTTCCTCTCAAGCAATGGGAGAAAACATGCGGGATCAGTCCTTGTGAGGACAGCTGTGCGATGACCGACACACCATGCTGCCCAAGTCCGAAAATCCCGTCAGTTGCTTTATCAAACATACCAAAGTCACCCATCTGTGACGTGCTACATCTGCGTCACAAAATTTCACCAACAATAAAGTTAGACAATGAGAAATAGCTGAAGTAACACATACTATCTAAAACTATAAAGATTAGTTGTAGCTCACCCAAAAGTAACACGAGCAGACGAGTTTGTGCTCAGAGAGTTTCCCGTAACTATATCATACAGCATATCATCTGCTACGTAGTAGCCAGATGTATCACTGCCATCACCGTAGTGCAATGTATATCTGCACTGATTTTCAGCGGAACAATTTGTGAAAGAAGACTGTGCTCCACGAGCACATCTTTGATCTGAACAGGAGATCGGTCGAGCTGTTGATGAGCTCGACAGATCAAAGAATTGCAACTGAATCTGTTAGAGAAAGAAAAATTTAATCAAACACTATGCTGAAAGTTTTATGGCTGAATTACAATGATTGAAAAGCTAAGTCCAATTCTGTTATTAACCAACTTTCCAACTAAAACTAACCTTTCGCTAACTGAACCAATTATGCTGACTAACTACAATATTCTGATATTCAGAACTAGGAAATCTAGCTTGAAGAATAACAAGGTACTCACTCCCTAAGCAGACAACACTGTCCATTTGATCATTTGACAACAGTTACCCTCCCTCGACCCCACTTTGTGGGAATATACTGGGTATGTTGTTGTTGTTTGTTGTCTATCGATGACTGCAATAGGTTGTCCATTCTGCCCAGAAGATGCAGTTGCTTCAACCATCGGACTTGTCTTTCTAAATAAATGGACAAGGAGGTGAAATAACATAAGCAACTGATTGCCTCCATTCTCTATTCTGCCCAAAAGATGTCGAATTCGTCTTTCCAAGTGAAGGCATAAAAAACTGTTAACTGTACAAACTGAGTGCATACCTTCCCCTTGAAATATGAAGTAGGAATTTGATAATTGAAGACTCCTAAATGTGACAGTTCACAAGGTACATCATATGCTCTTTCCAAGTAGCTTTTGAACAAACATCACAAATTCTACTGTTGATTGTGTTTGCACCAACTCCATTATGCTTCTCCTTTTCAGTAGCTGAAATCATATTCATGGAGGAGATTACTAGGAATGCATGAAGAGTTTGACTGCTCCAGCTTCTGTATCCTTCTTGTTTCTTGTTTTCACCGATTTGTCTTTGTTAGAGTTAACATCTTCACTGTTTAAATAATTTGCAAACTCTCTTTTTCTCTCTTTCTATGAAAAGAACATCAAGAACAAAGCCTCCAAAATTCCCTTATCATTCTTATCTTCCATGGAATGTGCATCCAGAGACCAATCTTCAAAAGCCTCTACATCACTCCCGAAATATCGTCAAACTTTAAAAACTGCTAGAATCTAAATAACCAGGATCTCACATCGTCTACCGAAAATCATGGAAAAACTAACCTTTAGCTAACTGATTAATAAACTTAACCGATTATGCTGACTAACTAAAATATTCTGATATCATATTCATACAACAGTACACTCAACGACCAAGTTTCCCAACACGCAGAAAAGAAAAAGAAGACATGGAAATTTAAAGGAATAATAACAATATCCTAACCTGATCAAGTCCACCACGTGCCGGGCAACCTTTACAGGGCACACAACTAACCCAGAGAACGTCGCTTCCAGTATCAATCTGTACGTGGAACTACTTAGGAGGGGAACCCAACTGAATTCTTGTATAATAAATCCTGAGAAAAAAATCATATCTTCAGCTAACATTCACTGTGATGATACATAACTTGTAAACTATTGAATCCAACAAAGTACATACGCAATCTACTGAGAAAAAGGGATAATTAAGTACAAATGTTGATACAGACTATACTACTAATGAACCCAAGAAATAATCAATAGTTTCTCTGCTCCAAATATGTCTCATTCACAAGTAATTATATTCTATGGAAATCACAGGTTCTCCCAGTGTTAAGAGGCCATGACCTAGAAGGTTATGTTGATGGCGCTCTTTAGAGTGTCCGCTGAAGGTCATTGCGAGTATTCCAAAGGATTATCCCATTGAACAGAAAAATAATGGAAACACTACTCTCCGCCTCTGCAATCAACTAACTACATTCTCACCCAGATTAACCAAAACTATCTCCGAATGCACTTCACATAGGCCAACACGAAAATCAAAATCCCTTCTATCACTATAGAATTGTCCGTTGAACAGCAAAATAACTACATTCTCATCAAGACTAACCACAACTGTCTCGACCAACATATTGCCCAAAATCCTTTTCGTTAGTACAAATTGTTCATTCAACAGCAAAATAATGCTAACTACTCTACATTTCATGATCAATCACAACTGTACCCATATGTACTTAACACAGACCAACACAAGAACACAAACAAAACCGAAAAATCCCTCTCATCACAACAAAATTGTCCATTGAACAGAAATAATGCTACCACTACTCTCCACCTCCTCTATTAACTACATTTTCAAAGAAAACAGAACCTACCCATTTTACAACATAAAAAGAATTCTGACAAAGAAAGTATACGCTATTAACCAAATCATCAGCCATGCAACTACTTTATTAGCTAAATTTCTTAAAAACATATCATCAACAACAGTTCTTGAAGCTAAAATAATCTCATTATATCAACAATATATAAATAAATAAACACAAAATAGAGAGAAAAAAAATACGTAAAGAAAGAAGAATACCCAGCAAGAAGTGGATCAGAACGGCCATAAACGGGAAAATCAACGACCCCCCCGTTGTGTTGCTGCTGGTGCAACATTCTTCCATGTCTAACTCGATCTCGTGCTTCGAGTTGACTAAGCTCAACTCCATTATTCGTAGGAAAAGATCTTTCCAGCGGCAGCACCACCGTTGTTGTTGCGTTTGCCGGATGATTTACAGACAACAAAACCAAAACCACTGGCAATAATTGAGACAACACCATATTCATTCTTTCTGTTGTTTGTGTAAATGGCACTATATTTTTTTCTATAGAAAGGGAAAGGCGGCGTCGGTATGGAGTCACGTCAGCTGTGGATATAGACTAGGCTATAAGGATCGGAGTCTTAAACTTTGGACCGAGACTACACTAAGGAAGAAGGTAGCTTGACTGAGAAAAGAAGTCAAGGAACGAAGCAGCTTCTCTAATAGTGATTTAGCTCAGGAACACCCTCAAAGGTGAATTATCGGACGGAAGCTTGTAAGAAATACAACAAAAGTAGCAAAATGCGACTGAGAATCGATCGTTATTAGCTACGTACACGGGGGAAAAAAGTGCTCTGCTTCTGCTATTTTGAGAGGAAAAAAACAAATATAACATGCTTCAGTTGCGTAAATACAAATCAGTAATAATACCGTACTACTTAATAATAAGAAGATGGTTAAGGCCCCGTTTGCCCATATAAAAAACTTTCCACTTTTTTCGGAAAAAAAAAAAACTCACTGTCAAATCAATTTTAAGTTGATGTTTGATCAAGAAAATTTCAAAATACAATTTAGAGTTACATTTGAAAAAGTAAAAAAACAAAAAAAAAAAGTTATTTTTACTTCTTTTTTTCAATATTGATTCTCGAACAAAAATTCAAAAACAACTCCAAATATATTCATAGACAAACACAATTCTAACTCCAAGTTCAACTCAAAACTGCAATTCCAACTTCAAAAACTTTAATTTTCATGACCAAACATCCTACTAATTTTTATCAATTTATCCATCATTTATTTTAATGGATATGAAAATTGTTTATGAAAAATATAGTGCACTTTAATTGTTCTAAGCTTTTAAAGAAAATTAATTATGGAAAATTTTAATGATTTTCGTCTCCATTTAATTAGCAAACAAGTAATTTGAGACATGTATTTATATTAAGATACCCAATTAAAATGAGACACGAGATTTTTTTATTTTTTTTTTAAATAAACAAAGAGCAGCTTGGGCCTATTTGGCCTATTTGATCAAGCTTATTTTTTTAAAAAAATACTATTTTTTTTTTGAAGTGCTTATCTATATCTATTCTATAATCTATATGTACAATCTATAATCTATAATTTCTATCTATAATCTATATTTATAATCTATAATATATCAAAAGCGTGAAAACTCTTACAAAAATGATTTGAACTTTTTGCTTAAAAGACTATACAACTGACAAAATTATCATTTACTATTTTTGTTAAATTATTATTTATTATTAATGTTTATTCAACTTTAGATTTCAATGTTAGATTTAAATTTTCTTCCACAAATTACTTTTACTTTTCTTTATTTGGATACCTCTTTAGGTTTACTCATATTAGTGGTTTGCCGCGTAGGTTCATGGCACTTTAATTGTCAAATTCAAGTTCTAATTAAGATCATACAATTCTACAAGGAAAGAAACTATTTTACCCCTTGTTATATATAAATTCAATTGCTAATTAAAAATATAAATTTTTTTATTTTCTCCTCCATTCTGCATAACACCTTTTTCGTTACTTTATTGATCTTAATTTCTCATATTATTTTGTTGCATTGTTATCTGCAATTATGTTATATTAATAAATTCATGTTATATTTTTCAAATGTATTATATTGACATTTATCATATGTTATTTTCTTTGTTTAATGTAACTTATTTTACTCAATTTTATAATATTAGGATATTGGAGATGCACACGTCTTTTTGTAATTTCCAGTAAATCATGGCAAATCAGTATGATCAAATATAAATATTTATCAATAGAAATGTATAGGATGAGAAAAAGAAAGTGATAAGATTTATTATTTGGCAAATGCCTTTTTGTAAGTTGCATTGAAACAAGCAATAAAAATTACTCACATATTTTTAAGGAAACAATTAAAGTAATATAATTGTTCCTTTCTATTTTTGGCTCATGAAATTTTAATTCTTTAATTTATACTTTCGATAATTTCAGTAGATCGGTCTTGTAAAGGTTGACTACAAAAGTACCAGCCTATTTTGCAATGGGATGCGGGGTTATCACAACGACTTTTACAATCTTGATATAATTTAATAATAATTGATCTTATTGATATTGAAGGGGTTACAGCTGTATATATAGAGAACTGAAGAATAACTAATTACAGAATAACCCAGATGTATTTAATAATTATATATGTAGTCTATTATCCCCCCGCAAGCTGATCAGCGGTAACGAGGGGCAGCTTGGAGCAGAGATACTGAAAAGGCTGTAACGGAAGAGGCTTGGTGAGAATATCAGCAAGCTGGTCAGTAGATGGGACATAGTGCGTGACCATCGTTCCTGCAAGTACCTCATCGCGAACAAAGTGACAGTCGGACCCAACATGCTTCATACGATCATGAAGGACTGGATTTTTGGTAACACAAATAGTGGACTGATTGTCACAATAAATCTGTGGTTTCGTCGGGGGAATGCCAAGTGCATCCGTAAGGTATCGTAACCACATGGCTTCAGCAACACCCGCAGCCATGGCACGATATTCTGCTTCTGTGGAGGAACGGGACACTCGCGTTTGCTTCTTGGTGCACCAGGAAATCAGATTCGGTCCCATCATAACAATATATCCAGTAGTGGACTTCCGATCATCTTTGTCGTTAGCCCAATCCGAATCAGAAAAAACAGATATATCAAATGAGCCCTTTTGAAATAAAATTCCACAGTGAAGAGTACCTTGAAGATAGCGCAGAATGCGTTTCAAGGCCTGAAAGTGTTGTTCTGTGGGAGCATGCATTGATTGGGAGACTCGATTGACTGCATATTGGATGTCCGGACGAGTAACAGCAAGATAATGAAGTCCACCGACGAGGCTCTGATATAGTGTAGGATCGGCAAAGGGAGTATTCGGCCCTGGGGATTGGCGGACTGCCATGGGAGTGACCGCGGGTTTGCAGTCTGCCATTCCAGCTCGATTTAGAAGTTCAAGGGTATATTTGGTCGGATGCATCAATATGGTTCCCGATTTGCGGATAAGTTCGAGGCCAAGAAAGAACTCCAGAGGACCGAGGTCCTTAAGTTTGAAGTCACGATGCACAGCCTCAGTAATTTCAGTGATGAGTGATGACGAGCTGCCTGTAATAACAATATCATCCACATAGATAAGAATGATGACTGTACCTCGAGAACAGTGAAGGGTGAAGAGGCTGTTGTCATGATGGTAGGTGCGAAAACCAAGACCCTGCAGAAAAGTAGAGAGACGTGTGTACCAGGCACGTTGGGCCTGTTTCAGGCCATACAGTGATTTGCGAAGCTTGCAAACATAGTGAGGACGGTTGGGATTAACATATCCCGGTGGCTGAACCATATAGATTTCTTCCTCAAGATGACCATGAAGAAAGGCATTGCTGACGTCTAACTGATGAAGCGGCCAATCATAGTGAAGAGTAAGAGACAAGACCAGACGAATAGTCTGTTGCTTAACAACAGGGCTGAAGGTCTCCTTATAATCCACACCATACTCCTGATGATACCCTTTTGCAACCAGACGTGCTTTATAGCGAGAAAGAGATCCATCTGAATTTCGTTTGATGCGAAACACCCATTTGCACCCAATAGACTTTCGGTTACTAGGCAGAGGTACCAAATCCCATGTACGTTGTTCATTCGGAGCCTGAAATTCCTCATCCATAGCTTGGCACCAGAAACTATTTTTGGAGGCTTGGTTGTAGGTAGTAGGCTCAGTTATGGGATGTGCATCAAAGGGTATTTGAGTGTGGTAGGCTTTGGGTTTGAAGGTACCGGCCTTGGCTTGGGTTGTCATAGGGTGAGTGTTGAGTGGAGGGTGATTAGGAAGGGGTAGTGGAGTTGTATGATGTGTGGACGGGGGTTGGGTGGGGCTGCTGTGGGAGCTGGGATGTGCAGCGGTGGATGGGGTGGCTGTATGTGTGTTAGGAGTATGATGTAGGGAAGTGGTGGGTTGTGTGGCAGTCGGCTGGGTGTTCGGGTGGGAGGTTTGGGGGTTCGGGTGGGTGGGTGGTTGGTTCGGGTGGCTAGGTGGTTGGTACGGGTGGGTAGTGGTGTAGTGGGGTACCGGGTTAGGTGCCGAGTGAGCCGGAGCATGAGCGTGTGAAAAGGACGGAAATAATGGCACAATGCCAAGTGGATTGGGGGAGTATGGAGTAGAGGAAAGACTTGTGTAAGGAAATTGTTCCTCCACAAAACGAACATGACGGGAAACATATGTTTTCTGAGATACAGGATCGAAACATTTGTAACCTTTGATAGTGGGATGATATCCTAGAAAGACACAAGGGGTGGACCGAGGTTGAAGTTTATGTTGAGTGTGTGGACGCAACCAGGGGTAAACTAGACACCCAAACGGGCGGAGATGGATGTAGTCGGGTGGATGATTGTAGAGACGGGCTTATGGAGTGGAGTTGGAGCGAGTGTGAGTGGGCATGCGATTTATGAGGTAGTTGGCAGTAGCAAGGGCATCAACCCAAAAGGAAACAGGTAAGGTGGAATCATGGAGGAGCGCAACAACTGTTTCTATTAGGTGACGGTGTTTGCGCTCAGCAACGCCATTTTGTTCAGGGGTATATGGACATGAAGTGTGATGAAGAGCCCCTAGATTTTGAAGAAAAACACCAAATGCATTGTTGACAAATTCTTTGCCATTGTCACTTCGAAAAATTTTGATTTTGGCATTAAATTGATTTTGAACCATTCGGTCAAAGTTGACAAAAACAGTATAAGCTTCGGATTTAAATTTCAGAGGATAAAGCCAAGTGAATTTACTGTAATCATCAACAAAACAGATATAATAATGAAAACCTTGAACAGAAGGAACTGAGGTTGGACCCCAAACATCAGAATGAATTAATTGAAATGGCGCAGTGGCCTTGTGTTCAGACAGTGAAAAAGGTAAACGACAAGATTTAGACACTGAACAGGACTCGCAATGTAATTTTTCTGAAAAATTAAAACCTAAGGAAGATAAAATGGATTTGGTGATGGCGGATGATGGGTGCCCAAGCCGGCGATGCCAGGTGGACGAGAGAACGGCTTGACTCACAACAGACGGAGACCTGGATGGAAGAGTGTATAGCCCATGCTCACAGCGGCCCGTGTACCGCACCCGGTTCGTGATATTGTCCACTATCTGGAAATTGGTGTCATTAAAAATGAGGGTGCAGTTATTTTCTTTAGTAAAGCGATAAACAGATAAAAGATTGGATGTGAGGGAAGGGACGTGGTGAAGGGTTGAGAGATGAAATTTACCATTTGGGGTATAGACATACCCAGAGCCGGTGTTTGTGATGGGAAGGGATTGACCATTGCCTACTGTAATAGTTTCTGAGCCATGATACGGATGAGGAGCTTGAAGTTGTGAATAATCCGACGTCACATGGGTGTTAGCACCTGTGTCTAGATACCAATCGCCAGATTGAGCGTTTGTGGACGCATGCATCGCCCTTGATCCTCCGGACTGGCTATTTACATTCTGCGAGTCATCATAACGATACCAGCAATTAGCCGCAGAATGGCCCCGTTTAGCAAGCACAAATTTGGCACGTCGGAAGATCTCGTGTGGGCCCCCGCTGGTTTCCTCTTCCCTGTCCGCGGCCTGACTGGAAGCCGTCCCTCGGTGGAGGCCCGCCTCTGCCTTGCTGCCCGGCGTTCCGACGGTCACCGCCGCCGCTGCCTCGCCCTTGGTTACGGCGATTGTCACCGCGACCCCTGGCCGAGCCCCCGCTGCCAGCCGAGTAAAGAGCCGTGACGCCAGGGGTGGAACTGGCTTCTCCGAGCAGTAATTTGTGTTCCATGTCTAGATTCAATTCTTCTGCATTAAGCCATCCAGACAGTTGATTCAGAGTGATTTCGACAGGTGAGAGGCGAATATGCTGTTTGAGAGAGGAATAGCCAGCCGGAAGGCCACGTATCACGGCATTCACCACATCTCGTTCAGGAATAATCTCGTTCACAGCATCTAGGTCAGACAGAATAGAGGCCACATCATCAAGGTATTGAGTCATCGTCTTCGTTCCCTTCCGAAGAGTATGCAATCTGTCACGCAACTGAAAAATATGAGCCGTAGACACAGAGTTGTACCTTGTGGCTAGTGCGTCCCAAAGTGAAGCCGATGTGAGAAAACCCCGGGCGTGTTTGTGCACAGAGGGGCTAATAACTGCGAGAAGACAGGCTCGGATCTGAGTGTCTACGATCATCCACGGAAGGTAGTCGGGATTTGGGAGCATGACGCCGTCCTTCTCGGCTGTCTCGGGCGGCGGCTTCTCCGCACCGTCAATCCATCCGAGCAGCAAGTTGGCTGCAAGGGCGGTGCGGACGTTAAGTGCCCAGACCGGGTAGTTGTTGTCAGATAATTTTTCGGGGATGAGATTGTGGAGATTCCTGAGCAGTAATTTTACTCCAGACGGTAAATTTGACAGAGGATCAACAACCTTGTCCATGGCGCCGACCTACGACGGAGGAGGGAGGCCGTGCGGCGTGGTGTAGACGGTGGCGGCGGCGCACACACGTCGGAAAAGAAGAGAGATTAGGGTTTGGGCGGAAGAAGAAACCCTAGCTCTGATACCATGATATAATTTAATAATAATTGATCTTATTGATATTGAAGGGGTTACAGCTGTATATATAGAGAACTGAAGAATAACTAATTACAGAATAACCCAGATGTATTTAATAATTATATATGTAGTCTATTAAATCTGTATTTGTTTTACAACGACAAACGACATAATCATTGACTGCTTTCGCGGTTGGCGAAACACCTACAATAATAAAAAATATTATTTAATATTATAGCATTGTATACTAAAAAAATTAAAGCAAGTAAAAGACTTACAAATTCCTATCACCATAAAGATAAGAAGAAAAGATTTAACTTTGAAGCTCATATCTTAATATTTAGTGTTGATGTATTGTTTGGTGATGATATTTTTTCTTCTTTGTGTTCTATTTATAACATGTTTTAGTGAACAATCTTAATGAGAATAGTAATAGTAAATATTGTAACTTTTTATAAAGTAATGTACAGTAATAAATATATTTTTAAATTGATATATATATTTAGTAGCGATCGAATTAAATGAAATTCACTATGTTAACAAAGACACTGAATTATAATACCATATAAGAAGAATTCATATAAAGCAAAAATTAAATTATCATCATCCAAATCATTTTGATAGCAAATCAGGTAATAATCATTTAATAAGAAATAGACAATAAAAAAATTTCTAAACAAAAATAACCATGCTTTGTTCTGAGTTTGACCAAAAGTTTTGTTCAGATATTTTTCACAATAAATTATTCTTTTTCATTTGACAATTTTTTTCAATCATTAATTCAAAGTTGAAGAAAAGGCCAAAATGGTTCGTTTGGTAGAATTAATACAATCTATCTATCTCTAAAATATGGACATTCAAGATCATATTAAGATGAATAAAATATAACTATCTCTACAATGTAAATTGGCAGAATATGTTTGCTCCTTTACTAATTCAGTTAACCAGTAATTTACTTAGGCTAAACAATAAAATCAGAAATTAATCAAATGTTATTCTGAAAGCTGAAACCTGTTCCACCAAAATCGATTTCATTTTCACCATATATATGTGTCTGTCCCAAGCTACTTCATTCGTAGGTAGTGGCATGGACTACCTACACTTTATCGTCTTTCCAAGTGAAAGGCATAGAAAACTACTGACCGTACAAACTGAGTGCATCCCTTCCCCTTGAGATCACCCTTGTTCCCAAGAGCGAAATATGAAGTAGGAATTTGATAATTGACGACTCCTAAATGTGCAGCAATGTGACAGTTCACGAGGTACATCATATGCTCATACATTCTCAGTTCCTTCACAGGGGCATATTTTGCCCTAAGTTTCCATATCACTCTCAAAGTTGAACCATAAATCGCAGGAAGTCATGACCTTGGAATGAATTGTATCAAAACGAGCCTACCATGAAAGCACTTCTTTCGAACAAACATCACAAATTCTACTGTTGATTGTGTTTGCACCAACTCCATTACGCTTCTCCTTTTCATTAGCTGAAATCATATTCGAGGAGGAGATTACTAGGAATGCATGAAGAGTTTGACTGCTCCAGCTTCTGTATCCTTCTTGTTTCTTGTTTTCACTAACTTGCCTTCGTTAGAGTTAACTTCTTGAGATTTGGACGCCTGTTTGGCCCATTAAGCTGTCCAGATTTTCGGGCTTTGATCCATTTTAACCTCCGGTATGTCATATCACAACTTTTATTTCAATCGTCTTTCATGTTTAACATCAGCATCTTCGGATTCCAATGCATGTATTTGTATGCCTGAAGACACAATTGCCCCTCATAATCTTTTACACTACATTTGTGGAGGATATTTTTGTAAGAAATATATATTTAAAAAAAAAATAATGTATACATAATATTTTTAATAAACCAAATCAATCATCGCGTAAAAATATCTCAACATAATTAATGCACGCATAACTAATACAAAAATTAATAACATTAGCATTATTAATATATTATATTTGAAATTGTTATTATGCAATCTACCAAGCTACCCTAAGAGTCATTTTGATCCTTGTCTCAACATTTGAAAAATGATTGAAAAAAAAAATTCAGATGAAAAAGAATATTTTTATGTTAAAAAATAAAGTAGCACTCGATATTGAACCAAACTTCTGATCAAACTTTGTATAGATCATATTTAGAAAATTCATTAAAATATTGTTCTAAAAAATAACTATTTTTTCAGTAAAAAATGATTAGTTTGGCCGTAATTTAATATGTGCTTATCTAAAAAAAAAAGTTACGTTTTACTTCTTTTTTTTCATCTTGATTCTCAAATAAGAATTCAAAAATAATTTCAAATATATTTATGAACAAACACAATTCTAACTCCAATTTCAACTCAAAACCGCAATTCCAACTTCAAAAACTTTAATTTTCATGACCAAACGTCCTACTAATTTTTGTCAAGTTATCCGTCATTTATTTTAATGGATATGAAGATAGTTTATGAAAAATATAGTGCACTTTAATTTTTGTAAGCTTTTAAAGAAAATTAATTATGGAAAATTTTAATTAGTTTCGTTTCCATTTAATTAGCAAATAAGTAATTTGAAACATGTATTTATATTAAGATACCCAACTAAAATGAGATACTGGAGTTTTTTTTTTTTTTTTTAAATAAACAAAGAGTAGCTTGGGGCCTATGTAGCCTATTTGATCAAACTTATTTTTTTTCAAAAATGCTTATTTATTTTTTCTATTTTTCAAAAATGCTTATTTATTTTTTTCTTTGAAGTACTTGTCTATATCTAATAGTCCTTCAGTTGATGTAATCGTCTATCTTCCTTAGGACTCCATGTATTTTTTTGCTCTTATTATTGTTGTCGCCTCTCACACTTCTTTTTTTAATAGGACTCTTCTTTTATCTCTGTAAGACCTCTTGTTCAATTCAACTTCTATAAGACTTCTTGTTCAACTCATCTCCTGATGTGATGAGTGTTATCCACTCTTGTAAGACTTCTTGTTCAACTCAACTCCTGATGTGATGAGTGTTATCCACTTTGTTTTCACGCAGAGTTATCTTATCAATAACTTTCCTGCAGCTAAGCTTAGTTCACTTGGATGGACCAGTTTTCACGACATGTTTCATTCATATGTCTATAATCAAAACTCCTCATGCCCTAACAAATTTCCCCTTTTTGATGATGACAAACATTGCAACATAACACCACAAAAACCTGACATACTCACTTAAGGAAGTTAAGTAAAAGAATCAGAATGAAACACAGGTTAGTCAATTGGGTTATAAGCACTGTATAATCTGTTTTTCCGCCTTTTGACATCATCGAAAAGCTAGACTAATAAGTGAAAATAGCTTAATAATTCATGGCCACTGGGGCTATCACTAAAATAATGAAGACCTTAGAGCAAAACAAACAAGCAAAACATTAATAACACAGAAGTGAACCATATAAAACAAAGACCATTTCATTGATAGATCAGAATACAATGATCACAACCCATTAAAAGCAATAAGAGAGAAACATCTTGGACCAAAAGAATGAAGAAAGAATGCCTAAGACACTAAGAGAGGCTTAAATGGATGAGGAAGAAAGAATAAGGGAGGTCAGCTTCCTAATGATATCAACATTGTCAGCTCTTTCATTTTCCAAGATGGCTATGAAGGAGGCAATTTGAGCTTGAAAGACCTGTTTCTCCTCCTCATGAGCATCCTGGACAGCTTCCAATACAGCTTGTGACACCTCCACTTCATTCTGCTTGGCCGCAAGAGCATTCCTCAACCTTTGCATAGGGTTATCAACACTCCTCATAGCAGTAGGTAACATAGCATGGTTCACAGAGCCAATAACATCCTTTGTGCTCTGCAGTGACCACACTTTGAAAAGAACATGAAAGTCCTCAAACACAGAGGCAATCCAGAACTCATAGGGCAAAGCATGGCCATTTGCATCTTGGATTAAGACCCTTTGTATGTGCTTGATGAAGAGTCTAGGAAGTTCAATTGGAGTTTGAGAGTCTAGTAATTCCATCAGGGTGAGATCAAGAAAATTATCTACTATTCTCTTTTCCTATCTAGGAAGGATCATCTTGTGAACTACATCAAAATAGAACTGTTGAAGAGGAGATATCTCATTCTTGAGGACCCTTCTATAAGTTAAAAGAAGAGGATTTCCAGAGAATTTTCTAGAAATATCAAGAGCTAAAGGGAGGTTATCAAGAGGAGGCCAAACACCTTTCACATAATGACCCCAACCCCCAGTAGAAACATGTAAAATTTGACTCAGACTAACAAGCTAAAGATTAATAGTTTTACCATGGACAGTGGTGGAAAACATCTCTCCGATAGCAACATCATTTGTATAAAATTCATACACTTCATCTTTCTCAAATTTTCTTTGATTATCACCTTGAAGAAATAGGTGTGACCACCTCTGAGCTCTCATTTTGGTAAGTAACACATCCATATCAGGTCCCCAAAACTAGTGACAACTCTACCCCTAGCCAACTTACATTTTTGAAAGTGAAGAACATGATCTGACTGACAAGACATGTCAACAGGGGTATCAAAAACAATATCATAGTCAATATTTGGATCAAGGTGAGTAGAAGAAGAAGGACGAGTATCAGGAAGAAAATCAGAATCTAAGTCAGATAAAGTAAAAGGAACAGGTTTGGATATTTGTTTCTTCAGATGGGAAGAGGACTTTGAAGAACCTTTGGTGGAAGGGGAGTCTTTGACAGTGGAGGCTTTCTCAGTAGATTTTAAGGATGGGGAAGCTTTGGAAGTGGGTTGGGATGTGGAGGTAGGAGTGAACAAGGATTTTGGGGTCTTGGCAATGATGTGCTTCAGTTTTTTTTGAATGAAGGAGAATGTCAGGAGAGAGGGCACTGGGAGGTGGAGATACAGAAGGAGAAACCCGTTTCTTTTTATTTACACAAAGTGATTCTTCTAAAGAAGCATCTTGCCGTTGTTTCTTTTCTCGAGTAAGTGGAATTCTAAGAGAAGTGACTACAAGGAAAGGCTTAACTGAAGCAACTTCATCTACATCAATGAAAACAGAAGACCGTTTTCATTTTATAGCAAATCTTGACCTTCGAGGGATGAGATTTGCAATGGGTTCATCATCAGGGTCAACAATTTGAAGTGGGTTTGGTGAAGGAAGTGAAGGGTTGGGCTGGGACAAGGCAGTGTAATAAAATTGGGTAAAAGGGTTTGGGAAGTGTCTAAACACAGCAAAATCAGAGAATTTTTTGGAGATTTGAGGAGGGATTAATGGAGGTAAGGTTATATTTGGGTGAATGACAATAGAGGTAAAGTTGTTTGTGGCAGAGTTGGGTGAGGAGGATAAGGAAGATGACGAGGAATCCATGACTAGGGAAATAGGAAGTTAGTGATTTGTCGTAGAAAGGGTTTAGAATGAATAAAAAAATAAGAGAAGGAGGATGCGTATTTAAAAGGGATTAAGGGAAGATGAATAGTGTGAGGAATGGATTTGATAGAAACGTAATGATGAAGGGGTCTGCACTGATAGGAAAGTGCTGGCAGCTTTTTGAAGGAGATGGCTTTTGGATTTTTGGAGGTTTAAATGTAATGGAAAGGACCAAGTGAACAACTTGTTTCTCTCTTATGCTATCATGAATAAGTGAAAATCATACCTGAACTGTGTAAAAATAATGGACAAAATTAGCCTTGATGGTTCAGCCTATCTGCAAAATCAACACATAGTTGAGTTAATTTACTCTAAAACCTTGGAATTAGGATACACAACTAAATGTTTAAGACTAAATTAATCAACAATCACTTAAGTACACTCTTTTCTAATCAATCATTAAGGGAGATTTATACAATTTTAATCATCCCCAAGGCTAACCTGTTTCTTTCAAAGTGTTCTCTACTCAAAGCCTTAGTAAATATGTCAGTAATTTGTTCCTCAGTTGAACAAAACATAATTGATATATGACCTTTTTCAACATTATCTCTAAGAAAGTGATGTCTAATATCAATATACTTGGTCCTTTTATGTTGAACAGGATTTTTAGCTATGTTAATAGCACTTGTATTATTACAAAAAATAGGGACACAATCAACATCTATACCAAAATCCATAAGTTGTTGCTTAATCCATAGCAATTGAGCACAAAAAGAACCTGCAACAACATATTCAGCTTCAGCAGTAGATAAGGCTACTGAATTTTGCTTCTTAGTGGACCAGGTAATCAAACATGATCCAAGGAAGTGAGCCATGACTGTAGTGCTTTTCCTGTCTACCAAATATCCTGCATAATCAGCATTAGAGTGACCTACCAGATTAAAGTTACTACCTTTGGGATACCATAAGCCAAGATCACTGGTTCCCTTCAAGTATCTTAAGATTCTCTTCACAGATTTTAGATGTGATTCTTTGGGTCTTTCTTGAAACCTAGCACATAGCCCGGCACTGAACACAATGTTAGGCCTACTAGCTATTATCGCCCCCCTATTTTTACCTGAGGTCAAAATGAGCACGACGTTATGGACACTAAAAGAATGAAAATTGTACAGAGTCGCCACCTTATTTTAAGGAAAATGAGGAAAACCTTTTTTATTTATTGAAATGCATGACTTGTGTTTTAGTCTTGTCACACTCCTTTTTTTAACTCCAAAAAAAAGAATTGATTTTAAGTTTCGAAAGGTTTTTTATAATTAAGTGACAAAAGAAAACGATTTGTTTTGAAGAAGGATTGTTTTTACATTCGAAATCAGAGTCGCCACTTGGCATAATCAGGTGTGCCAAGTCAACATTGAAAAATCTTTTTCAAAAACCATTTGACTCTTTAAAAACTGGTTTGCGAACAGAGATTCCGACTAAGGAATTCTGTTGATCGAGGGGAAGGTGTTAGGCACCCCTCGATCCGGTGGTTTGACCACGGTCGCTTAGTGGAGCATATAGGCTAGTTTGACGCTACAAACGTACAAACCACAAAGAAACACGTAAAGAAATCAAACACGACAAATCAAAGTATAGTGTTCAGTCCAATTATACAGTCCAAAAATTAAAAAATGCGAAAGTAAATCCTATCTAATCTATACTAATCCTAACTACGCTCCCAGGCTTTACCTTACGCCTTGGTCCTTCATCAAGAACGTATTCCGCTAACATAGTACGTCGGGGCATTCCCCGGTGAATAAATACAATATGCCTAGGGGCATTCCCCAGCTAAATGAGTATATTTTTTGAATTAAATACGATAAACTAGAAAGAAACATTCATATGCACATTCCAAAATTCCATCATGTTTTAAACATCATCCATAAATTTGTCTACCCTAACCTAAACATCTTTTGCCTATCCAATTCAACCTACCATGATACTATCAACGTTCAACATCAACAACGAATCAAAATTACTATAATATTTACTCTTTTAATTTACGATCCCCACCCCCAAATTCCTTTTCAATACAAACCCAACTTCATATTATCATCACCTTTATACCACTGAGATCAATTATTCAAAAGCATAAAAAACATCGAACATCACCCAAATCAACCAACAAAATAGCACAAGACATCGAATCACATCGACAATCATATTGAAATTAAAATAAAGGGAGAGAGGAGAGAATTGGACCTCAAATAAAGCTTTCAAATTCAAATAAGAGAAATAGGATCCCGTCCAAAAACCTCGAAGAACCCCAACGATATCTCAATCCTCCGAGTTAGCCGGGTAATAGTCCAAGAATGCAAATAACTCCAATTTCTACTTTTCGGATCCATCAAGAAACAGCCAGCAAATCAATGACCAAATTCTAATTTGAACAAAATAGATATAAGAATAGAATCAATGAACGACCGAGCCCAAATACCAAAGTCTAGCTCGTACAAAATAAAACCCACGTGGACCAATGAATACCAGAACTAGAATTTCAGAAAAAAAAATAGAAACCCACGATACTGGAGCTCCAGTGAGCTTGACGGCAAGACAATGGAACAGGGATTGGATTCCAAGAAACCCAGTACTTTCCAACTATATTTCTCCCCAAAATCGAGGAAGAACATGACCCGCACCCCCAATTCTCGCTGGATTCAGTCTGAACTTTGTCGGAATCGACCCAAACAGGTTTGTTTCAGGCTGATTCGATCAGCAAGTTCTGGTTCTTGGCGATGAGTGACCAGAAAACTTGATTTTTGGTTAAAATCTTCTCTTTCAAACTCTCGATCTTGATCTCTTTCTGGACTTCAGCTTGTATCTCCTCTATAAAACTCCATCTCCCTTGAACTCTATCGTGTGTGTGCGTATGGTGAGGTTTTGGTGTGTGTCTGATTTTGCGTAGGGAAGAGAGGTCAGTGTATATGTTGAGAGTGGTCCTTGAAAATTGGAGAAGGACCCATGTATGTATGTTCAGTGAAGAGTATTTTCAGTGAAAAAAATGTGAATGGGTCCTTTTTTTTCTTTTCAGAAGGATGATGATCACCCCCCCCTTAGTGTGTATTCTTTATATACATATATCATAAAGTGAAAAAAAATAAAATGGTCCATTTTTTTTCTCTTTCCTGGAAGTTTCCTCTCCATGTATATTTTCTTTGTGGCCAAAAAAAGGGAGGGGTCACGTGGGGTAGGGGTGAGGGTAGGGGTATGGGGTGGTTAGGTGAGAGGTGAGGTGTTATTTTTTAATTGGAGGGGTAATGGTTAGGTGTCTATTTTTGATTGCGTGAGTTGTTAGAATCTTTAAGATAAGACAAAATTAGTTAGGATTTGTTATTTGGATAAAAACAAAAGGGAACAAATAAATAAGTAAAAGATGAGGTGGTTATTCATTTGTTTTTCTTGAAGAAAATTATAAGATGGGATTAAAGTGCGTGATAACGGAGTAAGGATTATTTTCGACGGGATAAAATTACGTGTCTACATCATGCCCCCTTTGAATGTAAACACTGAGTGTTTTCTTACAAAAAAGTAGACAACGAGACAGAATTTTATCCCGATCATTATTCGAGGAAAGAAACAAAAAGAAAAAGGACAACTGAGTCTTGACGAACATCCTACCTACCCAAGCTATGAAGGAAACCCATCACAGGTACCTCCAAAGGAAGGAGAAGGACTATACCCAACTGGAGAGTCGAGTGAGGTTCCATCGAGGTTCCGGTCCACGGCTTTGTCATTACATCAAAAATGAAAATTACAAGTTATAACATAAATAAAATTACAAAATCCGATCTATGTAGCTTTCCTTGACTCTTGACTTGAGCTTTATCACTCTATTCTTCAGGCGGGCTCCTAACTTGCAATTTCTTTCAACTTGTTGCTTGGTTTTCCGTTGCTTCACTTCGTTGCTCGATTTTCATTTATTCTCCTTGCTTTTTAGGCGGATTCCTACCTTGCAGTTTCTTCAATTTCACGTTTCATCACCCTATTCTTCAGGTGGGCTCCTAACTTACTGATAACGCTCAATCTACAGCTCTCGTGAGTGTAAAGCGGTCGTTAGCAAATATAGAACCCAACCTAGGTTGGGTGTCGATCCCACAGGGAATAGCTTGGCCAACAAGTAAGTAAAATTACTAAACTTTTGGTGCAAGTCTCGTAAGAAGGGGGGGATTCTTGTCTTGCAAGTAATGTAAACAAAAGCTGAAAATAATAAAGTAAAGAGAGAGAGATTGTTACGTGAGTTGTAAACAATGAGAATTGAAGCGTTGGGGTTATGTCCACCTTCTGAGGTATACGTCTCTATTGGCTATGAGTGTGTAGAGTCTTGACATGCAATTGCTTATAGAGAATTGTAGTCGATGGTAAATCCAAGCGTCTCTCGACCTGAACAAGGACTATTTCACTTTAACTCTCTCGAGCTTAAAGCGTGTCTAACGGTACGAATTCTCCAAGAGGTTAGTCCAGTTACGGCACTAGCTTTTTAATAGGAAAGGGTGTCCTACTACCTTGACATTATCTCTTTTCCAGACAAATAACCTTTCTCTCGAACAAGTTAAATGTTAGACTGGCGTATTCTTGCGTTTGCAACCGCAAAGAATGTGGATTAAGATGAAGAGAATAATGATATAAGCAATATACGTGTCTCGAACTCACAAACTCACATCAATAGATAGTATCTCATTAGGCTTCCATAACCCCAACAGAGAAGTTTAGTTACCCATGAATGCGAAGGAGATCACGATTTGCATTGTTATTGTTGAGTAATGGCGTGTGGATTAGGTGATAGGCGTGTGGCGTGATTCCTTAGCAAGTAACGATTCTCTTGTTGTGGAATTTAAGAATAGAAGAGTAGATTAGAAGTGTTTGTGGTGGAAGATGAGAGGGATGGAAGAAAATTAATTGTTGAATTAAGTGAAGAATGAATAAAAATCTCTAACATGATAGGGTATTTATAATACCCTTATCCTACTTCTACTAAGCTAATGAAAGAAATAACCAAATCCTACTAGACTAATGAAATCCTCAACCCAAATGTACTAGGTTAAGGTAACATTATCATAATCCAAATAGAATAATAAAATACATAACCCAATTGTACTAGGTTAATGTATCATTGTCAAAATCCAGCTTTGTGTCTGTAAGTCCCCAAAGTCTTCAGAATTGCTGTTTTAGCCCGGGACAGATTTTCCATGCAGCAGTTTTGGTCCTTTAGGCGTCCCACTTCCTTCTCCTTCGTTCGAGATCTTTCTTTTGCGTCAAGTAAGCCATAAAATGTTGTATTTTGCATCATTTATACCTGAAACTTTCCTAATCATGTTCGTTAGCTCTTTTACAGGAAAAAGGACTAAAAGTGCATGAAATATATAATTTGTTCTCAAAACTAGGCTAAAATATGGGCAAAATATATTGATATAGGCGTGTAAATTCGCCTATCATCAACACCCCACACTTAGAGCTTTGTTCGTCCTCGAACAACATATCATGTCCTTCTAAACATCAACTTAGGGTTTTTACAGCAACAACACAAAACGTTCTTCAAGACAAGCACAACAATTATCAACAAAGAGTAGCTTTCCGATTATTAGTAGAAACAATTTAACCTCAAGCATAGACTCGTGATGGTGGTTAACTCATATTCAAAAGTCAAGGCACAAAGAATCATACGCAACTATCCAAAACTCATCAACCATGTATGTCTCACAATATAGTATCCATAATCACTCACAAATATAGCATATTTTTCAAACATGTGTATCAAAATGTCCTTGCTCTCACTCTCACAAAGAATTCATATGTAGCAACTGATGACCATAGGCTTTCCCTTAGTGTAGTACTCCACTAAATGTCGGAATGTTAAGATTAGGATCAAGTAGGTCTTTTGATGGTTGTAATGTAGGCTAAGGGATGGGTAGGACTATTTTGGCCAGGAATAGTGACTAAGCTCCTAAGCATTTTAATACATCACATTGTATCATTGAAATTTTTTTCTTTCAACCTTTCTTTCTTTTATTCTTCCACCCTTGTTCTCCTCTTTTGTTTTTCACTTTTAAGCACAACTCACTTTTCAGTTTTCTTTTCCTTTTTCTTTTCACAACATACCTCTTATGCTAGCACTTTATTTTTCATAACACATTCAAGCACCATTACAATTTATAGCATTATACTCACCCAATTTCCTCTTATGTTGTCACATGACTTTTTCACTTTAAAGAACTTAGGAATTTGGATCAAATTACGGTCTTGAAAGAAATGGATTAGGCTTACATTTGTGGTTGTCAAAGAAATAGGCTAAAGGCTCAAAAGGGTTTAACTAGGATGATATCAATGGGTAGGTAAAACTGAAGGTAAACATGTATAGGTTGCCAAAGAAATGCCTAAATCATATCCTAAACTTACACTCCTTATTTTCGCTTTGCATACATACCAGGCAAGTTCTAGCATCAGCCACAAACATAGAATATACTATTATCTCACACACACAAGGCACATGGTCGACTTGATTTGAAGTAATATAGACTCTCGACCCAACAAGTGAAAGAATTGAACCACACAATATCACATAATGAGTCACAACTAGAGTCTAAACGTCTCAATAGTCACAATTGTAACACATACTCTTGTTATAATCTCATGCTTCCTGTCAAAATAATTTCATGCGAAGCTAGAAAAAATTTACTCCTATAAAAACTTAAAAAGAAACAAAAAAAAATGAACTCAAATAAAAAACTTAAATAGAAACAAAAAAAAACGAACTCAAATAAAAAACTTAAAAAAAACAGAGTAAATAAACAAACATAGGTGCAAATAAAGAAGTATAGCATGCGATACCGCCACCCCACACTTAAACGGGACACTACCCTCAGTGGAAAATAAATACGAAGAACCTGGTTAGTCGGACTCTTCCTCAATGTCGGGGGTCATACCCCCTTCGTCTAAATCATCATAAGAGTCGTCGTCAGAGTTCTCTTCCTCGTCAGAATCAGGCAAGCATCTATCAATATCAGTCGGCACATCATCGTCTAGAGGTTCCTCAAAATTTACGCCCACTCCACACATTTCACGTGCATGCATGTTCATTGGGTAGTCGTGGTCCAGCTGTTGGAGCTCTTCAGTAGTTGGAATACGTCCACCACTCATCATAGTGAATCGTGTCATGCCATAGAGATGACGGAAGAAACTCTCATCACGAGCATGTCTCTCCGCAGTAGTAAGGTTGACTCCATGAGTTGTTTCAGCATCTTTGACCTTGGTGAGGTCAACCTTCTTTGGGTTATGTGGGAGTTTGTGGTCAGCTGGTTGCTCTTCGATATCCTCCTTCCGCAACATTGTTGTCAACAAATTGCCGAATGTGAAATGGGACCTTTTGTGGAGTCTGGCCTTCCTCATGGTAGATCGAATGATTGCCCCAAAGTTGATAGGGACATTCGTCATCAAAGCATAGACCAAACACACTCTATCTCTCGATATCTTGGTGTATTGAGTCCCAGGAATCAGACATGAGTTGACAATACGCATCCAGATTCTTGCTTCCCTATTTAGTGGAGCATAGGGGAAGGTGTTGTGTCGACCTGTTTCTTTATGTCTGCCCCACCTTGCCATTGATCTACTTCCACAAAGCGTGTGATGTATCGCTCTATAAGGAGGCTTGCTGTACAGTTCTTTGAATGGTGCTGTGTCGACCGAAGGTAAGCCAAGAAAAGAGTTGATCCAATCCGCAGTGAGCTGTAATACTTGGCCCCGAATTTTGACTGCATTGCCTATTGTGTTCGGCGACCAGTTGGCATAAAACTCTCTTGTCAAGTCAATATTGCACTCTCCCATGTCGCGGAAGATGAAATCCAGCTTCAAAGCAATTATTTTTGCCAACATTCGCGGCTCCTTCTTTGCTAAGGTCTCCTTGTTGATCAAGTCGACGTGCACATATTTTCTTTCTTTCTTGATGCTGTACCATGCTTTGGCTTCTTCCTCAAGAACCCATTTTATTCTGAACATTCTGCGTGGTAGGTGTGCTGAGGATGATTCTCCTTGGTCTTTTCGACTTCTCTTCTTGCCCTTTTGGGACGTGGTAGCCTTCTCCTTGCCTTGCCTTGCTTTAGGTGCCATTGTACCTGAGACTAGAAATAATGTAAGTTGCAGCACAATCTCACTTTATATAATCTATATGCAAGCACTAGGGGTACCACCCCACACTTAATTTTGTTACGCAAATCAGTGAGGTGAAAGTAGTCGATTACTTCAGATTACGTCGACATACGTTGTAGGATTGTATTCTGACAAGAAAATCAACATTGCATCACGTGTTTGCAGCCATTGGACTACTTTCATGGTAGATATAGCAACACTACGACATAGGGGTTACCACATGGAATCGTTATACTTATAACAAGCACAACCTCCTAAGTCGATAGGCACTATAAACTTATCCCGATGGCCGGGATAGTCTATCATGTAAGCATCCAAACACAATCTTAAGCAATATTCATAGCCATATCAATTCAGCAATTATCATAACAATGCTATTGAAACCAAATTCAAGTCGGAAACAAGCCAAGAATTCCCTACGTATATGTTTACTCACATGATTTTGTAACAATAATCCAAACACATGAACATCACCAACAATCATATATGATTTAGCAATTCATCATAAACATAGCAACGTAGTACTTACGAGAAATAAATGAAGAATATGTGAGTACTTATTTGCTTGAAGCTTGTGGAGATGGTGTTGTGATTGGAAGAGCAAAAAAAGAAAATTTTGAGAGGATTTGGAAGGTTATGCGGCGCCTTTAGGGTTTTTTCTAATGTGGTTGTGTTATAAAACTAAGTCCCCTTTATATAGGAAGAGTATGGGTCGGGTTATGACCCATTGACAATCGGATTTGGAGACAAAAACACCACATATGCGGCGCATAATACTCGGCATATCAATGACATATGCGGCGCATTGTCTATGGTATAATGGGACATATGCGCCGCATAGTCTATGGCATTTGTAGACATATGCGCCGCATAGTCTATGGCATATGAGATACTGAGACCAAATGCCATAGCATAGGCGGCGCATAGTCAAAAGCATTCCTAGGAATAGGCGGCGCATAGTGTATAGCACACTAGATTCCGAGACCTTAGGCTATAGGATAGTTTGTGCATCGTTCGTGGCCTAGTTTTACCAAGGCCTAGCCTTTATCGATTCCTATTTTGGCGTGCGAAATGCTCAATCCATAGCCTTATGCATCACCATTCCTAACTTACCAACTTTACCATACAATGCGTCCAAATCGTCAATTGAAATCAATCTCCTCGTTGAATACTTCTTGCACCTATTTTTGCTCAAAATCAAACGAAAACGATTAGTACGATGGGTTGCCTCCCACCAAGCGCCTTAGTTTTGGTCGTGGCACGACTCTTATTTTTGGATTTTTCTTTTATCAAAGAGAAAAAAAATACTAAAACGACGAAATGATAAAACGATAAAACGATAAAACAATAAAACGATGAGTTGCCTCCCATCTAGTGCCTTATTTATTGTTGTGGCTCGACGTAGTAATCTCGAGTACTTAGACTTCGTCGAGATAAGTGATGGCCATGTCATTCATTAGTCAAGAGGACCGATATATGGCTTAACACATTGGCCATTCACTTTGAAGACAACACCCTTATTGCCTTCCAATTCGACTACTCCAGATGAGTAGACTTGGATAACCTTAAATGGGCCAGACCATTTTGATTTTAACTTACCTGGGAAGAGCTTAAATCTGGAGTTGAAGAGTAGTACCATGTCACCCTTTTGGAAATTTCGTCGAACAATCCGCTGATCATGATACCTTTTCATCTGCTCCCTGTATAAATCCGATCGTTCATATGCATGGAGATGGAATTCATCTAGTTCGTTCAGCTGCTCCAACCTCAGATTCTTCACATCTTCCCAATTCAAGTTCAATCGCTTCAATGCCCACAATTCCTTGTGCTCGAGTTCAATAGGTAGATGACAAGCCTTTCCATAAACTAGTTGATAAGGAGACATGCCAATGGGTGTCTTGAATGCAGTCCTGTACGCCCATAGTGCATCATCTAGCTTTCGAGACCAATCCTTCCGATTCGCATTAACCGTCTTTGCAAGGATTTGCTTGATCTCACGATTTGAAACCTCTACTTGTCCACTAGTTTGGGGATGATAAGGCGTAGCTACCTTATGTTGCTTGACACCATACTTGGCCAATACAGATTTGAATAGCTTGTTGCAAAAGTGAGATCCTCCATCACTTATGATAGTACGAGGGACTCCAAAGCGAGAGAAGATATTCTTCTTTAAGAACGCTACAACACGCTTTCCTTCGTTGTCGGCCAATGCTACAACTTCAACCCATTTTGAAACATAATCCACAGCAACCAAGATGTACTTCATTCTAAATGAATTCACGAATGGTCCCATGAAATCAATACCCCACACATCAAAGAGTTCTACCTCAAGAATTTTGGACATGGGCATTTCATGGTGTTTTGAAATAGCACCTTGCCGTTGGCATTGGTCACACCTCCTAACATAGTCATATGCATCTCTGAATATCGAAGGCCAATAATATCCACTTTGAAATACTTTTCTTGCCGTTCGATTGCCTGCATGATGTCCTCCAACTTGCGAAGTGTGGCATGCTTCCAATATAGTAGGCACTTCTTCATGGGATATGCATCGTCGAATGATACCATCCGCGCATCTTCGAAACAAGTAAGGCTCATCCCAATAGTAGTGCTGAACGTCATGCATAAACTTCCTCCTTTGGTGGTAAGATAAATTGGTGGGTAGCAAATTACTCACCACGAAATTTGCAAAGTCGGCAAACTATGGTAATTTCTCCATTGTTGTTGCTAATATATCCTCGTCAGGGAATGCATCATCAATCTGAATTTCAGGTTGCACCACTTGCTCACTCTCAAGTCTAGATAGGTGATCAGCCACTTGGTTCTCGCAACCTCTTCTATCTTTGACTTCAAAATTGAACACTTGCAGCAGCAACACCCATCGAATCAACCTTGGTTTTGCATCCTTCTTCGTTATTAGATACCTAAGAGCTGCATGGTCTGTATGAACGATCACCTTAGTACCCAATAGATAGGCACGAAACTTCTCAAACGCATACACAACCGCTAGGAGCTCTTGCTCAGTAACTGTGTAGTTCTTTTGGGCTTCATTTAGGACCTTACTCGCATAGTTGATAGGATGAAATAGTTTCTCCTTTCTTTGGCCAAGAACAGCACCAACGGCTACACCACTAGCATCACACATAACTTCGAACGGGAGCGTCCAATCTGGTGCTACCATGATAGGGGCTTCAATGAGTTTTCCTTTAAGGCATTCGAATGCCTTTAAGCAATCGTCATTAAAGTCAAACTTCGCATCTTTCTCCAATAGTTTGCATAATGGACTAGAAATTTTGGAGAAGTCTTTGATGAATCTACGATAGAACCCAGCATGGCCAAGAAAACTACGAACTCCCTTCACCGAAATTGGAGGCGGTAGCTTCTCAATTACCTTTATTTTTGTGCGATCAACCTCTATTCCTCTATCGGAGATCTTGTGCCCAAGAACGATTCCTTCTTTTACCATGAAGTGGCATTTCTCCTAATTCAGCACAAGGTTGAACTCTACACATCTTTGCAATGCCATGCTCAAGTTTGCCAAACATTCTTCAAAAGACTCACCAATAACTGAAAAGTCGTCCATAAATACCTCCAAAGTGTCTTCAACCATATCAGAGAAAATAGACATCATACAACGTTGAAAGGTGGCTGGGGCGTTACATAGGCCAAATGGCATGCGTTTGAAGGCAAACGTACCATATGGGCATGTAAACGTTGTCTTCTCTTGGTCTTCGGGAGCAATACAAATCTGATTATAACCTGAATAACCATCCAAGAAGCAAAACCATCCTTTCCCCACTAATCGATCTAGCATTTGGTCCATAAATGGCATGGGGAAGTGATCCTTCAGCGTCCAAGAATTCAGCTTGCGGTAGTCCATGCATACTCTCCATCCAGTAATGGGCCTGAGTGGAATAAGCTCATTCTTTGCATTCTCGACCACCGTCATACCTCCTTTCTTGGGAACACATTGCACAGGACTCACCCATGTACTATCAGAGATAGGATATACAACTCCTGCGTCTAACCACTTGATAATCTCCTTCTTCACCACTTCTTGCATTGGTGGGTTTAATTGCCTTTGATTTTCAATGGTGGGTGTGCACTTTTCTTGAAGCTGAATTTTATGTGTGCAAATCCCAGGTGGAATACCAATAATATCCGCAATGGTCCATCCAATAGCTCTAATATACTTGAGTAAGATTGCAATAAGAGCTGCAACTTGTTGCTCACCCAAATCGGCTACCACTATGACTGGAAGAGTGTTTCCGCTTCCTAAGAATGCGTACTTCAAATGGCTTGGCAGCTCCTTCAATTCTAACGTGGGTGGTTCTTCAATAGATGGCTTAGCTGGTGGTGTGGGTCGATTTTTGAGATCAACATCCAGCTTCTTCGGAGTATAGTGATATGTCCCTAATCCCGATAGAGCACAAATATCATCATTAGAAATTTCAGCATCATCATTCTCTCCTTTCATGAGCAAAACCTCCAAAGGATCATCAAGAATTTGCTCTTCTGTAAGTAACTCTTTCTCATCATCAAAGACAACATCAGCCACAGAAAATACACTCAGATCTTTGGGTTGCTTCATTGATTTGCAAACATCAAAGCGAACCACTTCGTTATTTATTCGGAATGAAAGCTCATTAGCTCTCAAATCTATGAGCACACTTCCCGTAGCAAGGAAAGAGCGTCCCAAGATTATGGGAACCTCTGAATCTGCTTCACAATCCAAGATGACAAAGTCTGCTGGAAAGATAAATGAAGAAACCTTTACCAGGACATCGCATAGAATACCAACCGATCGTTTTACCGACCTATCCGCCATAACAAGCCTCATATTAGTTGGTGTAGGATCTCCTAACCCCAACTTCTTGTAGATCGATAATGGCATCAAGTTGATGCTGGCTCCTAAGTCACACAATGTTTTGGCAAAGTTCAAAGATCCGACTGTGCAAGGAATAGTGAAAGCTCCGGGGTCGGCCTTCTTCCGAACTATCGATCGGGTAGCAATTGCACTACAATGATGCACATCATCCTTCAGCTCATAACTTGCTGCCCTTTTTTTAGTCAAAAGATCTTTCATAAACTTCGCATACCCAGGCATTTGTTCAAGTGCCTCTACCAATGGAACATTAATGGTCAGCTGCTTCAACATAGTCATAAATTTGCTGAACTTAGTGTCATCGGCCACCTTCTTCAATCTTTGGGAAAAAGGTGGAGGTGGGTATGGAAGTGTTTTCTCCACGGCTTTCTTCTCCTCTTGCTTCCGTTTTTCCACTTTTTCAGGCTGCACGTCACTAGGTGAAACGTCCTTGACGTTGGGAGTAATTGTTGCGGTTTCTTCTCCTTTTGTAACGTCAGTAAGTGTGGCATCCATGTCCACAACTTCGTCAACCACTTGCTTTCCTTTTGCTGAAGTTTCCAGCACCTTACCACTTCTGGTAGTGATGGCCATGCATGACCTATCATTCTTTGGGTTTTGCACAGTATCACTTGGTAAGGTGCCAGCCTTTCTTTGATTGAATGCTGCTGAAAGTTGGCTCAATTGCTGCCCTATTTGCTTGATAGAAGTGGAATGAGAATCAACTAGTTGCTTCATGGAGGACAAATCATCAATCACCTCCTTAACTCCCGCGCTCATTGCTTCCACTCCTTTCAATAACTTAGCCATCATGTCTTCCATACTCCCAGAATTAGATGTGGTCGTATCACGTCTACCAGGGGGAACGTACAAACCACTCTTTTCATTATTTATCTTCCAACTACCTTGGTCTTTGCTTCCAGATTTATCATAATAGTTCCGACCTTGGTTTCCTTGGGTATTCCCTCGGAAACCCCCCTGATTGTTCAAGTAGTTGGCCTCCTCTTAAGATTCGTCTCTTCCTTTTGATGCAATCGCTTTCACTTTTTCTGTCTTCCCTAATAGATTTTTGCAAGGAGATCCATTTGGGTTTTCATGTGCGCCATATCTTGATCACGTTCTTCTTCTTTTCTTCGTTGGTCTGCAGTCATGCCAATACATAAAGTGGGGCTTGCTACCTCAGAATCCCTGGTATGCCAAGCTCTACTTTGTTTCGTCATGCGATTTAGCATATTGCTTACTTGACCAAAGGTGAGGTCTATAAATGATCCTCCAGCCGCATTATCAACCACTGTCTTGGTCACCGAATTCAAAGCTCTATATAATATCTCCATCAAGTGGACATTGGTCATATGATGGTTTGGGCATCGCATTAGCTTCGTCTTGAACCTCTCCCATGTTTCATGAAGTGCTTCAGTTGGAAGCTGATGGAAGTTGCTGATTTCGTCTCTCAATTGTGCTCTTTTGGATGGCGGAAAGAATCTTTCTAGGAAAGCGTCTCTCAATTGCCTCCAATTTGTAATAGAATCAGGAGTCAGCCCATTCAACCACATAGTTGCCTCCCCAGACAGAGACAATGGAAATAGACGTAATCGAATTGCATTCTGTCCAACTCCAGGATTTTCGAATGACTTGCATGTAGAAATAAAGTTGATCAGATGTATATTCGGATCATCGCCTGCTAATCCACCAAATAATCCCTTGAGTTGCAAAAGCTGAATCATGGCGCTAGTGATATTGAACTTTGCTCCGGGCGTTAATGGTGGAAGAATAATGGCTCCTGTGGCACCAACTCCATCAAGATCATCATCATCATCATCAAACGGTATGTGCACAGCTCGGCGTTCGGGCCTAAATCGCGCTTGACGATCTCTCCTTTGCATGGGTGCCGCCATTTTAGCAGTATGCCGTGGGTTTAGGAGCTCTTCATCTCCCAGATCCTCATCGTCAGGATTTGTTGCTCGCCTACGGTTATCAATATTCTGTTGATGCACTTGAGCAGCCATCCTTTCGATTTCACGTTGTGCCTCCATTGATGCACTGAATAAACCTAAAAAAACAAAAACAACAACTAAAAGTAAAAGTACGAGAATCTTTGACCAAAGGGTCTAGTAATTATCACGAACTTGATTGACACTCGTATTCCCCGGCAATGGCGCCAATTTTTGATAATGCTCAATCTACAGCTCTCGTGAGTGTAAAGCGGTCGTTAGCAAATATAGAACCCAACCTGGGTTGGGTGTCGATCCCACAAGGAATAGCTTGGCCAACAAGTAAGTAAAATTACTAAACTTTTGGTGCAAGTCTCGTAAGAAGGGGGGGATTCTTGTCTTGCAAGTAATGTAAACAAAAGCTGAAAATAATAAAGTAAAGAGAGAGAGATTGTTACGTGAGTTGTAAACAATGAGAATTGAAGCGTTGGGGTTATGTCCACCTTCTGAGGTATACGTCTCTATTGGCTATGAGTGTGTAGAGTCTTGACATGCAATTGCTTATAGAGAATTGTAGTCAATGGTAAATCCAAGCGTCTCTCGACCTGAACAAGGACTATTTCACTTTAACTCTCTCGAGCTTAAAGCGTGTCTAACGGTACGAATTCTCCAAGAGGTTAGTCCAGTTACGGCACTAGCTTTTTAATAGGAAAGGGTGTCCTACTACCTTGACATTATCTCTTTTCCAGACAAATAACCTTTCTCTCGAACAAGTTAAATGTTAGACTGGCGTACTCTTGCGTTTGCAACCGCAAAAAATGTGGATTAAGATGAAGAGAATAATGATATAAGTAATAAACGTGTCTCGAACTCACAAACTCACAACAATAGATAGTATCTCATTAGGCTTCCATAACCCCAACAGAGAAGTTTAGTTACCCATGAATGCGAAGGAGATCATGATTTGCATTGTTATTGTTGAGTAATGGCGTGTGGATTAGGTGATAGGCGTGTGGCGTGATTCCTTAGCAAGTAACGATTCTCTTGTTGTGGAATTTAAGAATAGAAGAGTAGATTAGAAGTGTTTGTGGTGGAAGATGAGAGGGATGGAAGAAAATTAATTGTTGAATTAAGTGAAGAATGAATAAAAATCTCTAACATGATAGGGTATTTATAATACCCTTATCCTACTTCTACTAAGCTAATGAAAGAAATAACCAAATCCTACTAGACTAATGAAATCCTCAACCCAAATGTACTAGGTTAAGGTAACATTATCATAATCCAAATAGAATAATAAAATACATAACCCAATTGTACTAGGTTAATGTATCATTGTCAAAATCCAGCTTTGTGTCTGTAAGTCCCCAAAGTCTTCAGAATTGCTGTTTTAGCCCGGGACAGATTTTCCATGCAGCAGTTTTGGTCCTTTAGGCGTCCCACTTCCTTCTCCTTCGTTCGAGAGCTTTCTTTTGCGTCAAGTAAGCCATAAAATGTTGTATTTTGCATCATTTATACCTGAAACTTTCCTAATCATGTTCGTTAGCTCTTTTACAGGAAAAAGGACTAAAAGTGCATGAAATATATAATTTGTTCTCAAAACTAGGCTAAAATATGGGCAAAATATATTGATATAGGCGTGTAAATTCGCCTATCATCACTTACAGATTCGTCACCCTGTTCTTCAGGCAGGCTCCTGAAATCAAAAATAAAACTAGAAACAAAATTATCCCGAACAAAAATTAAGATAATGAGAGACTTCATTTTTTCTGAAAGCAATGTCCCATTTTCCAGGAGAGTCCTGAACAGAAAGTAAAGTCCCATTTTTCAGGAGGGTCCTGAACATAAAGTAAAGTTCCATTTTTCAAGAGGGTCCTGAACATAAAGTAATATCCCATTTTTCAGGAGAGTCCTGAACAGAAAGTAAAGTCTCATTTTTCAGGAGGGTCCTGAACAAAAAGTAAAATCTCATTTTTCAGGAGGGTCCTGAACATAAAAAAAAATCCCATTTTTTAGGAAGGTCCTGAATAGAAAGTAAAGTCTCATTTTTCAGGAAGGTCCTGAACAGAAACTAAAATCTTATTTTTCAGGGGAATCCTGAACAGAAAGTAAAGTCCCATTTTTTAGAAGGGTCCTGAACAGAAAGTAAAGTCCCATTTTTCAGGAGGGTCTTGAACATAAAGTAAAGTCCCATTTTTTAGGAGGGGCCTGAACAAAAGGTAAAATCCCATTTTTCAGGATGGACTTGAACAGAAAGTAAAATCCCATTTTTCAGGAGGGTTCTGAAGAGAAGCAAAATCCCATTTTTTAGGAGGATCCTGAACAAAAATTAAAATCCCATTTTCAGGAGGGTCCTGAACAGAAAGTAAAGTCCCATTTTTCTGGAGGGTCCTGAACGAAAAGTAAAGTCCCATTTTTCAGGAGGGTCTTGAATGAAAAGTAAAGTTCCATTTTTCAGGAGGATCCTGAACAAAAAATAAAATCCCATTTTTCAAGAGGGTCCTAAACAGAAAGAAAATTTCCATTTTTCAGGAGGGTCCTGAACAGAAAGTAAAATATCATTTTTCAGGAGGGTCCTGAACAGAAAGTAAAGTCCTATTTTTCTTGAGGGTCCTGAATAGAAAGTAAAGTCCCATTTTTCAGGAGATTCCTGAACATAAAGTTAAGTCCTATTTGTCAGGAGGCCATTTTTTAGGAGTGTGCTGAACAGAAAGTAAAATTCTATTTTTCACGAGGGTCCTGAACGGAAAGTAAAGTCCCATTTTTCAGGAGGGTCCGGTAAAGTCCCATTTTTCAGGAGGGTCCTGAACGAAAAGTAAAGTCCCATTTTTTAGGAGGGTCCTAAATGAAAAATAAAGTCCCATTTTTTAGGAGGGTCCTAAACAGAAAGTAAAGTCCTATTTTTCAGAAGGGTCCTGAACAGAAAGTAAAATCTCATTTTTCAGGAGGGTCCTGAACAGAATGTAAAATTCCCTTTTTTAGGAGGGTCCTGAAAGAAAATAAAGTTCCATTTTTCAGGAGGGTCCTAAACAGAAAGTTAAATCCCATTTTTTAATAGGGTCCTGAACAGAAAGTAAAATCTCATTTTTCAGGAAGGTCCAGAACAGAAAGTAAAATCCCTCGTGGATGCATTTTCCAATGGTAACTGAATTAAGTGAAGTGAATTTTCTCTTGTTTCAACAAAGAAAATTTGTCATTTAAAAACTTAGTGATGGCTTCCAGCACTTGGCTTCCCAGGCATCTGCTCCAACCATTGTTCCTGTCACCTTTATTTCAGATCGCTGAAACATGCCCCTGTCTTGTCGTGTCATTGACCCGGATCCAGATTGAGGGAAACGAGTTCTGAATCAAACAATAAATTTCCATTTTACCATTCTTCTAAGATGAACCCTCTTTTCAAATCCGAATTCTCCCACGAACCCAGCTGGCAGTCGGTTGGTAGACTTCCTTTGCTTTGTGTTGAATTACGATCATATTTCTTTTATGTGCTGGTCTTTGGATTTTCCTCAAACAATTAGAAAGACTAATAGCAAGTGTTGAAATCTTTTCTCGCTTGTTTTGACACAGACTTGACTTAAAATGTAAAGAAATGATGGTGACTTTTATTTTGATAAATTACATAAAAGGACAAAAACATAAATATGTCAATGAAAGAAAAGGGCAATGTCCCTTATTCAAAAGAAAACTTATCTGAATACGGCAACCAACTCCAATGAGTATGACATGCATTTTGGATTAAGTTGTCAGATCTTTCTATCCAAACTTCCCATTTGTTGTTGAGTTCGTGCCTCTTCCTCTGCTTTCTCTTCCAACCCGTTGGACTCATATATCTCATTTAATTGAAGACATCTTGAAAGATTTTTTCCAATAAACCTCGTTTATTTTCACCTTTCTTTCGAACTCGCCATCGCCTTACGGTGCCCATGAGGATTTTCACCAATAAGACTCTCTCATTTTATTTCTCTCAACTCCACATCACCTTATGGTAACCGTAAGGGTTTTTACCAATAAGACTCTCTTATTTCTTATTTCGCTCAACTCACCATCGTCTTATGGTGCCCGTAAGGGTTTTCACCAATAAGACTCTCTCATTTTCATTTCTTTCCTAATTTCTTACGCTGAGGAAAACAGGTAGTATTGCATGATGTATCATCATATCCATTGTATGCTTAGTCTTAAAATTATCAAAATTGATTTGAAGGAATTTCTTTGGTTGTAACTTGGCTTTTGGATAAGGCTAAAAAAGGATGGCAAAAGGCTCAAACGACACTTAAAGTGGGGGTGGGAGTTACAACTTTTGGAATATACTCAAACAACACATTAACTCATGCCCCAGTTTTTCGTTGATGGGTGACTCTAAAAATTTTATTTGGTTGGACCGAGCCCGAAATAGGGTAGCCTACGTATCTCACTCCCGAGAGAGGAGAACAGGTCGCACGTAGTTCCATCGCTTGCTCTTTGTTTTGGTTTCAAATTTTTCTTTCTTTCTCTTTTTTTTTCTAGTATTTTCATACTTACTTTTTCTCTTTTTTTGGCCACTATATTATTATTATTATTATTATTATTATTATTATTATTTTACTTTATTTTGATTCCAAAAGAGGGGTATGAAAGAAAAATAAAACTAAGATCGAATGGCGTAAACAAAGGGTGACACAATGTTTGGAAAGCAGAATGAAATGCCTTCATCATATCAACCTTCAAGAATGCAAGTACTAAATATGCAATAGAACCAATAAAGGCTAAAATATCATACGTAATATCTTTTGACCGCATCAGCATTGATAGCCATCTCTGCCATTTTGCCTTCTGTATCTGTCAAAAATAAGGCCCCATTGGGCAACACTTTATTCACAATAAAGGGACCTTGCCAATTTGGGGAGATCTTGCCTTTTGCTTCAACCTGGTGAGGAAGGATACACTTCAATACCAACTGACCAACTTCAAAATGTATGGGTCGTACCTTTTTGTTATACGCTCGAGCCATTCTCTTCTGATACAATTGGCCATGATATACCGACGTTAGCCTTTTTTCCTCAATCAAACTCAATTATTCCAGTTAGGTTTTGACCCACTCGTCATCATAAATCTCTGCTTCCACAATGACTTGAAGAGAAGGAATTTCAACTTTTATAGGAATGACTGTTTTTGTCCCACACACCAATAAATATGGAGTTACCCCTGTTGAAGTGCGAACAGTAGTGCGATAACCTAATAATGCAAACGGCAACTTCTTATGCCATTGTCTAGACCCTTGTACCATTTTTTGCAGTATCTTCTTGATATTCTTATTGGCGGCTTCCACTGCTCCATTAGCCTTTGGACGATATGGAGTGGAATTTCGGTGGGTGATCTTAAACTGTTGACACACTTCTTGCATCAAATGTCTATTGAGATTGGCAGCATTTTCTGTAACGATCATCTTTGAAATTCCAAACCTACAAATGATGTTGGCATGAATGAAATCTACCACCGCCTTCTTTGTCACTGACTTAAAAGTTACTACTTCTACCCACTTTGTGAAGTAATCAATGGACACCAAAATAAATCTATGCCCATTTGACGCTTTCGACTCAATCGGCCCCATCACGTCCATCCCCCAAGCTACAAAGGCCATGACGCGAACATCGCGTGCAACTCCACAGGAGGGTAATGTATCAAATCACCGTGTACCTGACATTGATGACATTTCCGAACAAAATAAATAGAATCCCGCTCCATAGTAAACCAATAATAACCTTCTCGAAATATCTTCTTTGACAAGACATAACCATTTATATGCGGCCTGCATACTCTAGAGTGTATTTCAACCATAATCGTCAATGTTTCTCTTGCATCTACACACCTCAAAAGTCCCAAATCCGGGGTTCTCTTATATAAGATTCCCTCACTTAAGAAAAATCCACTAGCCAAATGCCTAATAGTCCTCTTTTGATCACTGGTAGCGTGTGTTGGGTATTCTCCTGAATGAATATATAGCTTGATATCAAAGAACCAAGGTTCTCCATCGAGCTCTTCTTTAACCACATTACAGTAAGCATACTGATCACAACACTGTATATGCACTGGATCGATGTAGGCTTTATTAGGATGTTGGAGCATTGAAGACAGAGTGGCTAAAGCATCAACAATCTTATTATGAATCCTTGGAATATGCGTAAATTTTACTGACACAAACCATTGACATAGCTCCTGTAATCATTGTCGATATGATATGAGCTTTAAATCTCGCGTCTCCCAATCACCTTGAATTTAATGGACGAGCAAATGTAAATCCCCCAACACTAATAGTTCCTGGACTCCCATATCAACAACTAACCTCAAACCAAGAATACACGCTTCGTATTCCGCCATATTATTGGTACCATGAAATCAAAGTTGCGCTGTTACCGAGAAATGTTGCCCCACCTTAGAGATAAGAACTGCACCTATTTTGACTTCTTTCATGTTGATAGCTCCATCAAAGAACAACTTCCAACCTGGATCAGCATCTATAATGACTTTATCGACACACAACACTTCTTCATTAGGAAAATATGTCTTTAATGGCTCATACTCTTCATCAGTGGGATTCTCAGCAAGACGATCTTACAAGGCTTGGGCTTTCATGACGATTTGAGTCACATACACAATGTCGAACTCAGTGAAAAATATTTTCCACTTTACTAATTGACCTGTCGGCATAGGCTTTTGAAAGATATACTTCAAAGGATCCATGTGGGAGATGAGATAAGTAGTGTAGGATGAGAGATAATGCTTCAAATTCTAACCCAAGTTAGGGCACAACACATCCTTTCAAGAAGAGTATACCTGGCCTCATGTGCGGTGACTTCTTGCTAAGATAATAAATAGCCTACTCCTTTTTGCCTGTGACATCATGTTGACCCAGGACACAACCGAAAGAATTGTCCATGACTGATAAATATAAGATCAAAGCCCTACCAGGCTCCGGTGGTACCAGTACGAGCTGATTTGACAAGTATCTTTTGATTTTATTAAACGCTTCTTGACATTCTTCAGTTCATTCTGCCACAACACTCTTTTTCAACAACTTGAATATGGTCTCACAAGTGTTTGTGCGTTGAGCAATAAACCTGCTGATGTAGTCAGTCTACCAAGTAAACTCATTACCTCCGTCCTATTCTTAGGCAAGGGAAAATCCTGGATGGCTTTGATTTTTGAAGGATCCAATTTAATTTCCCAACGGCTGACTACAAACCCTAACGGCTTTCCATACGGAACTCCAAATACATTTTTTGTCGGGTTGAGCTTGAGATTATCCCTGTTGTCACGCCTCAAATCCCATTGGGGTGGACCGGCACCCGTAACCGAGGAGGCTCGGAAGAACCAGCTCATAACCTTATACTTCCCATGCATACCTCTATGACAACCCGAAATTTGGACAACATCATGTCGCATATAAAAGGAAATAATCACCTGTATAAGATCGAGCACACATATATATTTATATCTAATACTTGGTCGTTTGAGCCATCACGTCTATTAACAAAACACCACATTGACTGTACATTAGGTCTACAAAGCCTCTAGATAATACACAGAGTTTAACTAAGGTCGGGACACACCCCGTCATATAACTAACTTCTATATAATACCAAAAGTGACTGGATATGACACAGAAAACCCCGAAGCAAACTGGAGCTCACCAAAAGCAGATGGATATCCTGGCTCCTACTTGTGCAGTGTATGAGTTGAGGTACCTGTGCCTACAACATGAAGTGCAGGTCCCCCGTGGGGGACGTCAGTACAAAATATGTACTGAGTATGTAAAGCTGTAGATAATCACATATGATATAGGAGCTCAATAGAAATTAGAAACAAGTGAATAATTCATAATAGGAGTGGACCACACTTACTAGAACTTGTGACAACCTGTACCTTGTATTTATTCAATCACTTTACCTTCGTTCTTATCATCTTTGTAATCATTATTGTACTGTACTGTGACCATTAGGCTGCCTCCAGTACATATCAACTGGGATTGACCCATGATAGGCTTATGCCCCTGGGATACCACCCATAAACACATAAATAGGTATCGACCCATGATAGGCTTATGCCCCTAGGATACCACCCAAAAATAGAGAACTTCCATCACTTAGTTCAACTAATCTTTGAGATTGTTATTTGGGTCGCCACCACATTTTTAATACTTTGAAACAATAATACATCAATAAGATACATATAAATAGACCATCAATGCAATAACAATGATTTAAGAACTCATTGGCACATCAATAAAGTGTTTTAGAGTCATCAATGCCATAACAATAAAGTAGGAACTTATTGGTATATCAATGAAATATTTTGGAGTCATTAATAGCACATGGATCTTGTTTGAGTAATCGGATACCTTCTGACATTTATTAGTGCAATAAACATGTAAGATTTGGAAAACAAGTAAGTGTTGGAATGTCTTGACATCTTGTAGGGTGGAAACAAGTTTATTGGTAACGTAGGACATCATACAAAACCTTTATGGATCACATGTTATTGAATAACTTTAGAAACTTTCTTAATAGAACAATTGTTCACTTTTATGCCAAAGATATGGTTTAGAGTATGCTTTGCATACCTGACTGTCAACCTTCAATACTAGTCCCAAATGGGCTTCCCGTCTTTTTGGATTACTTATCTACAATGAACATATATAGCAATCTAGTATTAGCAACCAAACATCACAATTCAATTATTTGAATTCACCAAACTAGTGGTTAAGTAGTAAGCCTTAATTACACCATAAAGGGTGTCACTTTAACCCTCTTATACTCCAATTACATTCACATGCCATGCATATTCATACAACATCCTCCAATATCAAGTTTGGATTCACTTATCCTTCCAACCAATCCATTAAACCAAATTGAGCCATAGACATAAATAATCATCAATTCAATAGTATATCACCATATACACCTTCTATAACTCAATTAACATATCCACCTTCCACAATTCAACACAACCAAACCATGCAAAATAGTCCATAACCCTATTTCCATCACTTTTTAATAACAACCAATATATATAATCCTCTATCACACATATACATATGGAAAAGAACAAAGGCAAACAATATTCATACCTTAAAATTCACCTCTTGATTATGCAATCCTATTTGCACAAATAATAGGTGTCGTTCGAAGCTCTCGAGATGAAAAATGTAATTATCGGATTACTTTGGAATTTCTATGGTTGAATCAAAAGTAATTTAAAGGTCAAATTTGGCTAGGGTTTGTTCTTTCTCAATGATTGATGATGAAAATGAGTTTTTGAACTCATATTCATGTATATATACACATATTCCCGTCCATAATATAATAGTAAATGACCAAAATGCCTTTAAAATTTAAATAATGTCAAATCTGTCCTTTGGTGGACTGTTTTGACAAGCTAAAGTAGATCGACCATAACTCTTTGCTCCGATATCAGATTTGGGTAAAATTGGTATAGTTGGAAGGATAATTCAAAGGGCTTTCATTTCATATAAAGTAGTCCACCCAGTTCGTCCTGTACAAGGAGTTATGGATGTTTGAAGGTAACCCTAAAAATCTGTTTTGATAGGCTGAAGTAAAACGTGTATAACTCCTTCCTCAAACGTTGGATTTGGATGAAACTAATTGAATTAGAAAGAAGACTCAAATATATTTGTTTTCATAGGTCACAGCTCTCCCAGTTCATTATATTAAGAGATTTATGATTTTTTGAAGTTGACCCAAAAATTCGGCTGGCCTCAGTAGTTTGTGTGCAGGAAATTTTCCTGCACATTCTCACAGTTTTATAGTTTCAAATGTGCTTGATGATATCCGAAACCTATTCATTTTTAGAAATCTTTATATCATTGAAAATCTTATTAAATAAACTTCACATGGAACCATCAATGGGAAATTATGGTATAAATAAAATAAAAAATTAATTCGATATAAATAAGACCAATACACGTACTTGACTATGACAATACACGTACTTGAATATGGGGTGTTACACCTGCGAAGCCTTTCGAAGAACTTTCTTAGATCTTTAACATGGTCATCTTGACTCTTTGATTTTATAATCACATTATCTACATAGACTTCAATCTCCTTATGCATCATATCATGAAACATGGTAGTCATGGACCTTATGTACGTTGCTCTAGCATTCTTCAAACCAAACGGCATCGCTCGATAATAATAAGTTCCCTATGGTGTGATAAAAGATGTCTTTTCTGCATCATCATCATCTATAATAATCTGGTGGTATCCGGCATAGCAATCCACAAAAGAGGTAACCTCATTTTTAGCGCAATTGTCCAGCAAAGAATGGATGTTGGGCAGCGAAAAATCATCTTTCGGACTTGCTCTGTTCAAATCACGGTAATCAACATATACTTGAATTTTTCCATCTTTCTTTGGGAAAGAAACAACATTAGATAACCACATAGGATAACGAGCCACTCGAATGACTTTGGCTTCAAGTTGTTTCATGATTTACTCTTTAATTTTGATACTTACATCAGTTTTAAACTTCCTCAACTTCTGTTTCACAGGGGGGAATGTAGGATCAGTGGGCAATTTATAGGACAACAATTCGGTGCTTAGACCAGGCATATCATCATAAGACCATGCAAAAACATCTTTGTAATCAATTAATGCTTGAATTATTCCATCTTTTAGCCATGGCAAAGAATGTACACTGATTTTACTTTCCCTAACATCTTCTTGATTCCCTAGATTTATTGGCTCAGTTTCATTCAAATTGAGATTCGGTTTGCCTTTAAACTATTCCAACTCTTTGCTTATTTCTTGTAGTGTCTCTTCTTCATCATATTCCCCCTCCTGTTTCCTTATATCTTGATTAGTTTGGATTTTAAGATCAGGATAAAAATTCCGCATGCATGTCATGTCATTAGAATCAACATAAAGAGAACTGTATAAAGAAAAGGATGAAAACAAAATATATTAGACACAAAATAAAAGGACATTGCATTTCATTAAAAAGGGAAAGATAGGATGGTTTAAACACAAATGACAACAGAATGTAAACAAGCTAAATTCTGAATTACAACCCTGGAATGACTCAGATAAATAAAAATAAAATCAAAATGAACTACCAAAACTCCCTCCTGACGGGGAGAGGATTGACTTCCCAATTGTTGAGCTAGACCTCAGGACCTATGAACAGCACATCTGCCTTACTGGTACCCTCTCCTATTTCAACCATGTCAATATCAATCAACAGGCTCTGGAAGTCACTAACCAATTCATCTTCAAATTCTAAAGGTTTCGTGACATCTCTCTTGACAAATGATTCCCTGAGTAGCGGCATTGGGCGAGGGAGTGACCATGTTTCCTTTTTCCTACCCTTGGCCCTCTTCAAATATTCAGCTGTAGGTTCAAATCCCAGACCAAAAGTGCCCATGTTCTCTCTCAGACATATGGCATGAATGATACCGTGTAAATATATTCCCAAACCCTTCCCTGGCACAAATCTTTATTTCAAAAGCTTACTCACCATCATAATAGAAGCTGAAGACAATTGTGGTCCTAGGATAACCTGTCCTTAAAGGATACGATCTACTGGTACAACATCAAAAGTTTGATAGACAAATGTCTCTTATACATTGTTGGCTTCAATAAGGGACAAGGGAGAATCTTCGTAGGCGGACAAATCCCCTTCACCATGAATAACCACTTCTTTCCTATCATGCTCAAACTTGATCATTTGGTAAAATGTAGATGCCACTACCTTGTCCTTGTGAATCTACGGTCTTCCCAACAACAGATTGTAAGAGAAGTCTATATTCAATACTTGAAACTCTATGGAAAACTCAACAGGACCTATAATCAACATTAGTTCTATTTCGCCAATGGAGTTTGATTTTGCACCATCGAAAGCCCTGACACATACATTGTTGGGCCTGATCCTCTCAGCACCAATATTAAACTTTTGCAATGTAGAAATAGGATAGATAGTTTCACATGAACCTCCATCAATCATGACATGAGTGACGTAGAAATCTTCGCACTTCACCATAATGTAAAGACCCCAGTTATGCCCCGTAGCTTCAACAGGTAACTCATGGTCAGAGAAGCTAATCCGATTGACCTCAAAGATTTTTCCAACCATTTTCTCAAGATGATTTACTATAATATCCCTAGGAACATATGCTTCATTTAATACCTTAAGTATAATATCATGATGTTCCTTAGAATGCAACAACAAAGATAAGATGGAAATTTGAGCAGGGGTTTTCTTCAACTTATCTATTATTGAATACTCTGGCAACTTCATCTTTTTCAAAAATTCTTCGGCTTTTTCTTTGGTGATAGGCTTTTTGATAGACAAAGGTCCACTCATAATTGGCTTGGACTTTCTTAAACTTTCAGGCATAAAGAGTCTTCCTGACCGAGTCAAAACCCCTACCTCATCTACATCTTTCACTATTTCCTTTCCCTGATAGGTCATCACAGTCCGCTCATAGTTCCATGGAACCTTTTTCATATCAACTATCGAAGGTTGGGACACCAGTTTGATGATAATAAGAGCCGAAAGTGCTCCTTTCACTGTTAATATAGGCTTACATGGAGCTCCTATTACTATCAACTTAGGCTTGTCCTAACTTAAACCAACGACTACTCTGACTCCTTTCACTGTGATCACGGGTTTCTTTGTGCTTTCTTGGAATTTAGGTTTTCCCATTCCTTCCTGGCTTAATGACATTGCTTTCAATGAATCAGCTACGTTCACCCATTTTTCCTCATTGGTATTCATCTTGACAATAGGCTTATAACACCTTGATGACTCTTTCCCATCATATATCAATTCTAATATATTGGTTTCAGCATGGGTTGGTAGCAGATTCTGGTTAATGTTTGGAACCTCCAGGGCCTGGACCAGCATTTGATTTGTGTCAATTAAATCTTGGATAGCTCTCTTTAAATGCTAGCATTTCTGGATATCGGGCCTGGCATGTCAAAATAGTACACACACCCTAAAGAATAATTGAGATTCCTCGGAGGTGGATTTATAAGCCTTCCTTGAATTGGGCTTAAGACCTTGATCTTTCTCAACCTATTAAACAAGTTAGCATATGACTCCCTAAGAGGTGTGAACTAATTTTTGACCACCTTTTCCTTTTTGTACTCGGGCTTGGGTTGGAAACCTGGTCTAGAGGGGTTTTGGTAATTTGGAGGAGCTAATGGACGATTTTGTGGAGCTTGGGTGCACCATTGCGGGTAAAAAAGGGTTTGGGCATATGGTTGCATGCTATATACTAGGTAAGAAGGGGGTGGAATGGCATATGGTAGGTTTTGTGAAGGGTAGTAATGGTGGGGAGAAATATATGAAGCTTGGACATAGGCTTGGGCTTGGGATTAGGGATAGGGGCGAGACGGTCTTTTAGGATAGGAATGGGGTCCAGCAATAATGGTCGCCACTTTCTCTTTCTTCTTTTTACCTCCGAATGTGGCAGATCCACCTTGAATCACTTGTGTGGTGGCTTTTAACGCGAAAAACTCACTATTCGGCCAGTCTTGATTCCATCCTCTATTATCTCTCCCATTTTGAGGACTTTAATAAAAGACTTTCCTATTGCCGGAAGTAAATGTTGAAAATAGGTCTCATTCTGTGCCTGAATGAAGACCTCTACCAGCTTACCCTCCTTTATTGAAGGCTTTACACTGGCGGCCTGTTCACGCCACCTTATCGCGTATTCCCTAAAGCCTTCGGTGTTATTCTTCTTCATGTTGACCAAGGATTTTTTACTAGGAATCATGTCGACATTATACTAAAAATATTGCATAAACTCGGAAGCTAAGTCATCCCAGCTGTTCCACTTATCGATATCTTGATCGACAAATAATTCTGAAGCCATATCGGAAATACTCGCCAGAAAAAGCCATAAGCAACTCTTTTTTCCCCCTGCAGCCATTAATTAGTTGTAATAACGTCTCAAGTATGCCACGGGATCACCGTTTCCAGCATACTTCTCGAACTTAGGCATTTTAAAATCGAGGGGAAGGTTGACGTCTGGGAACATGCAAAGATCTTTATAGGAAACACTCTTATAACCTCCGGTTCCTTGCAGATTCCTCATGGCCTGTTCCAAACTTTTCAATTTCCGTGCTATGACTTCCTGTTGCTCTATTGCGACAAGTTTCTCCATATCAAATGGAAATCCAGGTGGATTAGCATACCCATACGGTTCATTCATTCTCAAAGTAGGCTCCGGGGCATAATACTGACTATCTGGAACTTTCAATACTGGTTCACTGGCAGAATAAGAAAGCACTATTGTCGGACGCACAACATATATAGGAGCTTCAGGTGGTGGCGGATCCACAAACACAGGTGCTGTCGATGGCGTTGGCTGAGTCACGGGCCTTGGTTAAGGAACTGCCAGGGGAATACTATAAGTACCAGGGTAATATTGTCGCGGAGTGAATCCTGGTGCGTGCTTCGGTAACTCAATAGGAACAGAGAATTATACCTGAGAGAGTGGTGGGCAATTGGGGATATTCCCAAGATCTTCAAGGAGTGGAGGAGGAGGCATGCCACTAGCCCATGCTCGGTGCAGATCTAGCAATTATTGTCTAAGTCTCAATACCTCATCATTGCGTTCTGAACTTTCTTCCCTGGGATCCTGATCTGGGTCAATGAGTGAATTTCCAATCTCCCTACTAGCTATGGCAAGCTTCGCTTTTGATCTAGTAAATTACGGGTGACTAACTAGAGTGCTGCAAACCAACCACTTATCTGAAATAACATGCTCATCAAAGACAAAACCCATTAGGATTAGGTCACACAACAAGAATGGGAATCACATTTGTAAAATTATCCTAGATTCATGCATATTTCTACCAACCTTTCAGGGTAGCAAGGTCATTTTAACATTATCCCGATCTTTTTCCTACACCCATTTACTTCTTTACTTCAATCACAGCTCTTTTTTTTTCCACCATCACTTCTGTCATCTCTCGCGTCAGTCCCTTTTTTTATCCTTTTTCCCTTCTCTCATTATTTTTCTTTCTTTTCCTTCTCGCTGTCTACCTTCTTTTTATCATTCCCAGCATAGTGCTTTTCTTTCCATTGTTCATTCTTATTCTCTTCCTTCTTTACTTTAGGTTGTTGCCTATCTTGGAGATAACAAGTCTTTATGGCTTTTTCTTTTCTTTAAAATAGGAAAAATAATGAAACAAAATGATTAGATCAAACCCAAAAGTAGGTTGTCTACGTATCATGTTGTACATGAATCAAATCTTGCGTAGTTCGGGATGTATATGCATAAACATCATATAATCAAAGGATTTTTGTTGTTTTTTTTCACAAAAAACAAAAAAAAAAAAACAAAAGAAAGATGTGACATCATAACTGTAACACCCCATAAATTTTTTCGTACACTTATCGCGATTATATGGAGTTCTAAAGACTTGCGTATGGGTTAAATTAAGTTTATGGTGTTCAGAAGTATCCCGTCAATAGTTGTATGTGTAGGTATTGGAATAATCTTTCCAACGATATAAAGTTTGCCCAAAACAGAGTAGTATTTCATATAAGCGAGCACATTCGAAATTTCAAAACGGTGGCCGGGAAGCCTGTGAACAGTAATTCTGCAGGAAAATTTCTGCAGCTAGGCACTCCAACTTGAGACGATCATAAATCCTTGTACAAAAAGAACTGTGTGAGCTGCTATATATAGACGAAAAGCTACGAGAGTCTTCTTTCCGATGAAATTGGTTTCATCAAAATCCAACATCGGAGTAAGGAGTTATAATCGTTTTACTTCAGCCTCTCAAAACAGATTTTTTGTGAACAGTAAATTAGCAGGAAAATACTGAGGCCTGCCAGTTTTTGGGTCAACTTTGAACGATCATAACTTCCTCAATATAATGAACTGGGCGATATACCATATATCAAAAGAAAGATATTTGAGTCTCCTTTCTAATGCAATTGGTTTCATCCAAATCCAACATCTGAGTAAGGAGTTATACTCGATTTACTTCAGCCTGTCAAAACTGTCCACTGGGGACAGATTCGGGATTTATTTCAATTTTTAGGGTACAATGGTCATTTTCTATTTGGACGAAAATTGGTCTTAAAAACCTGCACTTAGCCTCAATTTTATCAGATTTTATCCAAATTTTAGGAAAGGTGAAAACCCTATCCAATTTCAACCTCAAATATTTTGTGATTCAACCGTAGAAAATTCAAATTGGTTCCGTAGTTGTGTTCACCATCTCGGAAGCTTCAAGAAGCACCCCATGGTTATGTAAGGAGGATCCTAAATACAAGAGTTCATTGTTAAGGTATGAATATTGTTTATTCTTGATTCTTATCCATGAATAAGTATTGATAAAGGATTATGAGTATTGTCTTGATGTTGGAAGATAACTAGAAACGTAGTTATGAATTGTTGTGTATAAATTGTTAGTAGTAAATTATGGAAGTTGTTGTATTGGATTATGGAGGATGAATTGTGGTGATATATCATTATATTAGTGGTTGTATGCCTAGTGATCATGTTGGTATTGGATGGTGATTAAGAACGGAAATAAGGCTAAGAGTGATGTTGAGAGATATTTCATGAAAATGCATGATATGTGAATGTAATAAGAGTATAAGAGGATGTATGTAGTACTCTTATTGATGAGCTAAAGGATTACTTCCTAGACATTATTTGGTGAAGTTAATACCTAAATGGTAAGGTTTGGTTGCTAATACTAGTTTGCCACAAATGACTTATTGTAGATAAGTGTTCGAAGAGTACGGGAAGTCACTTGTATTGAAGTGGTTATATCAAGGTATGTAAGACATACTCTATCTATTCTTTGGCATGAATAATGACCCATGGCACTCTCAAGTAAGCTTCCAACATTGTCCTACGACACATGACACATAATAACATCATATGATCTTCGACACTACCTATTGAACTTGGTTTCACTTTTAAGATGTCCGGCTAGTCAAAAACGTCCATATACTATTGTTGACTCCGAAATGGTTTAATGAGGTATCCATGATTCTCTACTTCATCTTCATGATACTGATTACCTATTTACATATTTTTCCTATTGAGGTATCATGGTTTCAAGGACCATAAAGTGTGACCACAAAGTAACCAATCTCAAAGATTAATTGAATTAAGAAATGGAATGTCTGTATTTTAAATTGATAATATGATGTATTGTATTAGTACCACTGATCAGTTGGCCATTGTATTATAAAGATTATGTATATATATGCTATTCCAGGGGTGGTCCCTGATGTATTGTATTAGTACCACTGATCAGTTGGCCATTGTATGACATATGTTATGTATTGATAAGTATTACGGGAAGTAATGATATGAAAGTAATGTGCAGGTATCCCATCAGTTCTTTTAAGTGTGGTCTACTCATACTGTTTATTCACTGGTATCTGGGTTCTGTTGATCTTTTGTATCTCATGTTGATACTCCCTGCCTTACATACTCAGTACATATTTTCGTACTGACGTCCCTCACGGGGGACCTGCATTCATGCCTGCAGGAACAGGTACTTCAGGTCGTACACCTCCGCAGTAAGAGCCAGGACATTCTATTGTTAGTAGTGAGCTCCAGTTGTTTCGGGGCATCCCAAGTCGTCTCTATATGTACCTTTGGTATTTGTATAAAAGTCTTTTGTGGGCGGGAGTTCGTCCCGACCCTAACTCAGTTGTGTATCTATGTAGAGGCTTTTGTAGACATATTGTACATCCATAGGAGTGTTTGGTTGATAGACGTGATGGCTCTGACGGCCAATTACTGTTCATATATATATTTATGCGTGTCTGCTGGGTTGATACAGGTACTGTTTTCTTCTATTTACAATGAAGTGTTGCCCAAATTTCTAATTTTCATAAGTAATGTAAATGTGAAAGTATAGGTTATGAACGGGTTCTCCCGGGCCTCCTCGGCTACGGGTGCCAGTCCGCTCCAATGGGATTTGGGGTGTGACAGAAGTGGTATCAGAGCGGTTCGTCCTAGTGAGTCTACAAAGCCGTGTCTACGTAGAATCTCGTTTATCGGTGTGTTGTGCACCACATCTATAAACAGGAGGCTATTGGACATTTAGGGATTGTTTCCACTCTTCATTTCTTAGATCGTGCAATAGATCCCATATTAGAGATAAAGTCATAATCAATCGCTTAATCCAATTGTTTCTTTTTTAATTTATTATTGACGATGCCGGTTACAAGGAGAAAGAATAAGTGAAATTCTAATGGGTCTATTGAAAGGTACAAAACTCATCTTGTTGCAAAAAGGTTTTCACCAGGTTGAAGGCTATGATTTTTCTGAAACATTCAGCCTAGTTGTAAAACCAGCGACAATTCACATTATTCTCCCATTGGCAGTCAATGGTCCCTACATCAGTTAGGTGTTCAAACTGCCTTTTTACATGGCGATCTCGTTGAAGATGTGTTCATGGATCCACCTCCGGGGTTCGCTCATCCACAATTTCCTCATTATGTCTGCAAACTCCATAAATCATTCTATGGTCTCAAGCATGCTCCAAGGGCCTGGTAAACCAAGCTTCTCCAATTTTTGGTGTCCCTTGAATTTTATCCTTCAAAGACGGATGTTTCATTGTTTATCTACAACTCAGGTGGTATTCGAAACTTACATTTTCGAATAATAAAATAAAGATAAAGCTATTTGTGCACACGTTAAGGATAGGGCACTAAATTCTCTCGGCGCACAATAGCAGGATTGCAATTGTGGCCAACGGAACAGTGGCTCGACGCCGGAAAACTAATCTACAGACATCAGCGCACACTATGGAACTTTGTGGCAAAACCCCTGATTTTGATGCATGATGAGGGATATTATATGTTCAACTTTGGAGATCGAGATCAGGTACTTCGGTCAGGACCTTAATATTTCAATAACAAGCCATTGATCCTAAAGGAGTGGGAGATGGACTTTACGTTTGATTAGCAAGTGTTGAGCACTATCCCCATATGGGTGAAATTCCCTGGGTTGCCCGTAGGTTACTGGTCAACTGAAGTCTTAAGCAAGATGGCTAGTGCAGTGGGTAAACCACTATACACGGACAAATTTACCGAGAAGTCGGAGCAAATTTCTTATGCACGAACTGTTATAGAGGTGGACATCTCCCAGCCACTTCCTGAGATAATTACGGTTGAAACACCAACAGGGCCTTGGGACCAACCTGTTACTTATGATTTGGTACCCAAATTCTGCAATAATTGTGTTATGTGTGGGCATGAGGACCATGAGTGCTGGTGCAACAAAGATGCTGAAGATGAGCCTGTGCAGCAGAAAACGGGGAGTAACCAAAAATCGAAGGAAATACAACAGGAGGAGGAAGACCAAGCAAGTTTGGATCTCTACGCCTTGATCCCAATCCAGTAGATGTGCAGTGCGTTCAGGGTAATATATCCCTGGAGGTGGGGGTGATACCTCAGGTGCCTAAAACTGTGGAGGGGGGAATGAACACAAGCAACAGACTGCATATACAACACAGTTGGACAGGACCAACCTACCAAACGCTGTAGGAAGCAAGTAGTGGAAGACACTGGTAGAATGGGACAAAGAGGTGAAGCTAGCGGTTCTTCACCACATTGGTACAATCCTCCATGATTTTATCCACCTGGAATATAAGGGGCCTGAACCAGGCCCACAAGCAAAAAGAGTTGAAACGTTTGCTTGTAAAGAATAAGATTGATGTTCTAGGTTGTGTCGAAACTAAAGTAAAGGAACCTAATATGAAACAAGTGTTGAAGAGGGTAGCAAATGGATGTAATATGGCTTGCAATTATTCCCCTGAATGGGCGAATCTGGCTTATCTGGAAAACCTCTGTGAAAATCAATGTTCTAAAAGTGTCTGACCAGTTTATCCATTGCTTAGTTGAGAACATCGGATCCCAAAGTTCCACGTATCTCACAGTCATCTGTGCTATGGAGGAGATTAGTAAAAGGGAGGAGTTATGGTCTGAATTACTACAACACACACTGATGCCTTCTAATCCATGGGTATTGTGTGGTGATTTCAACAATGTCTTACATTCAGAGGATCGGATGGGAACTCCAACCACTGCTGCTGAAACTCAAGGCTTTCAAAATCTGATTGACGTTCTACAATTTACACCCTTGAGATCAAAAGGCTGGCAATTCACTTGGTGCAACAAGCAGGAGGGGTCCAACAGGGTCTATGGCAAGATTGATTGGGCATTAGGAAATTATGATTGGATTCAGATTGGACATGTCGAAGATGAGTTTCTAAATCTGATCACACACCTATTTTATTTTAATTAGAGTGTGCCAGTCTGCAAAATTGCATCCTAAGCCATTTGGATTTTTCACTAATGTGATGGCACATCCTACATTTCATGATACTATTCAGCAGGCTTGGAACCAGGGTGGTGCTGCTATTAATGTGGAGAAAACTAAAACTGGTTAGGGATTCTCTCAAAGATATAAATTCTTATATGGCCTCCTATATGCAAAAAAATCCAGTTAGCAAGAAAAACTTGAATTTGTACAGTTCCGGCTACAAGGAAACCTCACTTGTCAAATACTTATGAATCAAGAGAAATAACTAGTGGAGGACATTGAAAAGTGGACTGCAGGTGATGAGACAAAAAGCTAGAGCCACATGGATTGAATGTGGTGACTCAAATACCAAATACTTCCATGCCCAATGGAAGCTTAGAGTCACTCATAATGCAATTGTTTCAATTTATACAGAATCAGGTGAAAAACTTACTAACCCCAAGATGGTAGAGGAAGAATTTATTGTTGTGTTTGCTAGTTTAATGGGGGATAAAATCTCCATGGCTTCGTCACCTGAGAAAAACCATGTCCTTCTACTTATATGGGGTTCATGTTGACATATATACCGATCATAAGAGCCTGTAATATATCTTCAGTCAGAAAGATCTAAACTTGAGGCAGCGGAGATGGCTTGAATTGTTGAAAGATTATGATGTTGATATCTTGTATCATCCAGGGAAAGCGAATGTGGTAGCGGATGCACTGAGTCGTAAGTCTAAAATGGCATCTATAGAAAAGCAGGGGATGATTAAGGATCTTCACCAACTAGCTAATTTGGGAGTTCGACTTCTCGAAACTCCAGATGAAGAAGTTATTGTATGTAATGCAGCGGAATCTTCATTAATAGCTGAAGTGAAAGAGAAGCAGTATGCAGATCCAATTTTATTGCAGCTTAAGGAGGATGTGCAGAGTGGCATGACAAAGGCATTTGAGCCTACGCGAGAAGGAGTGCTTCAGTGTCAGAATTGTTTATGTGTACCTGATGTAGTTGAGCTAAGAAAGAGAATTATGACAAAAGCACACTGTTCAAGGTATTCCATCCATCCAGGGTCGACTAAGATGTATCAAGATTTGAAAGCAATATATTGGTGGAATGACATGAAGAGGAATATTGCCGAATTTGTAGCTGAATGTCCGAATTGTCAAAGAGTCAAAGTAGAACACCAGAAACCCGGTGGTTACATGCAATGTATAGATCTTCCCGTCTGGAAGTGGGACAAGATAAATATGGATTTCATCATGGGTTTGCCTCGTACATATCGGAAGTTTGATTCCATATGGGTGATCATTGATAGGCTTACCAAATCTGCACACTTCTTACCAGTTAAGACAACTTATACGGCGGAAGAGTATGCGAAGTTGTATATTAAGGAGATCATTCGGTTACACGGAGTTCCAATTTCCATTATATCTGATCGAGGAGCCCAATTTACCGCGAATTTCTGGAAGTCTTTTCAAAGGAGTTTGGGGACACAAGTAAATCTAAGTACGGCTTTTCATCCTCAAACGGACGGACAAGCGGAACATACCATCCAGACACTTGAAGATATGCTACGAGCATGTGTATTAGATTTCAAAGGCAACTGGGATGATCACCTACCTCTTATCGAGTTTGCCTACAATAATAACTATCATTCAAGTATCAAAATGGCACCATATGAAGCATTGTATGGAAGAAAGTGTAGATCGCCAATAGGATGATTTGAAGCAGGTGATGCGGTCTTATTTTGACCGGATCTTGTTTATCAAGCAATGGAGAAGGTTAAAGTGATCCAGCAACGGCTTGCAACAGCTCAAAGCAGACACAACTCTTATGTGGATGTTAGAAGAAGAGGACTTGAGTTTTCTATCAGCGATTGGGTATTCTTGAAAGTATCACCAATGAAAGGAGTGATGAGGTTTGGCAAGAAAGGAAAGTTAAGTCCACGATACATAGGTCCGTATAAGATCATTAAAAGATTTGGACAAGTTGCTTATAAGTTAGAGCTACCCCAAGAGCTCTCAGCAGTTCATCCCGTATTTCATGTTTCGATGCTTCGCAAGTACATCGGAGATCCATCGCACATCACTACTATGGAAGATGTACAAATTACAAAAGATCTCACTTTTGAAGAAATGCCTATTGCTATTCTTGATTGCCAAATTAAAAAGATAAGGAATAAAGAGATAGCATCGGTAAAAGTACTTTGGAGGAATCAACAAGTTGAGGAGATCACATGGGAAGCCGAGGAAGCGATGAAGATTAAGTACCCTTACTTATTCAACGATGAGGAGGAAGTTCATGAGACGGAAGAAGAACAATAACAAGTAAGTGTTTGTTTTTATGCAAGGATGTTATGATGATGAATATATTAATTGTAAGCTTGGACATGTCTTAATTGAGTAACTATACTAACATTCGAGGACGAATGTTCTTAAGGGGGGGATAATGTAACACCCCGTAAATTTTTTCGTACACTTATCGCGATTATATGGAGTCCTAAAGACTTGCGTATGGGTTAAATTAAGTTTATGGTGTTCAGAAGTATCCCGTCAATAGTTGTATGTGTAGGTATTGGAATAATCTTTCCAACGATATAAAGTTTGCCCAAAACAGAGTAGTATTTCATATAAGCGAGCACATTCGAAATTTCAAAACGGTGGCCGGGAAGCCTGTGAACAGTAATTCTGCAGGAAAATTTCTGCAGCTAGGCACTCCAACTTGAGACGATCATAACTCCTTGTACAAAAAGAACTGTGTGGGCTGCTATATATAGACGAAAAGCTACGAGAGTCTTCTTTCCGATGAAATTGGTTTCATCAAAATCCAACATCGGAGTAAGGAGTTATAATCGTTTTACTTCAGCCTCTCAAAACAGATTTTTTGTGAACAGTAAATTAGCAGGAAAATACTGAGGCCTGCCAGTTTTTGGGTCAACTTTGAACGATCATAACTTCCTCAATATAATGAACTGGGCGATATACCATATATCAAAAGAAAGATCTTTGAGTCTCCTTTCTAATGCAATTGGTTTCATCCAAATCCAACATCTGAGTAAGGAGTTATACTCGATTTACTTCAGCCTGTCAAAACTATCCACTGGGGACAGATTCGGGATTTATTTCAATTTTTAGGGTACAATGGTCATTTTCTATTTGGACGAAAATTGGTCTTAAAAACCTGCACTTAGCCTCAATTTTATCAGATTTTATCCAAATTTTAGGAAAGGTGAAAACCCTATCCAATTTCAACCTCAAATATTTTGTGATTCAACCGTAGAAAATTTAAATTGGTTCCGTAGTTGTGTTCACCATCTCGGAAGCTTCAAGAAGCACCCCATGGTTATGTAAGGAGGATCCTAAATACAAGAGTTCATTGTTAAGGTATGAATATTGTTTATTCTTGATTCTTATCCATGAATAAGTATTGATAAAGGATTATGAGTATTGTCTTGATGTTGGAAGATAACTAGAAACATAGTTATGAATTGTTGTGTATAAATTGTTAGTAGTAAATTATGAAAGTTGCTGTATTGGATTATGGAGGATGAATTGTGGTGATAAATCATTATATTAGTGGTTGTATGCCTAGTGATCATGTTGGTATTGGAATCGACTCAAACAACACATTAACTCATGCCCTAGTTTTTCGTCGACTGGGTGACTCTAAAAGTTTTATTTTGTTAGACCGAGCCCGAAATAGGGCAACCTACGTATCTCACTCCCGAGAGAGAAGAATCAGGTTGCACGTAGTTCCATCAGCTTGCTCTTTGTTTTGGTTTAAAATTTTTCTTTTTTTTTCTAGTATTTTCATACTTACTTTTTCTCTTTTTCTGGACACTATATTATTATTATTATTATTATTATTTAATTTTTTTTTACTTTATTTTGATTCCAAAAGAGGGTTATGAAAGAAAAATAAAACAAAGCTGAAATGGGGTAAAGAAAGGGTGACACAATGTTTGGATAGCAGAATGAAATGCCTTCATCATATCAACCTTCAAGAATGCAAGTACTAAACATGCTATAGAACCAACAAAGGATAAAATATCATACGTAATATCTTTTGACCGCATCAGCATTGATAGCCATCTCTGCCATTTTGCCTTCAGTATCTGTCAAATACAAGGCCCCTTTGGGCAATGCTTTCTTCACAATAAAGGAACCTTGCCAATTTGGGGAGAATTGCCTTTTGCAAGGATACGCTTCAATACCAACTGACCAACTTTAAAATGTCTGGGTCGTACCTTTTTGTCATACGCTCGAGCTATTTTCTTCTGATATAATTGGCCATGACATACCGACGTTAGCCTTTTTTTCTCAATCAAACTCAATTGCTTCAGTCAGGTTTTGACCCACTCGTCATCATCAATCTCTACTTGTACAATAACTCGAAGAGAGGGAATTTCAAATTCTATAGGAATGACTGCTTCTGTCCCATACACCAATAAATATGGAGATGCCTCTATTGAAGTGCGAACAGTAGTGTGATAACCTGACAATGTAAGCAACAACTTCTTATGCCATTTTCTAGACCCTTGTACTATTTTTTGTAGTATCTTCTTGCTATTCTTATTGGTGGCTTCCACTATGCCATTATCCTTTGGACGATATGGAGTTGAATTTTGGTGGGCGATCTTAAACTATTAACACACTTCTTGCATCAAATGACTATTGAGATTGGCAGCATTGTCTGTAATGATCATCTTGGAATTCCATCCTATAAATGATGTTGACATGAACAAAATATACCACCGCCTTCTTTTTCACTGACTTAAAAGTTACTGCTTCTACCCACTTTGTGAAGTAATCAATGGCCACCAAAATAAATCTATGCCCATTTGACGCTTTCAGCTCAATCGGCCCCATCACGTCCAGCCCCCAAGCTACAAAAGGCCATAGAGCTGACATCGTGTGCAACTCCATAGGAGGGGAATGTATCAGATCACCATGTACCAAACATTGATGACATTTCTGAACAAAACGAATAGAATCCCGCTCAATAGTAAGCCAATAACAACCTGCTCAAAGTATATTCTTTGACAAGACATAACCATTCATATATGGCCCACATACTCCAGAGTGTATTTCAACCATGATAGTCGAGGATTCTCTTGCATTTACACACCTCAAAAGTCCCAGATCTGGGGTTCTCTTATATAAGATTCCCCCACTTAAGAAAAAGCCACTAGCCAAATGCCTAATAGTCCCCTTTTGATCACTGGTAGCATGTGTTAGGTATTCTTCTGACTGAATGTATTGCTTTATATCAAAGAAACAAGGTTCTCTATTGAGCTCTTCCTCAACCGCATTAAAGTAAGCATGCTAATCATGACTCTATATATGCACTGGATCGATGTAGGCTTTATCAGGATGCTGGAGCATTGAAGACAGAGTGGCTAAAGCATAAGCAATCTCATTATGAATCCTTGGAATATGCCTAAATTTTACTGACACAAATCGTTGACATATCTCCTGTAAGCATTGTCGATACAATATGAGCTTCAAATCTCGTGTCTCCCAATCACCTTGAATTTTATGGATGAGTAAATCTGAATCCTCCAACACTAATAATTCTTGGACTCCCATATCAACAGCTAACCTCAAACCAAGAATGCACGCTTCGTATTCCGCCATATTATTGGTATAAAAAATCAAAGTTGCACTGTTATCGAAAAATATTGCCCTACCTTAGAGATAAGAACTACACCTATTCTAACTCCTTTCATGTTGACAGCTCCATCGAAGAACAACTTCCAACCTGGATCAGCATTTATAATGACTTCATCAACACACAACACTTCTTCATCAGGAAAATACGTCTTTAATGGCTCGTACTATTCATCAATGGGATTCTCAGCGAGATGATCTACCAAGGCTTGGGCTTTCATGGTTGTTTGAGTCACATACATAATGTCGAACTCAGTGAGAAATATTTGCCACTTTGCCAATCGACCTATTGGCATAGGCTTTTAAAATATATACTTTAAAGGAACCATGCAGAAGATGAGATAAGTAGTGTAGGATGAGAGATAATGCTTCAACTTCTATGCTACCTAAGTTAGGGCACAACACGTCCTTTCAAGAAGAGTATACCTGGCCTTATGTGGTGAACGTTTTGCTAAGATAATAAATAGCCTGCTCCTTTTTGCCTGTGACATCATGTTGACCCAGGACACAACCAAAAGAATTGTCCATGACTAATAAATATAAGATCAAAGGCCTGCCAGGCTCTGGTGGTACCAGCACGGGCGGATTTGATAAGTATCTTTTGATTCTATCGAAAGTTTCTTGACATTCTTCAGTCCATTCTACCACCACACTCTTTTTTAGCAACTTGAATATGGGCTCACAAGTGGTTGTGAGTTGAGCAATAAACCCTGCTGATATAGTTCAGTCTACCAAGTAAACTCATCACCTCTATCCGATTCTTAGGTGGGGGCAAATCCTGGATGGCTTTGATTTTTGAAGGATCTAATTCAATTCCCCGACGGCTAACTACAAACCCCAGCAGCTTTCTAGACGGAACTCCAAATACATATTTAGCCGGGTTGAGCTTGAGATTATACTTGCGAAGCCTTTCGAAGAACTTTCTTAGATCTTTAACATGGTCAGCCTGACTCTTTGATTTTATAATCACATCATCTATATAGACTTTAATCTCTTTATGCATCATATCATGAAACATGGTAGTCATGGCCCCTGTGTACGTTACTCCAGTATTCTTCAAACCAAATGGCATCACTCGATAACAATAAGTCCCCCATGGTGTGATAAAAGATGTCTTTTTTGCATCATCATCATCTATAATGATCTGGTGGTATCCAGCATAGCAATCCACAAAAAAGGTAACCTCATGTTTAGCGTAATTGTCTAGCAAAATATGGATGCTGGGTAGCGAAAAATCATCATTCGTACTTGCTCTATTCAAATCATGGTAATCAACACATACTTGAATTTTGCCATCTTTCTTTAGGATAGGAACAACATTATATAACCACATAGGATAATGAGCCACTCGAATGACTTTTGCTTCAAGTTGTTTCATGATTTCCTCTTTGATTTCGATACTTACATCAGTTTTAAACTTCCTCAACTTCTATTTCATAGGGGGAATGCAGGATCAGTGGGAAATTTATGGGCCACTAATTCGGTGTTTATACCTGGTATATCATCATAAGACCATGCAAAAACATCCTTGTAATCAATTAATGCTTGAATTATTCCATCTTTTAGCCGTGGAAAAGCATGTACACTGATTTTAGTTTCTCTAACATCTTCTTGATTCCCTAGATTTATTGGCTCAGTTTCATTAAAATTGAGGTTCGGTTTTCCTTCAAACTGTTCTAACTCTTTGCTTATATTCCCCCTCTTGTTTCCTTATATCTTGATTAGTTTGGATTTTAAGATCAGGCTGAAAATTCTGCATGCATGTCATTTCATTAGAATCAGCAAAAAGAGAATTGTATAAAGAAAAGGACGCAAACAAAATATATTAGACACAAAATAAGGGGACATTGCATTTCATTAAAAAGGAAAAAATAGGTGGGTTTAAACACAAATGACAACAGAATGTAAACAAGCTAAATTCTAAATTACAACCCTGGAATGACTCGAATAAATAGAAAGAAAAACAAAATGCACTACCAAAACTCCCTCCTGACGAGGAGAGGAGTGACTTCCCAATTGTTGAGCTGGACCTCAGTACCTATGAACAGCATATCCACCTTACTGGTACCCTCTCCTGTTTCAACCATCTCAACATCAATCAGTAGATTCTGGAAGTTACCAACCAATTTAGCTTAAAATTTTACAGGTTTCGTGACATCGCTCTTAACAAATAATTCCCTGAGTAGCGGCATTGGGCAAGGGAGTGACCATGTTTCCTTATTCCTACCCTTGGCCTTCTTCAAATCTTCAGCTGTAGGTTCAAATCCCAGACCAAAAGTGCCCATGTTCTCTCTCAAACATATGGGACGAACGATACAGTACAGAGACATTCCCAAACCCTTCCCTAGCACAAATCTATATTTCAAAAGCTCACTCGCCATCATAATAGAAGTGGAAGACAATTGTGGTCCCGGGATAACTTGTCCTTCAAGGATATGATCTACTGGCACTGCATCAAAAGTTTGATAGACAAATGTCTCTTCTACATTGTTGGCTTCACTAAGGTACAAGGGAGAATCTTCGTAGGTGGACAAATCCCCTTCACCATGAATAACCACTTCTTGCCTATCATGCTCAAACTTGATTATTTGGTGCAATGTAAATGCCACCGTCTTGGCCTTGTGAATCCACGGTCTTCCCAACAACAGATTGTAAGAGAAGTCTATATTCAATACTTGAAAATCTATGGCAAAATCAACAGGCCCTATAATCAACATTAGTTATATTTCTCCAATGGAGTTTGATTTTGCACCATCGAAAGACCTGATACATACATTGTTAGGCCTAATCCTTTCAGCACCAATATTAAACTTTTGCAAAATATAAATAGGGAAGATATTTGAACTTGAACCTCTGTCAATCATGACATGAGTGACGTATAAATCTTTATACTTCACCGCAATGTAAAGACACCAGTTATACCCCATACCTTCAACGGGCAACTCATCGTCAGAGAAGCTGATCCGATTGACCTCAAAGCTTTTTCCAACTATTTTCTCAAGCTGATTTACTGTAATATCCCTAGGAACATATGCTTCATTTAATACCTTCAGTATAATATCACAATGTTCCTTGGAATACAACAACAAAGATAAGATGGAAATTTGAGCAGGGGTTTTCTTCAATTGATCTATTATTGAATACTCTGGCAACTTTATCTTTTTCAAAAATTCTTCGACTTCTTTTTCGGTGATAGGTTTTTTGATACACGAAGGTCCACTCACAATTGGCTTGGACTTCCTTAAACTTTCAGGCATGAAGCATCTTCCTGACCGAGTCAAACCCCCTACCTCATCTACATCTTCCACTACTTCCTTTACCTGATAGGTCATCATAGTCCGCACATAGTTTCAAGAAACCTTTTTTGTATCAACTATCAGAGATTGGGTCACCAATTTGATGATAATAGGCGTCGTAAGTGCTCTTTTCGCTATCAATATAGGCTTACACGGAGCTTCTATCAACATTTACTTAGGCTTGTCCTGACTTAAACCAACTTCTCTGACTTCTTTCATTGTGATCATGGGTTTCTTTGTGCTTTCTTGGAATTTATCTTTTCCCATTCCTTCCTGGCTTAATGACATTGCTTTCAATGAATCAGCTACGTTCACCGATTTTTCCTCATTGGTCTTTATCTTGACAATAGGCTTATAACACCTTGACGACTCTTTCCCATCATATATCAATTATAATATATTGGTTTCAACATGGATTGATAGCGAATTTTGGTTAATGTTTGGAACCTCCGAGGCTTGGACCAGCATTTGATTTGTGTCAATTAAATCTTGGATAGCTTTCTTAAATGACAACATTTCTCGATATCGTAGCCTGTCATGTCAGAACAGTATGCACACCCTAAAGAATAATCAAGATTCCTCAGAGGTGGATTTGTAAGCCTTCTTTGAATTGGGCTTAAGACCTTCATCTTTCTCAACCTATCAAACAAGCCAGCATATGACTCCCCAAGAGGTCTGAACTAATTTTTGACCGTCTTCTCTTTCTTGTACTCGGGACTGGGTTAGAAATTGGGTCTAGAGGGGTTTTGGTAATTTGGAGGATCTGATGAATGATTTTGTGGAGCTTGTATGGGATATTGCGGGTAAGAAAGGGTTTGGGCATATGGTTGTACGCTATATACTGGGTACAAAGGAGGTGGAATGACATATGGTAGGCTTTGTGGAGGGTAGTAATGGTAGGGAGGAATATATGGAGCTTGGACATAGGCTTAGGCTTGGGATTGGGGATAGGGGCGAGGCGGTCTTTTTGGAAAGGAATGGTGTCCAACAACAATGGTCGCCATGTCCTCTTTCTTCTTTTTACCTCCAAATGCGCCAGATCCACCTTGAATCGCTTGTGTGGTGGCTTTTAATGCGGCAAAACTCACTATTCAACCGGTCTTGATTCCGTCCTCTATCATCTCTCCCATTTTGAGGAATTCAATAAAAGACTTTCCCATTGTTGGAAGTAAATATTGAAAATAGATCTCATTTTATGCCTGAATGAAGACCTCTACCAGCTTACCCTCCTTCATTGGAAGCTTTACTGTGGCAGCCTGTTCACACCACCTTATCCCATATTCCCTAAAGCCTTCAGTGTTTTTCTTCTTCATGTTGACCAAGGATTTTTCGTCAGGAACCAGGTTAACATTATACTGAAAATGGGCACAAACTCATAAGCTAAGTCATCCTATTTGTTCCACTTGTCGATAGCTTGATCGACAAACCATTCTGAAGCCAGATCATAAAAACTCTCACAAAAAAAGCCATAAAAAACTCTTACCTCCCCCCTGCAGCCCTCAATTAGTTGCAATAATGTCTCAAGTATGCCACGGGATCACCGTGTCCAGCATACTTCTCAAACTTGGGCATTTTAAAATTGAGGAGAAGGTTGACGTCTAGGAACATGCAAATATCTTTATAGGAAACACTTTTATAACCTCCGGTTCCTTGCAGATTCCTCATGGCCTGTTCCAAACTTTTCAATTTTTGCACTACGACCTCCTGTTTCTTTGTTGCGATAGGTTTCTCCATATCAAATGGAAATACAGGTGGCTAAGCGTACCCATACGATTCATTCATTCTCAAAGTAGGCTCCTAGGCATAATGCTGACTATCTGAAACTTTCAATACTGGCTTACTAGCAGACCGAGGAAGCACTATTGTCGGACGCACCGCATATATAGGAGCTTCAGGTGGTGGCGGAGCCACAAACACAGGTGCTATCGGTGGCGCTGGCTGAGTCACAGGCCTTGGTTGAGGAACTGCCAGGGGCACACTAGAAGTAACCGGGTAATATTGCCGCGAAGTGAATCCAGGTGCATGCTTCGGTGACTCAATGGGAACAGAGAATTACACCTGAGAGAGCGGTGGGCAATTGGGGATATTCCCAAGATCTTCAAGGAGTGGAGGAGGAGGCATGCCACTAGCCCATGCTCGGTGCAGATCTAGCAATTGTTGTCTAAGTCTCAATACCTCATCATTGCGTTATGAACTTTCTTCCTGGGATCCTGATCTAGGTCAATGAGTGAATTTTCAATCTTCCTACTAGCCATGGCAAGCTTCACTTTTGATCTAATAAAGTACGGGTGACTAGCCAGAGTGTTGCAAGCCAACCACTTATCCGAAAGAACATGCTCATCAAAGACAAAACCTATTAGGATTAGGCCACATTAACAAGCATGGGAATCACATTTGTAAAATTGTCCTAGATTCATGCGTATTTCAACCAACCTTTAAGGGTAGCAAGGTCATTTTAACATCCCGATCTTTTTCCTACACCCATTTGCTTCTTTACTCCAATCACACCTCTTTTTTTCCCACCATCACTTCTCTCATCTCTCATGTCAGTCCTTTTTTTATCCTTTTTTCCTTCTCTCATTATTTTTCATTCTTTTCCTCTCTCGTTATCTACCTTCTTTTTATCATTTTTTATGGCTTTTGCTTTTCTTTAAAATAGGAAAAATAATGAAACAAAATGATTAGATCAAACCCAAAAGTAGATTGCCTACATATCATGTTGTACATGAATCAGATCTTGAGTAGTTGGGGATGCATATGTATAAACATCACATACTTAAAGGTTTTTTTTTCACGAAAAATGAAAACAAACAAACAAAAGAAAGATGTAAGATCACAACATTTTGAAGAAAGAAACAACAAAAACATATAACGAAATTAAGACAACCTCAATACTAATCAACAAAGACTGAATGACATTCTAGACTAACATGAGAACATACATAATTCTCCTAATAAGGACTCCAAAGTTAAAGAAAACTTGACACCGACTTAACAAAGACACAATACTACAAATGGCAGAAAAGTAAAGGACTCAAACTAAACAAAAGATAGGAAATGCTCCTTCAAACTGGGGCTCTGCATGATGACCCTGGCTGAGATGGACCTGCTTGTGAAGTTCTCTTTCTCCCATTCAAACTATGTATCATGTCTTGTAAGGACCCTTTGATATATTTGGGAAGATTCCTCTGGCACGTATTCCTGTCGCTTGAGGAGTACACTTGAAAATACTGTTTTTACATCCCTCCACAGTTTTGAGCAACCTAATAACTGAACTCTTAGTGCCTCTACTTGGGCCCCCGTCCCTTCATCCAGATGGTCGCCAACTATGTATTCATCTTGTATCCTCCCTCTAAGCTGCACTGGTAATGGTATACTGACACCCTAAGAAATAGATTGTAACCAGATTCTATATTCTTGAGTGTATCCGGGATTATCTAAACTTTCCCTGAGAGTATCTATGCCCTGTCATGTTGCATTACTCCAGAATTGCTCATACTTGATCTCTCCCCTGGCTTTATCCCTAAAGTACTCCACATCCTGATGAAAGTCCACTATCGGCAGAACGTCTTGCAGTCTACCCAATTGATGTATTATCCTAAGAGGAGTGTATGGTCAGGTACAATTAAGCCAAAACAAAACTAGGTGGGGTTGTATGCTAGATCCAACCAAGTTTACTTTCGATCGGAACCAATAGATAGGTCCATAAGATATTGCTATCTGTTCTTGATTCAAGAAACTCAACCTAAGCGTCGACTTCTATAAGCAATGAGAATTTAGCAAAACCTATTCTATGTTCTATGGTTTCCACTCGACTAGGCAGACAATTGTCAATCACATCAAATTTAAGCAAAGAAGGGGCGCGCAAATGCTCTATCATCCATAGTTGTAACACTAGGTTGCTCCCCTCAAAAAATCGCATACCCCCTTTTATCTCGGTCAAAGCTTTGTATATTTCCACCAAGATCAGAGGAACGATAGTGACCTTGTCTCCTTTATCCTTTTTAACTAAGGCCATCGCTACAGATTGCAACCGAGTATTAATACGCCTATCTTCCAAAGGGGAATACCAAAGTGCCTAACAGAACAAAGTCAAAGACTTCAAGGCGATGTTTCTCCCAATTCTTCTTAGTTGTATAAAATTCATCCCAAAAATAATCAAAACCATCTAAGAGGCCAAATTGAGCATATAAGTAATCGAAAGAGATCTAAGATTGGTTAAGGCAACCCAGATAGTCATTAACTTTTAACCCAAAATAGTGAAGAAACCTATTGGGAGAATGACACCGCGCTCGAATCATCATTTTTTAAATGTAGGACAATTTAAATAAACCAGATATCTCCGCTAGGGTATGTGTCATTTCATAACTTCTAAACCTAAAAACTAGACAAGTTGGATCACAAAAAGTCAATGCAGCCTCAATCAAGTTTGGACGGGTCATGATAGACAAGAGAAGTGAGAGTGCCTAGTTCTTTTTATAACTCATGCCTTTCAGAGTAGTTGAACGTGCCCCACCACTTGATTAATTTTTTGCACACTTTAGAAACCATTAGGACTTTAGACCTTGGAGGCAAATTCATCCTGTAACAACACACAAGGCTTATGATTTAACAATTGATAAAAGGGGAGAAGTTCCCGACCCTCTGGATTTTGACAAAGATAGGTTATCATGAAGAAACAAACCACTTTAGACTCAGATTAAAACAAATGGTACCACTAAGTGCAGTCAGCCCACTTGGCCAAGATTAACCAACGACTCTAGACAAGACTAAAAAGGGGGAGACCCTATTCTAGGAATAAAATAGTGACCAAAATAAAATTTACCGGACCCACCGAGCGTTTCCTACATATCCCGCCCCGAAGGATGAGAATTAGGTACACGTAGTTCATCTAGCTAGGAAAATTAAGGATTAAATGACAAACTAAACCCTGAATTGAGAGACACGATGAAAGACAGACGAATAAAATCTTTTTTGGGGTTTTAATTAGAAACTAACACCAACAACTATGAAAGAAAAATCTTTTTGATATTTTCGTTATATAAAAATGTACAAAGCTCCTACAGAAAGAAAAAACAAATATTTTTGGAGTTTTCGAATTGTGAATACTCACTAAAGAAATAAAAGGAAAATCTTTTTAACGTTTTTTATTTTTTGGAAAATTAGTGCAAAAGTAAAAAAAAACACATTTTGTTTTAAATTGTGAAAAACAAAAGTCATAAAGAACCCTAAAAACTACCAAAATTTCTTTTTTCTTTCTTTTTTTTTCAACAATTTCTTGCCTACACACTTTGTTTCTAACTCATTCTTTTGCCTAAATCAGTCTATCAAATGACCTCGTTACCCTCAAAGATGCAACATTTAGCACGTAGGGATGCTTCAGAGGTGAGTCTCCTACAAAAGGACACGTGGGTCCCGCTAGATATCAATATGATACAAATAAGCATAACCTAAAGGCTGACCTACGCTGGGCTTTACTAACAAGGCTGTTCAGAGGAGTGTATGGTCAATAGTGGTTGCACTAACTTTCCACCCACTCCATACCAGCCGACGGATCCCCTCCTAAAAATAAGGGTGACTCAACTATAGGTCGTGTATACAGCGTGTACTACAGAACTTGTTACAAAAAGAATTAACTCGGGTTTTGCAAATGATGCCAGATATAAAGCGGAACACATAAGAGAAAAACTATAAACACGTAGCACGTAAACACTCCATAATCATAAACAAATAAAAATAATAACACAAACAATGTCTATATACTCATAATGTCAAAACTAAGCCGATATAACTCCAAAAATAAGCAGAGTCGCCAGAGCTGTCACACCCCTTTTTTAACTCCAAAAAAAGAATTGATTTTAAGTTTTGAAAGGGTTTTTATTATTAAGTGACAAAAGAAAACGATTTGTTTCGAGGAAGGATTGTTTTTACATTCGAAATCAGAGTTGTCACTTGGTATAATCAGGTGTGCCAAGTCACTATTGAAAAATCCTTTTCAAAAACCATTTGACTCTTTAAAAACTGGTTTGCGAACAAAGATTCCAACTAAGGAATTCTATTGACCGAGGTAAAGGTGTTAGGCACCCCTTGATCCCGTGGTTTGACTACGGTCGCTTGGTAGAGCGTATCGGCTAGTTTGACACTACAAACGTACAAACCACAAAGAAAAACATAAAGCAATCAAACAAACAAACCAAACAAGACGAATCAAAGTATAGTGTGCAATCAATTATATAGTCCAAAAATAAAAAATGCGAAAGTAAATCCTATCTAATCTATACTAATCCTAACTACGCTCCCAGGCTTTACCCGACGCCTCGAGACTTCATCAAGAACGTCTTCCATCAACATAGTACGTCGGGGAATTCCCCAATGAATAAATACAATATGCCTCGGGGCATTCCCCGAATAAATGAGTATAGTTTTTGAATTAAATATGATAAACTAGAAACAAACATTCATACACACATTCCAACATTCCACCATGTTTCAAACATCATTGCTAAATTTATCTACCCGAACCTAAACATCTTTTGCCTATCCAATTCAACCTACCATGATACTATCAACGATCGACATCAACAATGAATCAAAATTACTATAATATTGACTCTTTCAATTTACGATCCCCACCCCCAAATTCCTTTTTAATACAAACCCAAATTCATATTATCATCACCTTTATACCAATGAGATCAATTATTCAATAGCAAAAAAAAAACATCAAATATCACCCAAATCAACCAACAAAATCGCACAAGACATCGAATCACATCCACAATCATATTGAAATTAAAATAAAGGGAGAAAGGAGAGAATTGGAGCTCAAATGAAGCTTTCGAATTCAAATAAGAGAAATAGAAGCCCGTCCAAAAACCTTGAAGAACCCAAACGAGATCTCAATCCTCTGAATTAGCTGGGTAATAGTCCAAGAATGCAAATAACTCTAATTTCTACTTTCCGGATCCGTCAAGGAACTGCCAGCAAATCAATGACCAAATTCCGATTTGAACAAAATAGATATAAGAATAGAATCAATGAACGACCGAGCCCAAATACCAAAGTATAGCTCACACAAAATAAAACCCGCGTGGACCAACGAGTACCAGGACTAAAATTTCAAAAAAAAGAAAATAATAAAAACCCACGATACCGGAGCTCTGGTGAGCTTGGCGGCAAGATGATGGAAAAGGGATTGGATTCCAAGAAACCCAGTACTTTCCAGATATATTTCTCTCAATCTCGATCTCTCTCTTTGCGACTCTCTCTCGCAACTTCAGCTTGTATCTCCTCTCCGAAACTCCATCTCCCTTGAACTCTATCGTCTGTGTGCGTATGGTGAGGTTTTAGTGTGTTTCTGATTTTGGCATAGGGAAGAGAGGTCAGTGTATATGTTGATATTGGTCCTCGAAAATTGGAGAAGGACCCGTGTATGTATGCTCAGTGGAGAGTATGTTCAGTGAAAAAAATATGAATGGGTACTTTTTTTTCTTTTCAGAAGGATGATGATCATCCCCCCCCCTTAGTGTGTATTCTTTATATATATATATATATATATATATATATATATATATATATATATATATATATATATATATATATATATATATATATATATATATATATATATCATAAAGTGAAAAGAAATAAAATGGTTCCTTTTTTTCTCTTTCTTGGAAGTTTCCTCTAAGTATATTTTCTTTGTGGCCAAGAAAAGGGAGGGGTCACGTGGGGTAGGGGTATGGGGTGGTTAGGTGAGAAGTGAGGTGTTATTTTTTAATTTGAGGAATAAGGGTTAGGTGTCTATTTTTGATTGGGTGAGTTGTTGGAATCTTTAAGATAAGACAAAATTAGTTAGGGTTTGTTATTTGGATAAAAACAAAAGGCAATAAATAAGTAAAAGATGAGGTGGTTATTCTTTTGTTTTTCTTGAAGAAAATTATAAGATGGGATCAAAGTGCGTGATAACGGAGTAAGGATTATTTTCGACAGGACAAAATTACGTGTCTACAAGTCTACGAAACCAGTTCAGATTCTAGGTAAGGGTTCAAGTTATTCCGAAGGGAAGGGGCTAGGCATCCTTTAAAATCCACAAATGTGGTACCCGGCTAGACTAAATTTATCAAAGAGGGGGAGGTATAAATATTTAAATAATATAAAGTTGTATGTGTATTAAATATATAAATAAATTTATAGTTATAAAAATATGTACAAAAGTATGTATAAAAATATAAAGATTTCATGTAAAAGGAAAAAATATTTTTTGTAACGTACAAAAAAAGAAAAGTATCTTTTATATACTAAAAATAAAAATTATTTTTAATCAAAAATCACAAAGGAAAATATAAATTCATTTTTTAAAAGAGAGCTATGTAATATGTGAATGTGAATTAATTGATTAACTTAATTATTTTATAAAAATATAAACAGCCTAAGTTTTGCCTAAAATTGATGAAATTATGTAAATAAAGAATATCTCCACCCGGCACCCAAAAAGTAAAATTTTCACAATTTTTATTGTTATTTGTACAAGTGTGGGAATATAAAATATAATATAAAATTTAAGGGCCCATTTGACTGCAACTCCCGACGAGTATTTCAAAATAACCTGTATAATCACTTAAAAAAAGAATGTTAGTAACAAATAAAAAATAATCAAAATAAATTGAATAAGTATGTATGCGTATAAATATTTAAAAATATATTTTTTGATAAAAAGTGGGCTCAGATAATGTCATGACTGCGAAATGGTTGCTCAATTAATTGGTCATCCTAAATCGTCTTGCAACGAAGTGGTTGCTCAATTAATTGGCCGTCCTAAATCGTCTTGCCAAGATATGAATTGTAAAATCTTGTGTTTTTATAAATTTTTATCATCGATCAAAATATTAATTACGTATTTGTATATGTTGAATCCTCTTTGGTTTACGGAGGCCTCAAATTAATAATAATTTTTCATCGGCCAAAATGTGTATTATCTTATTCTTTATCAGTGTAATAAATAAATACAGCGGAGAAATCCCACTGTAGAGAATAATAATATGATAAGCAACTTAAAATAAATATCATTTGCAATATAAAACAAATGTCATTTCCAATATAAAACAAATGTCATTATCACCAAACAATAGTATTCTGGCCTACAAAACACATCATGAGAACAATTGAGAACAATAATATGATAAGCAAATAAGAGAAGAAAACCATTTTTTAGATCTAGTGTGTAAGGGAGGTAACACCGGAGAAATCTCCATGGTTTCTGGTGTGACAGTGTAAAAGATAAGGAGGCAGCAGCGGCTAGAAGACGGTGGTGGTGTTACTGTGGCACTGACAGTGGCGGCTCATGGCTATTTCGAGACTCGTCCGCCGGCGATTAACTCCGGCATGACGCGGCAAAAAGGGAAAAGAGAGTGGAGGGCGCTGGTGAGTTTTTGATGGCTAGAGGTTTGGTAAAGAACCGTTGGTCAAAGATGACCAACGGTGATGGGGGCTTTGCCGGATACAGAAGAGAGGGGAGTGTAGGGGCGGCGCTGGTGGACAGCTCGCCGGATCTGGGACAGTGAAGGAGAAAGGGAGAGAATTGTGAGGGAGAAGGAGATGAAAATGATGATTCTCTCTGTAGTGTACTTGCGTGTGTATATGTATATGGATATATGTAGTGCATGTGTGTATTGTTGTGTTGTGTCCTATATCTGTGGTGTGTTTTGAAGAGAAAAATAGAAAAATAGAATAAATAAAATATGATTGTGTATTTATGAATATGTGTGTGGGTTTGCAAAGGAAAAAATGTTTATGAGTTGTAAAAAATAAATATATGTGTATTTTGAAAGAGAGGAAAAGATGAAAAAAAAAATGTGTCCGCCCACAACCTATTTATACAAAAAATTGAGCACCTCTTTTATCCAATAGATAAAGGGGTGTCCTCTCTTTTTATAATAGAACACCCTTAGGTCCTTGATAACGCTCAATCTACAGCTCTCGTAGGAGTGTAAAGCGGTCGTTAGCAAATATAGAACCCAACCTGGGTTGGGTATCGATCCCTCAGGGAATAGCTTGGTCAACAAGTAAGCAAAAGTTACTAGACTTTTGATGCAAGTCTCGAACAAGGGGGGATTCTTGTCGTGCAAGTAATGTAAACAAAGTAATAAGGAAAAACTGAAAATAGCAAAGTAAAAAGAGGAAGAATGTTACGTAAGTTGTAAACAATGAGAATTGAGGCGTTGGGGTTATGTCCACCTTCTGATTTATACGTCTCTATTGGCTATGAGTGTAGAATTCAGACATGCATGTGCTTATAGAGAATTGTATTCGATGGTAAATCCAGGCGTCTTTCGACCTATTCGAGGATTATTTCACTTTAACTCTTTCGAGCTTAAAGCGTGTCTAATGGTACGAATTTTCCAAGAGGTTAATCCAGTTACGGCACTAACTTTTTAATAGGGGATGGGACCCTACTACCTTGGCACTGTCTCTTTTCCAGACAAATAACCTTTCTTTCGAACAAGTTAAATGTTATACTGGCGTATTCTTGTGTTTGCAACCACATAGAATTTAGATTAAGATGAAGAGAATAATGATATAAGCAGCATACGTGTCACGAACTCACAAACTCATAGCAATAGATAGTATCTCATTCGGCTTCCATAACCCCAACAGAGAAGTTTAGTTACCCATGAGTGCGAAGGAGATCACGATTGACATTGTTGTTATACCACAATATTGATTAATTTCGTGTAGCTCAAGTGGTAGGCGTTTAGGCGTGAATTCCTAGGCAAAGTACGATTCTCTTGTTGCAGAGATTAAGAATAGATGAATAGAAGAAGAAAAATAGAATTAATGGGAAGATTAGAAGAGTTGGAAGAGTAGAAAAGATGAATAGTTGAAGAATGAATAAAAATCTCTAGCATGATAGGGTATTTATAATACTCATATCCTAATCCTACTAAGCTAATGAAATATCTAACCAAATCCTATTAAGCTAATGAAATACTTAACCCAATTGTACTAGGTTAATGTATCATTATCCAAATCCACTTAAGTTATTGCTAGTCCCCAAAGTCTTCAGAAATGTTGTTTTAGCCCGAGACAGGTTTTCCATGTATCACTTTTGGTCCTTTAGGCATCCAAGCTCCCTTTCCTTCCTTCGTGAGCTTTCTTTGGCGTCAAGTAAGCCATAAAATGCTGAATTCTGCATCATTTATACCTGAAACTTTGCTAATCATGTTCGTTAGCTCACTTATAGGAAAAAGGACTAAAAGTGCATGAAATATATAATTTGTTCTCAAAACATGGCACAAATATGGGCAAAATATAGTGATATAGGCGTGTAAATTCGCCTATCATCAACACCCCAAACTTGCAGCTTTGTTCGTCCTCGAACAAAATATCATGTCCCTCTAAACATCACTTAGGGTTTCACAGCAACAACACAAAATATTCGTCAAGACAAGCACAACAATTATTAACAAAGAGTAGCTTTCCGATCATTAGTAGAAACAGTTTAACCTCTAGCATAGACTCGTGATGGTGATCAACTCATAATCAAAAGTTAAGGCACAAAGAATCATACACAACTATCCAAAACTCATCAACCATGTGTGTCTCACAATATATTACCCATAATCACTCACAAGTATTGTATTTTTTTTTCAAACATGGGTATCAAAATATCCTTGCCCTCACTCTCACAAAGAATTCATATGTTGCAACTGATGACCATAGGCTTGCCCTTAGTGTAATACTCCACTAAATGTCAGAATGCTAAGATTAGGATCAAATAGGTCTTTTGATGGTTGTAATGTAGGCTAAGGGACGGGTAGGACTATTTTGGCCAGAAATAGTGACTAAGTTCCTAAGCACTTTAGTACATCACATTAAGTCATTAACACTTTTTCTTTCAAACAACCTTTCTACGTTTTTTTTTCTCCCACCCTTATTCTCCTCTTTTGTTTTTCAATTTTTAAGCATAACTCACTTTTCAGTTTTCTTTTCCTTTTTCTTTTCATAACATACCTTTTATGATAGCACTTCTTTTTCATAGCAATTTCAAGCACCACTGCCTTCTGAAGCATCATACTTACCCAATTTCCTCTTATTTTGTCACATGACTTTACACTTTAAAGTACTTAAGAATTTGGATCAAATTATGGTCTTGAAAAAATGGGTTAGGCTTACATATGAGGTTGTCAAAGAAATAGGCTAAAGGCTCAAAAGGGTTTAACTAGGATGATGTCCATGGGTAGTTAAAACAAAGGTAAACAGGTACAGGTTGCCAAAGAAATGCTTAAATCATCTCCTAAACTTACACTCCTTATTTTCGCTTTACATACATACCAGGCAAGTTCTAGCATCAGCCACAAACATAGAATATACTATTAATCCCGCACACACAAGGCACATGGTCGACTTTATTGGAAGTAATATAGACTCTCGACCCAACAAGTGAAGGAATTGAACCACACAATATCACATAATGAGTCACAACTAGAGCCTAAACGTCTCAATAGTCACAATTATAGCACATACCCTTGTTATAATCTCATGCTGCCTATTAGAATGATTTCATGCGACGCAAATTTTACGACTAAAAAAATTAACCTAAACTAAAAAACAAAAAAATGACACAAATAAAACAAAGTAAACAAACATAGATGCAAATAGAGAAGTATAGCATAGATTCAAATACCACCACCCCACACTTATACGGGACACTGCCCTCAGTGGAAAATAAATATGAAGAACCTGGTCAGTCAGACTCTTCCTCAATGTCGGGGGTCATACCCTCTTCGTCGGAATCATCATAAGAGTCGTCGTCAGAGTTCTCCTCCTCGTCGGAGTCTGGCAAGCGTCGATCCTCATCGGTCAGCACATCATCGTCTAGAGGTTCCTCAAAGTATATACCTACTCCACACATCTCCCATGCATGCATGTTCATTGAATAGCCATGATCCAGCTGTTGGAGCTCTGCAGCAGTTGGAACACGTCCACCACTCATCATTATAAATCGTGTCATGCCATAAAGATGATGGAAGAAACTCTCATCACGAGCATGTCTCTCCACATTAGTAAGGTTGACGCCATGTGTTGTTTCAGCATCTTTGACCTTTGTGATGTCAACCTTCTTCGGGTTATGTGGGAGTTTGTGATCAGCTGGTTCCTCTTCGATATACTCCTTCCGCAAGATTGCTGTCAACAGATTACCAAAAGTGAAGTAGGACCTTTTGTGGAGTCTGGCCTTCCGCATTGTAGAGCGAATGATTGCCCCAATGTTTATAGGGACATTCGTCATCAAAGCATAGAGAAAACACACTCTATCTCTTGATATTTTGGTGTACTGAGTCCCAGGAATAAGGCATGAGTTGACAATACGCAACCAGATTTTTGCTTCCCTATTCAATGGAGCATAGGGGAAGGTGTTGTGTCGTCCGGTGTCTTTTTGTCTGCTCCACCTTTCCATGGATCTACTTCCACAAAGTGTGTGTCGTATTTCTCTATAAGGAGGTCTACTGTACAGCTCTTTGAATGGTGCTGGATCGACCGAAGGTAAGCCAAGAAAGGAGTTGATCCATTCTGCGTTGAGCTGTAAAACTTGGCCCCGAATGTTGACTTCGCTGCCCATGACCAGTTGGCGTAAAATTCCCTTGTCAAATCAATATTACATTCTCCCATGTCGTGGAAGATAAAATCCAGATTCAATGCCATGATTTTTGCCAACATACGCGGCTCCTTCTTCGCTAGGGTGTCCTTGTTGATCAAGTCGACATGAACATATTTTCTTTCCTTGTTGTTCCTATACCATTCTTTGGCTTCCTCCTCAAGAACCCATTTTATTCCAAACATTCAGAGGGGTAATTGCATTGAGGATGATTCTTCTTGGTCCTTGCGACCTCTCTTCTTGCCCTTTTGGGATGTGGTAGCATTATCTTATCTCGCTTTAGGTGCCATTGTTCCTGAGATTGAAACGATATTTCATGTAAGCATCACTTAACGGAAACAATCTATAAACAAGCCATCGGGGTACCACCCCACACTTAGGTTTGTTGATACAAATCAGTGAAGTGAAGGTGGTCGACTACTTAGACTTCGTCGACATACGTTTGAGGAGCTATATTCCGACGAGAAAATCTGCGATGTATCACGTCTTGCAACCATTGTACTACTTTCATGTTAGGTATAACAATACTACTACATAGGGGTTACATCATGGTATAGTTTCTTTCAACAAGCACAACCGCCTATGTCGGTAGGCAACTATAAATCTTATCCCGATGAACGGGATAGTCTAACATGTAAGTATCCAAGTACCAAGCTTAAGCAATGTTCATAACCATATCAATTCCGCAAATAGTATAACAATGCTATTGAAACCACATTCAAGTCAGAAACAAGTGAAGAGTATCCTACGTATATGTTCACTCACATGGTTTTGTATCAACAATTCAAACACTTTAACATCACCAATATTTCTTCAAGATGTAGCAATTCATAATAGACATAGCAACGTAGTACTTAGGAGAAATACATGAAGAATAAAAGAGTACTTACGTGATTGAAGCCTTTGGAGATGTTCTTGTGAATTGGAAGAGCAAGAAAAGAAAAATTTTGAGATGATTTGGAGAGGGTATGCGGCGCCTTTAGGTCAAATTTCAATGTGGTTATGTTTCAAGACTAAGTCCCCTTTATATAGGAAAAGAATGGGTCGGGTTTTGACCAATTTAAAAACGGTTTTGGAGACAAAAAGGGTCCATATGCGGCGCATAGTGCTTTGCATAAGCATGGTATATGCGGCGCCTAATGCAAAGCATAAGCTAGCATAGGCGGCGCATAGTGTAATGCATTTAGGGGACATATGCAACGCATAGTGTATAGCATATGAGATACTTAAGCATGGGCGGCGCCTATGTCTTTGCACACTAGATTCCGAGACCTTGGGCTATAGGATAGGTTTTGCATTGTTCGTGGCCTAGTTTTACCTAGGCCTAGCCTTCCTCGATGCCTATTTTGGCATTAGCAATGCTCAATCCATAGCCTTATGCATCACTATTCCTAACTTATGACCTTTACCATACAATACGTCCAAATCGTCGTTTGAAACCAATCTCCTCATTGAATACCTCTTGCACCTATATTTGCTCAAAACCAATGAAAATGATTAGTACGATGGGTTGCCTCCCATCTAGCGCCTTAGTTTTGGTCGTGGCACGACTCGTATTTTTGGATTTTAATTTATCAAAAGCAAAACAAGTACTAGAACGAAATAAAGACAAAACGATAAATGATAAACGATAAAACAATACAACGATGGGTTGCCTCCCATCTAGCGCCTTATTTATTGTCTTGGCTTGACATAGTTACCTCGAGTACTTAGACTTCGTTGAGATAAGTGATGGCCATATAATTCATCGAATCAAGAGGACCGATATAAGGTTTAACACGTTGGCCATTCACTTTGCAGACAACACCATTATTGTCTCCCAATTCGACTACTCCAGACAAGTAGACTTGGATAACTTTGTATGGACCAGACCACTTAGACTTTAACTTACCTGGGAAGAGCTTCAATCTGGAGTTGAAGAGAAGTACCATATCATCCTTTTGGAAGTTTCGTCGAACAATCCGCTGATCATGATACTTTTTCATCCGCTCCTTGTATAGGTCTGACCTTTCATATGCATGGAGACGGAATTCATCTAATTCGTTCAGCTGCTCCAACCTCAGATTCATTGCATCATCCCAATTCAGATTCAATTGCTTCAACTCCCATAATGCCTTATGTTCGAGCTCGATGGGTAAGTAACAAGCCTTCCCATAAACTAGTTGATAAGGAGACATGCCAATGGGTGTTTTGAATGCGGTCCTATACGCCCATAGTGCATCATCTAGCTTCCGAGACCAATCCTTCCTATTCGCATTAACCGTCTTCGCAAGGATTTACTTGATCTCTCAATTGGAAACTTCTACTTGTCCACTAGTTTGTGGGTGATAAGGCGTGGTACCTTATGTTGCTTGACACCATACTTGGCCAACACGGATTTGAATAGCTTGTTGCAAAAGTGAGATCCTCCATCACTTATGATAGTACGTGGTACTCCAAAGCGAGAGAAGATATTCTTCTTTAAGAATGCTACAACACGTTTTCCTTCGTTGTCGGCTAACTCTACAGATTCAACCCATTTTGAAACATAATCTACAGCAACTAAGATGTACTTCATTCCAAACGAATTCACAAATGGACCCATGAAATCAATACCCCACACATCAAAAAGTTCTACCTCAAGAATTTTGGATATGGGCATCTCATGGTGTTTCGATATAGCACCTTGATGCTGGCATTGGTCGCACCTTCTAACATAGTCGTAGGCATCTCTAAATATCGAAGGCCAATAATAACCACTTTGCAACAACTTTCTTGCTATTCGATTACCTGCATGATGTCCTCCAACTTGGGAAGTGTGGCATGCTTCCAAAATATTAGGCACCTCTACATGGGATATACATCATCGAATAATACCATCCGCACATTGTTGAAACAAATATGGCTTATCCCAATAGTAGCGTTGTACGTCATGCATAAACTTCCTCCTTTGGTGGTAAGATAAATTGGCAGGTATTACATTACTCACCACGAAATTTGCAAAGTCGGCATACCATGGTAAATTTTCCATTGTTGTCGCTAATATCTCCTCTTCAGGGAATGCATCATCAATCTGAATTTTAGGTTGCGCCACATGCTCATTCTCGAGTCTAGATAGGTGATCAGCCACTTGGTTCTCGCAACCTCTTCTATCTTTGACTTTGAAATCAAACTCTTGTAGCAGCAATACCCATCGAATCAACCTTGGTTTTGCATCCTTCTTTGTCATTAGATACCTAAGAGCTACATAGTCTGTATGAATGATAACCTTAGTACCCAATAGATAGGCACGAAACTTCTCAAACACATACACAACCGCTAGGAGTTCTTGTTCTGTCACAGTGTAGTTCCTTTGGGATTCATTTAGGACCTTACTTGCATAGTAGATAGGATGAAATAATTTCTCCTTTCTCTGACCAAGCACAGCTCCAACGGCTACACCACTAGCATCACACATGACTTCGAACGGGAGAGACCAATCCGGTGCTACCATGATAGGGGCTTCAATGAGTTTTCCTTTGAGGCATTCAAATGCCTTAAAGCAATCGTCATTGAAGTCAAACTTTGCATCTTTCTCCAAGAGTTTGCACAATGGACTAGCAATTTTGAAGAAATCTTTAATGAACCGACGATAGAAACCTGCATGGCCGAGAAAACTACGAACTCCCTTCACCGAAATTGGAGGTGGTAGCTTCTCAATAACTTTAATTTTTGCTCGATCAACCTCAATCCCTCTTTCGGAGATTTTGTGCCCAAGAACGATTCCTTCTTTTACCATGAAGTGGCATTTCTCCCAATTCAGCACAAGGTTGAATTCTACACATCTTTGCAATGCCATGCTTAAGTTTGCCAAGCATGCTTCAAAAGACTCGCCAACAACTGAAAAGTCATCCATAATTACCTCCAAAGTGTCTTCAACCATATCAAAAAAAATAGACATCATACAGCGTTGAAATGTGGCTGGTGCGTTACATAACCCAAATGGCATACGTTTGAAGGCAAACATACCATATGGGCATGTAAACGTCGTCTTCTCTTGGTCTTCAGGGGTAATACAAATCTGATTGTATCCTGAATACCCGTCCAAGAAACAAAACCATCCTTTCCCCGCTAATCGATCTAGCATTTGGTCCATGAATGGCATTGGGAAGTGATCTTTGAGTGTCCAAGAATTCAGCTTTCAGTAGTCCATGCATACTCTCCATCCAGTGACGGGTCTCAGTGGAATAAGCTCATTCTTAGTATTCGCGACCACCGTTATGCCTCCTTTCTTGGGAATGATGATTCACCCATAATGTTGTGGAATGATGACCTCTCTGGTTATTTCCAATAATTCTTCGCATATGATCTCGGATAAGTCTTGCCCATCTTTTGTATCAATACGACTTATAGATTCCTCTTGAATCATCAATCCTTAGATTATCTTGCGCATTATTTGATGTTGGATACAAGGCGACTTATAGATATCCTTTGAATTGCTAGCCTTTAGGTAATCCTGCACATTATCTGACTTTGGATAAGAGATAACTTACAGATATCCCTCCAATTGCTAGCTTTCAGGTGTTCCTGTACATTATCCAACCTTGGACATAATATGACTTATAGATATCTCTCAAATTGTTAGTCCTTAGGTCATCCTGCAGATAATCGATCTTGGGCATGAAGCGACTTATAGAGAACCCTTGGACATACCAAGTTGATGATCTCGCATATTCTCCGATAAGGATTTAGTTGCAACTTATGGATAACCTTTGGACTATCAATTTTTGGGTAACCTTGCATACTATCCAGTTAGGATGTTATTGCGGCTTACGAATGACCTATGGACTATCAACTCAGAGGTAATCTTACACACTATCTTATTTCAAATAATATGACTTATAGATGATCCTCAAATTATCAATTTCAAGGAAATCTCATATGACGTTCGCTTTCAGATAGCGACTTAAAGACGAATCATGTGCTTTTGATGAATTCAGATGTTGATTCATAGGATGATGAGATATGTTTGATGCCAACGTATGTTATTTAACGTGTCAACAGCTATTGAATGTTGATTTCCTCAATTGATGTATTAGTCATAATCGAAGCTTGAACACTTTTAAGCATATTTTGGAAATCCTCCTGAAGATTTGGTTGACCTCCTTATGACTGAAGTAACGAGTGTTTGATCCTGTGCTGATCGTTGATAATAGGCGATATTACGCGCCTATATCAATATATTTTGCCCATATTTGTGCCATGTTTTGAGAACAAATTATATATTTCATGCACTTTTAGTCCTTTTTCCTGTAAGTGAGCTAACAAACATGATTAGCAAAGTTTCAGGTATAAATGATGCAGAATTCAGCATTTTATGGATTACTTGACGCCAAAGAAAGATTCACGAAAGGACAAAAGCCAATCTTGGACGCCAAGGACTAAAGATGGCGCATGGAAAATCTGTCCCGGGCTAAAACAGCAATTCTGAAGACTTTAGGGACTTGCAGTAACTTATTTGGATTAGGATAATGATACATTAACCTAGTACAATGGGGTTAAGTATTTCATTAGTTTATTTGGATTAGGACAATGATACATTAACCTAGTACAATTGGGTTAAGTATTTCATTAGTTTAGTAGGATTTGGTTAGATATTTCATTAGCTTAGTAGGATTAGGATATGGGTATTATAAATACCCTATCTTGCTAGAGATTTAGACACATTCTGACAGACATCTTCTAATACATTCTTCTTCCATCAATTACAACTCTTCTAATCTTTCCCTTAATTCTATTTTTCTTCTTCTATTCATCTATTCTTAAATTCCGCAACAAGAGAATCGTTACTTTGCCAAGGAATTCATGCCTAACGCCTACCACTCTTGTGCTATACGAAATTAATCAATATTGTGGTATAATAACAATGTCAATTGTGATTTCCTTCGCACTCATGGGTAACTAAACTTCTTTGTTGAGGTTATGGAAGCCGAATGAGATACTATCTATTGCTATGAGTTTGTGAGTTCGTGACACGTATGATGCTTATATCATTATTCTCTTCATCTTAATCTAAATTCTTTGTGGTTGCAAACGCAAGAATACGCCAGTATAACATTTAACTTGTTCAAAAGAAAGGTTATTTGTCTGGAAAAGAGATAGTGTCAAGGTAGTAGGGTCCCATCCCCTATTAAAAAGTTAGTGTCGTAACTGGATTAACCTCTTGGAGAATTCGTACCGTTAGACACGCTTTAAGCTTGAAAGAGTTAAAGTGAAATAATCCTCGAATAGGTCGAAAGACGCCTGGATTTACCATCGAATACAATTCTCTATAAGCACATGCATGTCTGGATTCAACACACTCATAGCCAATAGAGACGTATAACTCAGAAGGTGGACATAACCCCAACGCCTCAATTCTCATTGTTTACAACTTACTAAATATTCTTTCTTTTTATTTTCAGCTTTTACTTTAATACTTTATTTACATTACTTGCACGATAAGACTCCCCCCTTTTTACGAGACTTGCACTAAAAGTCTACTAATCTTTGCTTACTTGTTAACCAAGCTATTCCCTGTGGGATCGATACCCAACCCTGTTGGGTTCTATATTTGCTAACGACCGCTTTACAGTCCGACGAGAGCTGTAGATTGAGCGTTATCAAAAATTGGCGCCGTTGCCGGGGAATACGAGTTTCAATCAAGTTCGTGATAATTACTAGACCCTTTGGTCAAAGATTCTCGTACTTTTACTTTCAGTTTTTGTTTTTGTTTATTGCAGGTTTTTATTCACTGCATGCCCCATACTAGAAGTTTTGGTCAACCATTATTACCTATCAATCCTGAACCACAACGCATTGGTAGAATAAAAGCACAAGCTGAAATCGAAAGGATGGCTGCTCAACAGGAACAGGCGAGATTAGCTGCTCTTGCCTCCTCTCAAGTGCAACAGCAAAACATTGATAACCCTAGGCGAGCAACAAATCCCGACGATGAGGATTTAGGTGATGACGAGTTACTAAACCCTAGGCGTGATGCTAAAATCATAACACCTACCAATAGAAGAGGTCGACAAGCTCGGTTTAGGTATGATCGCCAACCCATGTAACCAGCTTTCGACGACGATGATGATGATCTTGATGGAGCCGGAGCCACAGGAGCCATTATTCCTCCACCATTAGCGCCTGGAGCCAAGTTCAACATCACAAGCACCATGATTCAGTTATTGCAACTCAAGGGATTATTTGGTGGACTAGCAGGCGATGATCCGAATATGCATCTCATCAACTTTATTTCTACATGCAAGTCGTTTGACAATCCTGGTGTTGCTCAGAATGCAATTCGATTACGTCTATTTCCATTGTCTCTGTCTGGGGAGGCAACACTATGGTTGAATGGGCTGACTCCTGATTCAATTACAGATTGGAGGCAATTGAGAGACGCTTTCCTAGAAAGGTTCTTTTCGCCATCCAAAAGAGCACAATTCAGAGATGAAATCAGCAACTTCCGTCAGCTTCCAACTGAAGCTCTTCATGAAACATGGGAGAGGTTCAAGACAAAGCTAGCAAGATGCCCAAACCATCATATGACTAATGTTCACCTAATGAATATATTATACAGAGTCTTGAATTCAATAACTAAACCAGTGGTGGATAATGCAGCTGGAGGATCTTTTATGTACCTCACTTTTGGTCAAGCAAGCAATATGCTAGATCATATGATGAAACAAAGTAGAGCTTGGCATACCAGGGATTCTGACATAGCAAGCCCCACTTTATCTATTGGCATAACTGCAGACCAAATAAAAAGAGAAGAAGAACGTGATCAAGATATGGCGCACATGAAAACACAAACGGATCTTCTTACAAAGCATTTATTATCAGGGAAGACCAAAAAAGTGAAAGTAATTGCGTCAAAAGGAAGAGACGAATCTGAGTCGGAAGAGGAGGCCAACTACTTGAACAATCAGGGGGGTTTCCGTGGGAATACCCAAGGAAACCAAGGTCGGAACTATTATGATAAATCTGGAAACAAAGACCAAGGTAGTTGGAAGAACAAGAATGAAAAGAGTGGTTTGTACGTTTCCCCTGGAAGGCGTGACACCACCACATCTAGTTCTGGAAGTATGGAAGACATGATGGCTAAATTATTGAAATGAGTGGAAGCAACGAGCGCGGGAGTAACGGAGGTATTAATGATTTGTCCTCCATGAAACAATTAGTTGATTCACATTCCACTTCAATCAAGCAAATAGAGCAGCAATTGAGCCAACTTTCAACAGCACTCAATCAAAGAAAGTCCGGCACTCTACCTAGCGATACTGTGCAAAACCCAAGGAATGATGGTTCATGCATGGCCATCACTACCAGAAGTGGTAAGGTGCTGAAAACTTCAGCAAAAATCAAGCAAATGGTTGACGAAGCTGCGGACTTGGATGACAACGCAATAGGAGAGGAGTCCGCGGAAGACGTCAAGGACGTTACACCCAACAATGTGCAACCTGAAAAAATGGAAAAACGGAAGCAAGAGGAGAAGAAAGTCATGGAGAGAACAATTCCATACCCACCACCACCTTTTACCCAAAGATTGAAGAAGGTGGCGGATGACACAAAGTTCAGCAAATTCATGACTATGTTAAAGCAGCTGACCATTAATGTTCCATTGGTGGAGGCACTTGAACAAATGCCTGGGTATGCGTAATTTATGAAGGATCTTTTGACAAAGAAGCGGGCAGCAAGCTATGAGTTGAAATAAGATGTTCATCATTGCAGCGCAATCGCTACCCGATCGATAGTTCAGAAGAAGGCCGACCTCGGAGCTTTCACTATTCCTTGCACCGTTGGATCTTTGAATTTTGCCAAAGCATTATGTGCATTAGGAGCCAGCATCAATTTGATGCCATTATCAATCTATAAGAAGTTGGGGTTGGGTGATCCTACTCCAACCAACATGAGGCTTGTCATGGCGGATAGGTCGGTAAAATGACTTGTTGGTATTTTATGTGATATATTGGTAAAGGTTTCTTCATTCATATTTCCAGCAGACTTTGTTATTTTGGATTGTGAGGAAGACTCAGAAGTTCCCATAATCTTGGGGCACCCTTTCCTTGCTACAGGAAGTGTGCTCATTGATTTGAGAGCCGATGAGCTTTCATTCCGAATAAATGACGAAGTAGTTCGCTTTGACGTTTGCAAATCAATGAAGCAACCCAAAGATCTAAGTGTATTTTCGGTGGCTGATGTTTTCTTTGATGATGAGAAAGAATTACTTGAAGAAGAGCAAATTATTATTGACCCTTTGGAGGTTGTGCTCATGAATGGAGAGAATGAGGATGCTGAAAATTATGAAAAAGCTATTTGTGCTCTATCGGGATTAGGGACATATCGCTATGCTACCAAGAAGCTGGACCTTGATCTCAAGAATCGACCCACACCACCAGCTAAGCCATCTGTTGAAAAGCCACCCACGTTAGAATTGAAGGAGCTGCTAAGTCATTTAAAGTACGCATTCTTAGGAAGCAGAAACACACTTCCAGTTATTGTGGCAGCCGATTTGGGTGAGCAACAAGTTGCAGCTCTCATTGCTATTCTACGGAAGTATATTAGAGCCATTGGATGGACCATTGTGGATAGTATTGGTATTCCACCTGGGATTTGTACACATAAAATTCAGCTTGAAGAAAATTGCACACCCACTATTGAGCATCAAAGACATCTAAACCCACCTATGCAAGAAGTGGTGAAGAAAGAAATTATCAAGTGGTTAGACGCAGGAGTCGTATATCCTATCTCTGATAGTACATGGGTAAGCCCGGTATAATGTGTTCCCAAGAAAGGAGGCATGACGGTGGTCGCAAATGCGAAGAATGAGCTTATCCCACTCAGACCTGTCACTGGATGGAGAGTATGCATGGACTACCAAAAGCTGAATTCTTAGACGCTCAAAGATCACTTCCCAATGCCATTCATGGACCAAATGCTAGATCGATTAGCGGGGAAAGGATGGTTTTGTTTCCTTGATGGTTATTCAGGCTACAATCAGATTTGTATTGCCCTCGAAGACCAAGAGAAGACAACGTTTACATGCCCATATGGTAGGTTTGCCTTCAAACGTATGCCATTCGGGCTATGTAACGCACCAGCCACCTTTCAACGTTGTATGATATCTATTTTTTCTGATATGATTGAAGACACTTTGGAGGTATTTATGGACGACTTTTCAGTTGTTGGCAAGTCTTTTGAATCATGCTTGGCAAACCTAAGCATGGCATTACAAAGATGTATAGAATTCAACCTAGTGCTGAATTGGGAGAAGTGCCACTTCATGGTAAAAGAAGGAATCGTTCTTGGGCACAAAATCTCCGAAAGGGGAATTGAGGCTGATCGAGCGAAAATTGAGGTTATTGAGAAGCTACCGGCTCCAATTTCGGTGAAGGGAGTTCGTAGTTTTCTTAGCCATGCAGGTTTCTATCGACGATTCATCAAAGACTTCTCCAAAATTGCTAGTCCATTGTGCAAACTCTTGGAGAAAGATGCGAAGTTTGACTTTAATGAAGATTGCTTAAAGGCATTCGAATGCCTCAAAGGAAAACTCATTGAAGCCCCTATTATGGTAGCACCAGATTGGTCTCTCCCTTTCAAAGTCATGTGTGATGCTAGTGGTGTAGCCGTTGGAGCTGTGCTTGGTCAGAGAAAGGAGAAATTATTTCATCCTATCTACTATGCAAGTAAGGTCCTAAATGAAGCCCAAAGGAACTACACTGTGACAGAACAAGAGCTCCTAGCGGTTGTGTATGCGTTTGAGAAGTTTCATGCCTATCTATTGGGTACTAAGGTGATCGTTCATACAGACCATACAGCTCTTATATATCTAATGACAAAGAAGGATGCAAAACCAAGGTTAATTCGATGGGTGTTGCTGCTGCAAGAGTTCGATTTCGAGGTCAAAGATAGAAGAGGTTGCGAGAACCAAGTGGCTGATCACCTATCTAGACTTGAGAATGAGCATGTGGCGCAACCAGAAATTCAGATTGATGATGCATTCCCGGACGAGGAGATATTAGCGACAACAATGGAAAAATTACCATGGTATGCCGACTTTGCAAATTTTGTGGTAAGTAATGTGATACCTGCCAATTTATCTTACCACCAAAGGAGGAAGTTTATGCATGACGTACAACACTACTATTGGGATGAGCCATATTTATTTTGATGATGCGCGGATGGTATTATTCGACGATGTATATCCCATGTAGAGGTGCCTAATATTTTGGAAGCATGCCACACTTCCCAAGTTGGAGGACATCACGCAAGTAATCGGACAGCAAGAAAGGTGTTGCAAAGTGGTTATTATTGGCCTTCGATATTTAGAGATGCCTACGACTATGTTAGAAGGTGCGACCAATGCCAGCGTCAAGGTGCTATTTTTAAACACCATGAGATGCCCATGTCCAAAATTCTTGAGGTAGAACTCTTTGATGTGTGGGGTATTGATTTCATGGGTCCATTCGTGAATTCATTTGGAATGAAGTACATCTTAGTTGTTGTAGATTATGTTTCGAAATGGGTTGAAGCTGTAGCGTTAGCCGACAACGAAGGAAAGCGTCTTGTAGCGTTCTTAAAGAAGAATATCTTCTCTCGCTTTGGAGTACCACGGACTATCATAAGTGATGGAGGATTTCACTTTTGCAACAAGCTATTCAAATCCGTGTTGGCCAAGTATGGTGTCAAGCAACATAAGGTAGCCACGCCTTATCACCCCCAAACTAGTGGACAAGTAGAGGTTTCCAATCGCGAGATCAAGCAAATCCTTGTAAAGACAGTTAATGTGAATAGGAAGGATTGGTCTCGGAAGCTAGATGATGCACTATGGGCGTATAGGACTGCATTCAAAACACCCATTGGCATGTCTCCTTATCAACTAGTTTATGGGAAGGCTTGTTACTTACCCATCGAGCTCGAGCATAAGGCGTTGTGGGCGTTGAAGAAATTGAATTTGAATTGGGATGATGCTATGAATCTGAGGTTAGAGCAGCTGAATGAATTAGATGAGTTCCGTCTCCATGCATATGAAAGGTCAGACCTATACAAGGAGCGGATGAAAAAGTATCATGATCAGCGGATTGTTCGACGAAACTTCCAAAAGGATGATATGGTACTTCTCTTCAATTCCAGATTGAAGTTATTCCCAGGTAAGTTAAAATCCAAGTGGTCTGGTCCATACAAAGTTATCCAAGTCTACTTGTCTGGAGTAGTCGAATTGGAAGACAATAATGGTATTGTCTTCAAAGTGAATGGCCAACGGGTTAAATCGTACATCAGTCCTCTTGACTCAATGAATTATATGGCCATCATTTATCTCAATGAAGTCTAAGTACTCGAGGTAACTATGTCGAGCCACGAGAATAAATAAGGCGCTAGATGGGCGGCAACCTATCATTTATCATTTTTCATTTATCGTTTTGTCTTTCTTTCGTTCTAGTACTTGTTTTGCTTTTGATAAATGAAAATCCAAAAATAAGAGTCGTGCCACGACCAAAACTAAGGCTCTTGGTGGGAGGCAACCCATCGTACTAATCGTTTTCATTGTTTTGAGCAAATATAGGTGCAAAAGGTATTCAACGAGGAGATTGGTTTCAATTGACGATTTGAACGTATTGCATGGTAAAGGTGGTAAGTTAGGAATAAGGATGCATAATGCTATGGATTGAGCATTGCTCATGACAAAATAGGCATCGAGCAAGGCTAGGCCTAGGTAAAACTAGGCCACAAACAAGGCAAAACCTATACTATAGCCTAAGGTCTCGGAATCTAGTGTGCAAAGACATAGGTGCCGCCCATGCTCAAGTATGCTATAGAATAGGCGCCGCCTATGCTAAAACATTTGGTCTCAGTATCTCATATGCCATGCACTAGGCGCCGCCTATGGTCCCTAAATGCATTACACTAGGCGCCGCCTATGCTAGCTTATGCTTTGTATTAGGCGCCGCTTATACCGTGCATATGCAAAGCTAAAGGCGCCGCCTATGGTCCCTTTTTGTCTCCAAAACCGATTTTAAATGGATCAAAACCCGACCCATTCTTTTCCTATATAAAGGTGACTTAGTCTTGAAACATAAACACATTGAATTTTGACCTAAAGGCGCCGCACATCCACTCCAAATCATCTCAAAATCTTTCTTTTTACTCTTCCAATTCACAAGAACATCTCCAAAGGCTTCAATCACGTAAGTACTCTCTTGTTCTTCATCTATTTCTCATAAGTACTATGTTGCTATGTCTATTATGAATTGCTACATCTTGTAGAAATATTGGTGATGTTAAATGTGTTTGGATTGTTGATACAAAACCATGTGAGTGAACATGTACGTTAGGATTATCTTAACTTGTTCCCGACTTGAATTTGGTTTTAATTGCATTGTTATACTCTTTACGGAATTGCTATGGCTATGAACATTGAATAAGCTTGTTACATGGATACTTACATGTTAGAGTATCCCGTTCATCGGGATAAGACTTATAATTGCCTTCCGACATAGGAGGTTGTGCTTGTAGATAGAAACTACACCATGATGTAACCCTTATGTAGTAGTCTTGTTATACCTAACATGAAAGTATTGCAAAGATTGCAAGAAGTGATACATCGCTGATTTTCTTGTCGGAATATAGCTCCTAAAATATATGTCGACGAAATCTAAGTAATCGACCACCTTCACTTCACTGATTTGTATCAACGAACCTAAGTGTGGGGTGGTACCCCAATGGCTTGTGTATAAATTGTTTCCTTTGAGTTGATGCTAACATGAATATTGTTTAAGTCTCAGGAACAATGGCACCTAAAGCGAGACAAGATAAGGCTACCACTTCCCAAATGGGCAAGAAGAGAGGTCGCAAGGACCAAGGAGAATCATCCTCAATGCAATTACCCCGCCGAATGTTTGGAATAAAATGGGTTCTTGAGGAGGAAGCCAAAGAATGGTATAGGAACAACAAGGAAAGAAAATATGTTTATGTCGACTTGATCAACAAGGACACCCTAGCGAAGAAGGAGCCGCGTATGTTGGTGAAAATCATGGCATTGAATCTGGATTTCATCTTCCGCGACATGGGAGAGTGTAATCTTGATTTGACAAGAGAATTTTACGCCAACTGGTCGCCGAAAACCACAGGCAATGAAGTCAAGATTCGGGGCCAAGTTTTACAGCTCAGCGCGGAATGGATCAACTCCTTTCTTGGCTTACCTTCGGTCGACCCAGCACCATTTAAAAAGCTGTACAGCAGACCTCCTTATAGAGCAATTCGACACACCCTTTGTGGAAGCAGATCCATGGCAAGGTGGAGCAGACAAAAAGACACCGGACGACACAACACCTTCCCCTATGCTCCATTGAATAGGGAAGCAAGAATCTGGTTGCGTATTGTCAACTCATGCCTTATCCCTGGGACTCAATACACCAAAATATCAAGAGAAAGAGTGTGTTTGGTCTATGCTTTGATAACGAATGTCCCTATCAACATTGGGGCAATCATTTGCTCTACAATGCGGAAAGCCAGACTCCACAAGCGGTCCCACTTCACCTTTGGTAATCTGTTGACAGCAATCTTGCGAAAAGAGGATATCGAAGAGGAACCAGATGATCACAAACTCCCACATAACCCGAAGAAGGTTGACCTCACAAAGTTCAAAGATACTAAAACAACACATGGTGTCAACCTTACTACTGCGGAGAGACATGCTCGAGATGAGAGTTTCTTCCGTCATCTTTATGGCATGACTCGGTTTACAATGATGAGCGGTGGACGTGTTCCAACTGCTATAGAGCTCCAACAGCTGGACCATGACTATCCAATGAATATGCATGCAAGGGAGATGTGTGGAGTCGGTACATACTTTGAGGAACCTCTAGATGATGATGTGCCAACCGATGATGAGCGACGAATTCCAGACTCCGACGTGGAGGAGAACTCTAACGACGACTCTTATGATAATTCCGACGTAGGGGGTATGACCCCCGACATTGAGGAAGAGTTCGACTGACGAGGTTCTTTGTATTTACTTTCCACTGAGGGCAGTGTCCCATTTAAGTGTGGGGTGGCGGTATTGCATGCTATACTTCTCTATTCGCATCTATGTTTGTTTACTTTGTTTTATTTCTGTTTCTTTTTTTGTGTGTTTCGTTTTTTTTAGGTTTTTTAGTAGTAAATTTATTTTTTTAACTTAGCTTCGCATGAAATTATTCTAATAGGTAGCATGAGATTATAACAAGAGTATGTTCTACAATTGTGACTATTGAGACGTTTAGGCTCCAGTTGTGACTCATTATGTGATATTGTGTGGTTCAATTCCTTCACTTGTTGGGTCAAGAGTCTATATTACTTCCAATAAAGTCGACCATGTGCCTTGTGTGTGTGAGATTAATAGTATATTCTATGTTTGTGGCTGATGCTAGAACTTGCCTGGTATGTATGCAAAGCAAAAATAAGGAGTGTAAATTTAGGAGATGATTTAGGCATTTCTTTGGCAACCTATACTTGTTTACCTTCTTTTTACCTACCCGTGGACATCATCCTAGCTAACCCCTTTTGAGCCTTTAGCCTATCTTCTTTGACAACCTCATATGTAAGCCTAATCCATTTTTTCAAGACCGTAATTTGATCCAAATTCCTAAGTTCTTTAAAGTGTAAAGTCATGTGACAAAATAAGATGAAATTGGGTGAGTATGATGCTTTAAATTGTAATGGTGCTTGAAATTATTATGAAAAAGAAAGTGCTATCATAAGAGGTATGTTATGAAAAGAAAAAGGAAAAAAAAGCTAAAAAGTGAGTTATGCTTAAAATTGAAAAACAAAAGAGGAGAACAAGGGTGGTAGAATAAAAAAAGAAGAAAGGTTGAAAGAAAAAAATGTCAATGATATAATGTGATGTATTAAAGCGCTTAGGAACTTAGTCACTATTTCTGGCCAAAATTGTCCTACCCATCCCTTAGCCTACATTACAACCATCAAAAGACCTATTTGATCCTAAACTTAGCATTCTGACATTTAGTGGAGTATTACACTAAGGGCAAGCCTATGGTCATCAGTTACTACATATGAATTCTTTGTGAGAGCGAGAGCAAGGATACTTTCATACCCATGTTTGAAAAATGCTATACTTATGAGGGATTATGGGTAATATATTGTGAGACACACATGGTTGATGAGTTTTGGGTAGTTGTATATGATTCTTTGTACCTTAACTTTTGAATATGAGTTAACCACCATTATGAGTCTATGCTAGAGGATAAATGGTTTCTACTAATGATCGGAAAACTACTCTTTGTTGATAATTGTTGTGCTTGTCTTGACGAATATTTTGTGTTGTTGCTGAAAAACCCTAAGTTGATGTTTAGAAGGACATGATATTTTGTTCGAGGACGAACAAAGCTTCAAGTGTGGGGTGTTGATAATAGGCGATATTACGCACCTATATCAATATATTTTGCCCATATTTGTGCCATGTTTTGAGAACAAATTATATATTTCATGCACTTTTAGTCCTTTTTCCTGTAAGTGAGCTAAAAAACATGATTAGCAAAGTTTCAGGTATAAATGATGCAGAATTCAGCATTTTATGGATTACTTGACGCCAAAGAAAGATTCACAAAAGGACAAAAGCCAATCTTGGACGCCAAGGACTAAAGGTGGCGCATGGAAAATCTGTCCCGGGCTAAAACAGCAATTCTAAAGACTTTGGGGACTTGCAGTAACTTATTTGGATTAGGATAATGATACATTAACATAGTACAATTGGGTTAAGTATTTCATTAGTTTATTTGGATTAGGACAATGATACATTAACCTAGTACAATTGGGTTAAGTATTTCATTAGTTTAGTAGGATTTGGTTAGATATTTCATTAGCTTAGTAGGATTAGGATACGGGTATTATAAATACCCTATCTTGCTAGAGATTTAGACACATTCTGACAGGCATCTTCTAATACATTCTTCTTCCATCAATTACAACTCTTCTAATCTTTCCCTTAATTCTATTTTTCTTCTTCTATTCATCTATTCTTAAATTCCGAAACAAGAGAATCGTTACTTTGCCAAGGAATTCATGCCTAACGCCTACCACTCTCGTGCTACACGAAATTAATCAATATTGTGGTATAATAACAATGTCAATTGTGATTTCCTTCGCACTCATGGGTAACTAAACTTCTTTGTTCGGGTTATGGAAGCCGAATGAGATACTATCTATTGCTATGAGTTTGTGAGTTCGTGACACGTATGCTTCTTATATCATTATTCTCTTCATCTTAATCTAAATTCTTTGTGGTTGCAAACGCAAGAATACGCCAGTATAACATTTAACTTGTTCAAAAGAAAGGTTATTTGTCTGGAAAAGAGATAGTGTCAAGGTAGTAGGGTCCCATCCCCTATTAAAAAGTTAGTGTCGTAACTGGATTAACCTCTTAGAGAATTCGTACCGTTAGACACGCTTTAAGCTTGAAAGAGTTAAAGTGAAATAATCCTCGAATAGGTCGAAAGACGCCTGGATTTACCATCGAATACAATTCTCTATAAGCACATGCATGTCTGGATTCAACACACTCATAGCCAATAGAGACGTATAACTCAGAAGGTGGACATAACCCCAACGCCTCAATTCTCATTGTTTACAACTTACTAAATATTCTTTCTTTTTATTTTCAGCTTTTACTTTAATACTTTGTTTACATTACTTGCACGACAAAACTCCCCCCTTTTTACGATACTTGCACTAAAAGTCTAGTAATCTTTGCTTACTTGTTGACCAAGCTATTCCCTGTGGGATCGATACCCAACCCTGTTGGGTTCTATATTAGCTAACGACCGCTTTACACTCCGACGAGAGCTGTAGATTGAGCGTTATCAATCTTCGATGTGATTTTGGAGCATTTTTAGTGATAGTATCTTTTAACAATATTTGTCGAGAATATCTTAGGTTAAGTGGTGGAAGTGTCTTTTGTATTGACCCTTGGTACATTTCTCTCGATATTGTAGCAATTCATCCCCCGTTGATGTCTTGTAGATTTAATGATGTCTTGCATTATCTGGTACATATCAACCTTGATTGTAACATTTCCAAGTTAAACGTCCTAGCCTTCGTTGATTTTTGATACGTTCTTCAAAATTTTGCCCCAGTCTCTTGGAGAGACTTTCTCGATGATTCTTCGTTGCGTATCTTGGGATAGTCTTAATGGATCATGTCAAGTTTTCTGGATACCCTCGCATTCAAGTTTTGCTCATCGTTAGGGAAAAATGGATTTTTTATTATAAAGGGACCGTTCCTTTTATAGGATGCCTACGTATCCCACCGAGGGAAATCAGGTCACACGTAGTTCCAACTACAAAAGGGGAAATGATTCTACTTAAGTATGACCGAACCTGATGAGGGTTGCCTACGTATCTCACCATGAGAAATCAGGTCAGAATGTAGTTCTGTTACTTAATAATTAGAATAAAATCTTATTCCTTCAAACATAGGATTCTATTGACTGTTTTTGAGTCGATCAACTTAGATTCATTTCCATCGCATTCCCGCTAAAGTTAGCGCTTCTCTGTAGAGTGGCTTATATGAAGTCCTTGCCATCTCGGCGTGGAGGATTGTGTCCCTCATATCATATATACTCTTCCATTTTGATAATTGGGCACCAGATCATTATTTGTATTTAGTTGCACTACGACACATTGGATTTCCCCGGCCTTGATCAAACACTCTATTCTATGCCTTAGTCTATTACAATCTTCAGTATTGTGCCCCTGAACTCCAGAGTGGAAATCATATTATTTTCGTTCATCCAACCATCTAGGTAATGGGTTAGGAATCTTTCCTAGCTCGGGTTGCAGCAGATTTGCAACTCTCAGTCTCTCGAACAAATGTGCTAATGGTTCAACAAATTGGGTGTGGCTTCGATTGCTCTTACTTTTTGCAAAAGGTGTTTGATTTTGGAGAATTGAAACTTAGATTGGTACACATAATCATGATGGATTTTAATATGTGGGAGCTTGGGGTTAAAGGTAATTTGTTGGATATTGTAGGCATGATGAAATGTATGATTCGATATTTGTATCAGTTCATTATCAGGACTTTGAAGTGATTGGGATGACTCAAGTATTGAATGGTGTGGTATCATAACAAATATTTCTTCTTTATTCTCCTCTTTGGCTCCTTCGATGGACTCTAACTGAATAGACTTGCTCGAGTTGTTCGTTGACTTTATCTTTTCAGAGTTAATTGCCTCTTCAATAAAATTCCCCATTTTGACACAATCAGCAAACTTCTGCCCCAACATGGACATTATCTTTTCAAAATAGACACCTTTTTTACTGTGGATAAAATACTTCATCAATTCACTTTCATCCATCGGTGGTTGAACTTTTCCTACTTCGAACCTCCATCGTCGAGCATATTCCTGGAATGATTTGGAGGTCTTCTTTTGTATACTGATGAGGAAAATTCGATTGGGTGCAATTTCTGTGTTAAACTTGAAACGATTCATAAAGTCTTTATCCATGTCACTCCATTTATTCAAAAGACGAGGGACTTGTTTGGTGTACTAAGCAAGAGCCTCACCAAACAAACTTCTAATGAACAACTTCATTATGAGCTTCTCATTTTTTCCAATCCCTACCAATTTATCACAATACGCTCTTAAATGAGTATGAGGAACCCCGGTTCCATCAAACAAGTTAAACTTAGGTGGCTTGAACCCGGCTGGAAAATCAATATTTAGATGGATACATAAATCTTCGTAGTCCAAATGCTCGCTGACTTAAGTTTCTTGGAGGTATTTCATTGCACGCTTTAGATTACGCAGCTCGTTTATGATTATGAACTGAGTAGACTTGCTCGAGTTGTTCGTTGACTTAATCTTTCTATGTTAATTGCCTCCTCAATAAAATTCCCTATTTTGACACAATCGGTAAACTTCTGCCCCAAAGTGGACATTATCTTTTTAAAATGGACACCCTTTCTACTGGGGATAAAATACTTCGTCAATTCACTTTCATCCATCGGTGCTTGAACTTTTCCTACTTCGAACCTCCATCGTCGAGCATATTCCTGGAATGATTCAGAGGTCTTCTTTTGTATACTGATGAGGAAAATTCGATTGGGTGCGATTTCTGTGTTAAACTTGAAACGATTCATAAAGTCTTCATCCATGTCGCTCCATTTATGCAAAAGACGAGGGTCTTGTTTGGTGAACTAAGCAAGAGCCTCACCAAACAAATTTCTAATGAACAACTTCATTATGAGCTTCTCATTTTTTCCAATCCCTACCAATTTATCACAATACGCTCTTAAATGAGTATGAGGATCCCCGGTTCCATCAAACAAGTCAAACTTAGGTGGCTTGAACCCGACTGGCAAATCAATATTTAGATGGATACATAAATCTTCGTAGTCCAAATGCTCGCTAACTTAAGTTTCTTGGAAGTATTTCATTGCATGCTTTAGACTATGCAGCTCGTTTATGATTATGTCATCCCTCTCTTTTGTCTTTGTACTTATCGAAAGCCTACCTTTAGCAGGCAACGATGAAAATGGGTGTCTTAGTCACACACATTGGAGAAATATATAGTTCTTAAAAGGTAGCATGATTTGTTTGTTGAATATTACGAGAAGATGTGACGACATTGGGTTATGGGGTAAAATAAAGAAATTTATAAGAGTTGATGGGTGTGAATGGGGATGATGGATTTACTAAATCAACAATCGTTGTGGGAGGTTGTACTGACTGATAGTGTTCAGGTATTGGAGTTTCTAGCGACTAAAAAATAGGATGGCGCGGATGTGTGGGGTCCCTTCCTTTGTGTAGTTCTCCTCTTAACATCTCGAGTAGTTGCTCCAAGAGAAAAATACAGTCATCTTTATTTGCATCGTCTTGTCTTTTGAAAGTCCCTGATATATTTGCTAATATTGGAATACTTCTAGTCGCGTTGACGACATTGGTGTTCATTCTTGGGATATAGCATAAGTCGGCTAGTTCAATCAATCAACACAATCAACCTCTCTCAGGGGATAATGCAAACATAAATGAAAGTTAAAGAGTTAGTTTAAGTCAATGGACAAGAACATTCAAACAATGTCAAGTAAGCGCAACCTATATTGTGGAGCCTCTATTTGCCAGAGGTAGGCCTTTGCTCAGATAAACTGATATAGATGGATCTAGCTTCTGACACACTTTGGATTCAGAACAATTTTAAATTTTTCTTGAAGAGGGAATGTATCCAAAAGGGCGGCTAAGAGAGGCCTTAATGATGGCGATAAAGACATATAGTCGGTATGAATTGATAAAAGTGAGCTAAAATGATGTCTTTAAGAGAGTGAGCATCTCAAGCCTCGTTACTAATGAATGGGGATCTTGTGGTAGAGATATCGAATACAAGAAGAGTATTGACGATGTATCACACTCATTGGATGGAAAGAGTTAGAAGTGGGTGAAGATGAATAATATTCCACATCCATTGTCTTGAAGAAGGGTGTCAAATAATTGTAGATTTTTGAAAAAATATTCTACGTCTATTGACTAAAAAAAGGAATCAAACATTGGAAGAATGCTAGACGACATTCCACTCTAGTTGGGATCAAAAGAAGTTAGACGTAGGTGGAGTTTTTTAGTGACATTCCCTATCTGCGGACTTGAAAAGAAAGTCGAACGAAAGCAAAGCATTTTTAGAACACTCAGCTTTCATGGAATTTAAGAATGATATTTATGAAGCCAAGTTTTAACAATGCTCTGTATTCGTGAAAATGGTGTCAAATGTAAGCGAGTTTGGGTAATACTCTATGTTTATTGACGTGAAAATGATGTCGAATGAAGGAAGAGTAAAAAAAAGCCAGTTTGATTGTTTTGAATCCATTAATGTTCATTTCTGGATTATCTGAATCAGTTCGAACACAAAATATGTCATAAAGGTTTCATAACCTTCTGATGAAAGGGTGGCTTCCTAGTTACGAAGACGATACCTTGGACCGTCCCTCCTAAGGTATATGCAATATGACCTATTACTAGAGTAGGATTTTTTCCTAAATGTTCAAGAGTGGGAATGAATATTTCCGAGAAGGTGCACTAACCTAACTGCACCGACTCTGAAACTAAGGAATCCAAAGAAGGTTCGGAGGAGTGTATTACACCCCTCGCGTGTACCACAGTGTGTGAATTGTGTACAGCCAAAGACTCGATAGAAAAATGCAAGTGATAAAGTAGTAACAAGTAGTGTTATTCAAACAAATAAGGAACGCAAGTTTGGATTTGGTTTGCGTCCTTTCACACATTGCATGATATAAAAATATGTAAAACAAATAACATAATAAAGCATAAAAATCCTAAACTAAGCATGGTAAAAAAATGCAAAGAATTTATGAGCAAATTCACATAATTTGTAGTGTAATAGGTAAAGAATTTAATCATATACAAAAAATATACCTCCCTCGATTGAAAATCGCGTCGATCATGGTTAGAACGTCTCTTCATCCCTAGCAAAGTTGACATTCTATCACGCCCCTATTTTTACCTGAGGTCAAAACGAGCACGACGTTATGGACACTAAAAGAATGAAAATTGTACAGAGTCGCCACCTTATTTTAAGGGAAATGAGGAAAACCTTTTTTATTTATTAAAATGCATGACGTGTTTTATTCTACGAAATTAGTTCAGATTCTAGGTAAGGGTTCAAGTTATTCCGAAGGGAAGGGGTTAGGCATCCTTTAGAATCCACAAGTGTGGTACCCAGCTAGACTAAATTTATCAAAGAGGGGGGAGGTATAAATATTTAAATAATATAAAGTTGTATGTGTATTAAATATATAAATAAATTTATTGTTATGAAAATATGTACAGAAGTATGTATACAAATATAAAGATTTCATGTAAAAGGAAAAAATATTTTTTGTAACGTATAAAAAAAGAAAAGTATCTTTTATATACTAAAAAGGAAAAGTATTTTTTAATCAAAAATCACAAAGGTAAATATAAATTCATTTTTTAAAGAGAGCTATGTAATATGTGAATGTGAATTAATTGATTAACTTAATTATTTTATATAAATATTAACGGCCTAAGTTTTGCCTAAAATTGATGAAATTATGTAAATAAAGAATATCCCTGCCCGGTACCCAAAAAGTAAAATTTGACAATTTTTTTTTTATTTGTACAAGTGTGAGAATATAAAATATAATATAAAATTTAAGGGCCCCTTTGACTACAACTCCCGACGAGTATTTCAAAATAACTTGTATAAACACTTAAAAAAAGAATGTTAATAACAAATAAAAAATAATCAAAATAAATTGAACAAGTATGTATGCGTATAAATATTTAAAAATATATTTTTTGTTAAAAAGTGGGCTCAGATAAGGTCATAACTGCGAAATGGTTGCTCAATTAATTGGTCGTCCTAAATTGTCTTGCAACGAAGTGGTTGCTCAATTATTTGGCCGTCCTAAATCGTCTTGCCAAGATATGAATTGTAAAATCTTGTGTTGTTATAAAGTTTTATCATCGCCCAAAATATTTATTACGTATTTGTATACGTAGAATCCTCTTTGGTTTACGGAGGCCTCAAATTAATAATAATTTTTCATCGGCCAAAATGTGTATTATCTTATTCTTTATCAGTGTAATAAATAAATACAGCGGAGAAATCCCACTGTAGAGAATAATAATATGATAAGCAACATAAAACAAATGTCATTTGCAATATAAAACAAATATCATTTCCAATATAAAACAAATGTCATTATCACCAAACAATAGTATTCTGGCGTACAAAACACATCATGAGAACAGTTGAGAATAATAACATGATAAGCAAATAAAAGAAGAAAACTATTTTTTAGATCTAGTGTTTAAGGGAGGTAACACCAGAGAAACCTCCATGGTTTCAGTGTGACAGTGCAAAAGATAAAGAGGAAGCAGCAGCTAGAAGACGGTGGTAGTGTTACTGTGGGACTGGCAGCGGCGGCTCGTGGCTGTTTCGAGACTCGCCCACCGGCGTGGCGCGGCAAAAAGGGAAAAAAGAGTGGAGAGCGCTGGTGAGTTTTTGATGGCTAGAGGTTTGGTGAAGAACCGCTGGTCGAAGATGACCAGCGGTGATAGGGGCTTTGCCGAATACAGAAGAGAGGGGAGTGTAGGGACGGCACCGGTGGACAGCTCGTCGTATCTGTGATAGTGAAGGAGAAAGAGAGAGAATTATGAGGGAGAAGGAGATGAAAATGATAATTCTCTCTGTAGTTTACTTGCGTGTATATATATATGTGGATATGTGTAGTGTATGTGTGTATTGTTGTGTTGTGTCCTATATCTGTGATGTGTTTTGAAGAGAAAAATAGAAAAATAGAATAAATAAAATATGATTGTGTATTTATGAATATGTGTGTGGGTTTGCAAAGGAAAAATATTTATGAGTTGTAAAAAATAAATATATGTGTATTTTGAAAGAGAGGAAAAAATGAAAAAAAATGTGTCCTCCCACCACCTATTTATACAAAAAATTGAGCACCCCTTTTATCCAATGGATAAAGGGGTGTCCTCTCTTTTTATAATAGAACACTCTTAGGTCCTTAAGTTATTGGCCAAAGGATTTTCATCCTTTTGACCAACGAACAAAGTAATTATCCAAAGGGTAGTGTCATTGAGTGTTCGTTGTCAGATGTGATGAGACAACACTGAGTGGTTATTGTCGGACATGACAAGTCATTATTGTGTAGTTGTTGTCGGATGTGATAAGACATCGAATTATTATACTGCACAAAAATAATTGATCTGACTCAGCATTTGCGGACTGTAAAATATAGATGTTGAATGAAAAAATATAAAAAATATTAAAATTATTAAAATATAATTAATTTAAAAATACTGTATATATATATAACGTCATGTCGTGAACCTGTGCGGGTGATTGTAAAATGTTAAGAATGATAATGAATTGATAAAAAAAACCTAAAATTAGAAAACTTAATAAATTATGAAAAAATAAGAATTTGACAACAAATTGATTAACATCCTAAAGAAAGGATAATTATCAATAATTTATCAATCAATTGTAAAAAGATGTGAAAATTATGCTTCGTGCCCTTTAATGAACAGAAAGCCCTTTAACTCCCCCATCATGCTCGTCTCAAATTCACTACTCATGAGTTTGGCAAATTTATGAGTCATATTCATATTGGTTGAGCCAAATATAATGTCATCCACATAAACCTGCACAACTAACGAATCCTTTTCATTAGTTTTTAAGAAAAGGGTATTGTCAATTTTATCTCTAGTATGCCCATGCTCTAGCAGAATTTTGATAATCTCTCATACCAGGCCCTTGGTTCTTGTTTCAACCTATACAAGGCCTTATCCAGTTTATACACATGATCAGGAAACTCCTGCTTTCGAATCCTGGAGGTTGCTTAACATGAACTTCTTCCTTGGGAATGCCATTTAGGAATGCACTCTTCACGTCCATCTGATAGAGCATGAAATCCATATAAGCAGCAAAGGCAACTAGTAATCTTATAGCTTCAAGTCTTGCTACAGGAGTAAAAGTCTTATCAAAATCAATTCCTTCTTCTTGGTTGTATCCTTGAACCACCAATCTTGTCTTGTTTCTTGTAACTGTTCCATGCTCGTCCACTTTATTCCTGTACACCCACTTAGTCCCAATTACTGATCTATCTTTTGGAAGAAGAACTAAGTGTCATACTTTGTTTCTCTCAAACTGATTCAACTCTTCTTGCATGGCTATGATCCAATCAGCATCAAGCAATACGTCAGTTACCTTCGTTTGCTCAATATCTGACAGGAATGCCTTGAAGGCACATATACTCCTTAGTCCAGACCTTGTGGTGATCCCAGATGTAAGATTACTAAGAACATTCTCAATAGAGTGTGATCCTTGATACTTGTATCCTTTTTGGATCAAACCTAGTGAGCTACTAAGATCACTGTTGATGTTCTGAGCTGGGGTAGTTGGTGGCTCAGTTCCCCCTGTCATTGTGCCTTCAGCTTCAATTCCCATTATTAAAGTGCCTTCATGTTTGGTAGCTTTAGTAGATGAACCAGGTTGTGTAACCTATTCCTCAGAGTCACTTTCTTCCTGCAGGTAAGTCTTAACACAGAATTCATCAAAGATCACATGCATACTTTCTTCAACACAGTTAGTTCTATTGTTTAAAACCCTGTAAGCCTTACTATGAAGTGAATAACCTAAGAAGATTCCCTCATCACTTTTAGCATCAAATTTTCTCAGATTATCCTTTCCATTTATTGTGTATGAAACATTTACAACCAAAGGTTCTAAAGTAAGAAATGTTAGACTTTCTTCCTTTTAGTAATTCGTAGGGAGTCTTATCTAACATAGGTTTAATCATGAATCTATTTATGATATATGCTGCAGTACTTATTGCCTCAGCCCACAAGTTTTTTGCAACATTTGCTGCAAGCATCATTGTTCTAGCCATATCTTTCAAAGTTCTATTTTTCCTCTCCATCACTCCATTTTGTTGTGGTATTCTAGGAGCTGAGAAGTTATGATCTATACCATATGCTGAACAGAATTCCAAGAACTTTACATTCTCAAATTCTGTACCATGGTCAGACCTCATGGAAACTAATGAAGTGCCCAGTTTCTTTTTAATTTTCTTAATGAAAATTTCAAAGTCATCAAAGGTATCTTCTTTAGAGGCTAGAAACAAGGTCCAGGTGAACCTGGAATAATCATCAACAATCACAAGAACATACCTTTTTCCACCTCTGCTTTGAAGTCTCATGGGTCCACACAAGTCCATATGAACCAGGTCAAGGCATTTGGTGGTGCTAACATGGTTCTTTAACTTAAAAGAAGATCTTACCTGCTTCCCCCTTACACATGCACTACATAACTTTTCTTTCTTGAACTTGGTTTTAATCCCAATACCTTGTCTTTGGAGGAAAGTATGTTTAGTTGTTTCATACTTGCATGACTAAGTCTCCTATGCCAAATGAGGGGATCATTTTCTATGGCACTTAGACAAGTAAACTCAGGTCCTGGTAGTGCCATGATGTCAACTTTGTATACATTTTTGTATCTTCTCGCAGTGAGCACAATCTCTTTGGAGTCCATCCTTTTGGCTTTGACTCCTACAGCTGTAAAAACAACTTGATTACCTTTGTCACATAGTTGTGAGATGCACAGCAAGTTATGCTTTAATCCTTCTACAAGATAGACATCCTCTAATGATTTTGACTCAGATGAGCCAATTTTTCCAACTCTATTAATGATTCCCTTTTTTTCATCACCAAAAGAAACTCCTCCTCTATCTATTTTGGAGAGTGAAAGAAACTTTTCATTATCACCAGTGATATGCCTTGAGCAAGCATTGTCTAAGTACCAGTGCTTGTTTCTTCCTTTATCCTTCTCCTGCAAAAAAAAAATCAATGGTTAGACTTGGGAACCCAGACAAGATTAGGTCCTGTTTTATGAGTGAAAGGATGAATCAAGTTTCTTCTAGTCCATGCAGGCAACATGTAGTGCAACCTATTTCTCTGACCAGAAATAGTCCTTTTCTTTTTGGTCTGAGAAAATCTGTTAGCCAGGTTTTGACTATTTGATCTGCTTCTAGCAGCCACAGGACATTCAGTAGTGGGATGTCCAAGATTCCCACAGATGTAGCATAAATCTTTTGGATCATCAACACCTTTGTGAAATCCAAACCTTCCTTTTCATTATAATTTCTTTCACTCAATTTGTAAACAATTCTTGAGGAGTTTGTCCACCTATTTGCCCTTTTAAGATCAAGTCTCATCTTATTCATTTTTCAGTTAAAACATGGCATTTTTTTTTATATTTAAATAGCTCAAGTTCTGTATTTTCTTATTCTTTACTGATACGAGAATAATCATGGAAATAGACTTATGTGGGTGTGCATTGAAATCAACCAAGTGTATGTGCAAAAGAAGTGTACTTAAAGGCCCAAATACACACCAAAACAGCCCACTTCATACACTAGAGGGGCAGCCTATTCTTGAAGGGACTTTTTGGTCATTTTAACTTCTATTTGTTTTGTAATATATAAGGAACATGTTAGGGTTTATTCACTTAGTTTTTGAATGTTGAAAATGGTAGAACACACTTGAAACCCTCAAGTTCTTTCTCTTGTGAGGCTTGGCCAAAACTAGGTTACAACATTAGGGTGGAATCTCTTTTGTTGTTTGTTTGCTTGGAACTTGGGGTGCTTGAAGGATTGAGGTCCTCTCTTGTGTCTCTTTGAAGAGTGTAGGTGTTCCTACTATCATCATTAAGGGTATTTGTGTGTGATCTACACTTAGGTTCTTAGTCATTATAGTAGTTTATGTCTCACTATCTATCCCTTTGTCTTTTATAATCTTGTAACGTTATATCTTATTGTTGTGGATTCCAAATCTGGTTATTCTTGTTTTCATCTTGTTCATCTCGTTATTGTTGTGTTTTTGGATGTTTTTGGGTGTCAAATACACCTTGTTTCTTTTATTCTTGTTATACTTGTCGAATCCGAGTGAGGTCCCCTTTTGGTCCACGTTTTTTATTGAATTTGTGGACTGTTTGGGGTATGTTTTGTGCTTTCCCTTATTTGTCTTGTATCATTTACTCATGTCCTTTTTCTCATTTTTAGTGAGAGTTAATTTGAGAATTTCAGACTTAAGATCATTGTTTGAAATCTCAAGTTCTGCAACCTTCTTCTTGAGAGTGCAATTTTCTTTGTCAACTGTACATGTGCAAGCCTTTAAATCAATGAGATCAAATTTGAGGCTTGCAAAACTGTTGAACAATCCATCCCTATCAGAGGTTAACTCTTGGAAATCATCAATCAATGTACTCATCAAGGAAATAAGTTTAGGTTTTGAAAACAATTGTAGTTTTTCTTTAAGTTCAAGTACACTTACCTCAGAACCATCATCTTCTTCATCTAAGTATAAATCTCCAAGAGCCATGAATGCAGCTTCATCAACTTCATCTTCATCTGAATCAGATCCCCAAGATGCTATCATTGCATATTTCTCTTTCCTTTTTGCCTTCAGTTCCTTTTCAACCCTTTTCTTCTTCTATTCTATTTCCCAGACTGGATAGTCTCTGATTTGATGATCAGTTTTGACACACTTGTAGCAGCCATTTGGATTGTCATTGGAACGTTTCTTAGTACCTGTTCCCTTCTTCTTCTTAAAGAATTTGCTGAAATTTGTAGTTATAAAGTCAACTTGCTCCTTATCAAGTTCAAATTCCTCATCACTATCAGAGGCTTTTAATGCCAAAACTTTCTCAGGAGTTGTTTGTTCTTTGATTCCATCTACTTTTATTTCATAAGTCCTTAAGTACTAGTTCATCCAGGGTCATACCTGCAAGATCCTTATTTGCCTCTCTGACTGCAGTTACCTTAATCCTTATTTGCCTCTCTGACTGCAGTTACCTTAACATTTCATTTCGATTTAGGTAATACCTTCAGTACCTTTTTAACTTGTTCTTCCTCAGAGATGACTTTTTCTAAGGAAGTCAGCTCATTTGGTAAGGTAGTAATCCTTGTCATCATCTCATACAGGTTTTTATTTTCCTTCATTTTGAATACCCCATACTCAGTGAAAAGGGGAGAGATCCTAAATTTTCTTGCTTGAGAGGTACCTTCATGAGCATTCACCAGTGCATCCCAAATTTGGCTAGCAGCAGTGCAGGTTGATACCCTGTTGTATTCATCTGGTCCTAATCCACAAATCAAGATGTTCTTAGCCTTTGCTTTTTTCTTCAAAGCCAACAAGTTATCAGGAGTAAATTCACTCCTTACTTTCTTGACTTGTTCACCATCAACAAACTTCATTGGAATAGTGGGACCATCAGTAATCCTATCCCATAATTCATAGTCTTCGTCATGTTGATCTTTTCTTAGGTGCTAGCCTTATTTAAGACAACCCGCTCTGATACCACTTGTTAGAGTACAAGTCCTACTACTTTTACTATTAAACTCTACTGATTGTCTATCTGTGGAACAAGCAAGTAAACGTGGTTTACAGAAATAAAAACTGAACACAGTGTTTTTACGTGGAAAACACCTGGCTCAAGAAAGGTGTAAAAAACCACGACATGTACCTCTACAGGATGTAACCCCAACTTTACTATAACTCTTGAGCCTCAACAATCAACAAAATTGCAAGACTTCTTCTAAACTAGGAATTAAAACTTTTAACTTCTATAACTACAAAAACACAAATCTTTCCAAGTGTTCCCAAGTCTTCGAGTTCCCTAACTTGAAGACACAACTCTTACCTCGGTTTATAGATCACTGAGACTAGAACAATGACTCAATACAACTCAAAGAACCTTCCTACTTCAAACAGTCTAAGACTTGCTAAGTAAGGAACCAGGTTCTTCTTCAAGTAAATGAACTGCTTTGCTGATTGTTGATTATCTTATCAGTGCATGAGTGAAAGATTTTGATTTCATTTCTTGTATTTAAGCCAACATCTCATGGAGTCCTTCAGTTTATGTAATCTTCTATCTTCCTTAGGACTCCAGGTAGTTTTTTGCTCTTATTATTGCTACCGCCTCTCACACTTATTTTTTGAATAGGACTCTTTTTTTATCTCTGCAAGACCTCTTGTTCAATTCAACTTCTGTAAGACTTCTTGTTCAACTCAGCTCCTGATGTGATGAGTGTTATCCACTCCTGTAAGACTTCTTGTTCAACTCAACTCCTGATGTGATGAGTGTTATCCACTTCTGTTTGCACGCAAAGTTATCTTATCAATAACTTGTCTGCAGCTAAGCTTTGTTCACTTGGATGGACCAGTTTTCACGACATGTTTTATTCACATGTCTATCATCAAAACTCCACATGCCCTAACAATTAAAAATATAAATTTTTTTATTTTCTCCTCCATTCTGCATAACATTTTTTTCGTTACTTTATTGATCTTAATTTCTCATATTATTTTGTTGCATTTTTATCGGCAATTATGTTATATTAATCAATTCATGTTATATTTTTCAAATGTATTATATTGACATTTATCATATGTTATTTTCTTTGTTTAATATAACTTATTTTACTCAATTTTATAATATTAGGATAGTTATGACATAGAAGGTTGAGTCATATGAGTGAAAAGGGGATTGATAGTTTGGCTAAGAAAAATTTTCTTTCTGAAGTGAAACAAGAAGAGTTGAAGAAGTGTGTTCATTGTGTAGCCTGTAAACAGATGGCGCTCTTTAAAGTGTCCGCTAAAGGTCATTGCAAGTATTCCAAAGGAAGGAACTACTGCTGAATCAGTCATCAATCGCTCTTGTTTGTCTTGGGCAAAACAAAATCAATTACTACTTGGTTGGTTACTTTCTTCCCTGACCGAGGGTGTTCTTGCCCAAGTTGTTGATTGTTTTGTTGAGTTCCAATATATGTGTGTGAATGGAAAATGGAGAGAAAAATGGTGGAGGGAAAGAGAGACACCAGTTTAGAAAGTGTACTCTCAAAAATAGAAAGTTCACTAATTCTCCCACATTGGTAGGAGAAGGGAACTTTGGAGTGTTTTTAATGACAAACACTAACTTCACATGGATGGTGAAGCAAGAACAAAGTGGTGCCTCGCGTCGTCGTCATCGCTCGGCTTCGGCAAATGATCGATCGATGTAATTTGCCAAACATCACCTGCGGCCGCAGGTCCAGCACAGGCTGGACGCAGGCCGGGGCGGACCCACATGGGTGTTATAGGTTTCACCCGAACCCCCTGGGCAAAAAATTACCTTTTATATAGGTAGAAAATCTATATTTATATACATATATTAAATTTGAACCACATAAACCAAGCATGTTAGATAGCTTAGTGGTACATCATTAGTTTTGTTTTGTACTGCTACTATTATAAAAAACTTTAAAATCTTTTTCCTTTTTTGCTTGAAATTGTATTTTATTGGCTTATTCACACATTTATATTTTTATTTTTTGAACTCCTTGAAAAAAAATCTTAGATCCGCCACTGGACGAAGGGACGTGACTGCTACTGAAAAGGTGTCTTTCTGCTGAACCAATGCATCATTATATATATATATATATATATATATATATATATATATATATATTTGACAGCAAACGCACTCTTCTTCTATACAAAAATTTTGTGTAATCATTAAATTGTTGAGTGAGTTCGTTGAATCCAACAATAAAGACACTCCGTAAAGTCGAGGGACTTGGCCTTTTCTATGTTTTCATCTATGTCTAGCTATAATTCCAGTATGCTAATTAATTTTCTCTTTAACCCATTTTTACAGACACGCATGCCTCTCTAATTTGATTTAACAATGAATGCATCATCATGCAGCCACAAGGTCACGAGTTTAAGCGTAGGAAACACCCTCCGACGGCGACAGAATTCCATGTTTAACCCAGCAAGAAGTGGATCAGAACTGCCATTAACGGGAAAATCAACGACCCCGTTGTGTTGCTGGTGCAACATTCCTCCATGCCTCACTCGATCAACTCCATTATTCTAATTACGGCAGCACCGCCGTTCGTTGCTCTTGTCTTTGCCGGATAAAGTACAAAGAACAAAATCAAAAACAGTGGCCGCATTTGAGACAATTAACATCGTATTTCTTTCTATTATTTGTGTAAATAGTATGCATGGAGCAAATAGAGTTTATTATGAGTGAAACTATATAGTGTGTTTACTCATACACGTCACAATCTTTTGCTATGACGAAAATAATAGAAATATCAAGTGCGCAAGAGAATTCTTAATTAGTTTTTCCTTTCTTTTTTTTTTTTCGTAATCTTATCTTCCATGTAATTTATTTTTAAATTTTTTAAATAATTTTCGAAAGCCACTCCTAAATTTAGGCAATGATAATTTTTCTCATTTTCTTCTTCACACATGAAGTTGAAGATGGTTCATCAATCTAAAATTCATGGCAATAATTTGCACTTGTTTTTTCACCTTTCTTACTTTATAATAAAAATAATGTAACTTTCTATTCATCTTAAGAATTTCAGAAAATATAATAAATTACAATAATATAAAGAAATTAAATATCATTTTTGACAGATATATCAAATAATAAAAATAAGACAAATTATGATAAATTAATATGATTCAATAGAGTTGTATAAGACGGGAAAAGAAGGGGGGTGCGGATAACTAAGCTGATAAGCTGATAAATAGATTTAGTATATTTATTATAACTGATGAATCTATTCTTTTTTGTGCGTGGTTATTTCTTAGATTTTGTGTTAATAAATTATTCTTTTTATGAGATGTATTCATTAATTTAGTTTATTATTTTATCCTGTGGTAACTGCTGAGTTACAAATTTCTGTGTAATAACTTATTCTTTCTGTACTGTAGTGTATATCTAATTCTAGATTTTCTATGTCATTTATTATTTTGTGTTGTTCTTCTCGTAGTGAGTTTTTTATATTATATAAACTGTTACATGTACTTTTTTCTAAATTTTTTAAGGTTTTTTCTATCCATATTAACTTTTCTTTTAGATCTTCCATTATTTTTCTAATTCGATTTCTGTAATTAATTTCGTTATTTAGATTATCTTGGTTTTCTCTAGTTTTTCTAATATATTCTAACATCCACAATCTTGGTCTGAATAATATCCTTCTGGGTAAATGTCTTCGTATATTTGTGCTGTGGCATTTATCATTTCTATTTCGTAATTTATTACTTCTTCTAGTATCATTTTCTTAATATCTATTATTTCTATATCTTTAAGTATATATAAGGTTAAAATTCTAAGGTAGTCTAAATGGGCTATTTTTTTTAAAATTGATATTTTATAGTTATTTGTTTTAGACTTAGTAGTTTTTGCATATTTTTATTAAGAGATTTTATATATTTTTTATTTTCCATGTATTTGTCTATATTTATTTTTATCTGTTTTTCTAGTAACTGTAATTTTTGCGTATCTTTAAAAGTCCTACGTAATTTCAACATAATAAATATTTATAAGAGTAGTTAGGTATGTGTGGTATATAATTTATCCTATCCGTATAATTTTGTCCATATGCTTTTTCTAATATAACTTTTCTTATATCTGCAATATCTATATCTCTAAGTGCATACAAAATAAGTATCTTAAATTTATCTACCATGACATCAGATATATTATCATTCATTATCATAAAATTGCTTTTTTCAAAATATTCCCTTCAACCATATACATAATAAAATATAGTCATCTCAGATTACTATATACTAGATTATTCTTAAATAACATGTTCTTCGGTCACTACTAGCATGGTAATTCGGATACTTTTCCCTTAAACAGCGCCTCGACTTTGGTTACTCCCCGCCACGGCTTCTTGCCTCATTGGTTTCACCTTTAGGATGGCATAGTTCCTTGGGATTTTTCTCCGTTTCCACTTTGCTAATAAACTTCTTAACATATTATTTTTCGAATAATTCTACTATAAAGTAACTAATATGAATTTATTTTATCATATCATGATTGTCGGGAATTATGAATTTAGCTATTCATAATCGTAAATAGATATACCTGTTCCGGTAGCTTTGATATTTTTGAGGTTTGTTGTTCCATAGCTTTTTCCATTGCGGTGTATATATTTAATTAACTGGGCTAAATATTTTTGAATCGGAATGGAGAGAGTATTTTTGCTGAATGTTTGAAGGCTTGCCTTTGCTATGCCTTCTGAGCTCTTATTTATAGATGATTTCAAACGCTTTACATTTCTTTACAGCTTTACCTAAAAGCTAGAAAACAAAAAACAATTAATGAAAAGACTTAAAGACCTACCTAACCTACCTAAAGATCTTTTCAAACTTTTACAACTTTTTCAAAGTTTACCATAAATGCTAAACTACTTTCTACCACGTATTTCTAAAGCTTAAGAAGACTAAAGTCTTCTATTAAATGTTTACTAACTAATTTTTGTACAAATAAGTCTTCCATCTATCTGTCATATCTGATGTATCTCCATTATTGCTTTGGCCTTATCTTTCCAGCTGTCGTTCTTATCTTCTTTTATTCTAGCTGCACCGCTGGGACGTCATTATCTCCTCCATTACATTTTGAACATCTGTGGTCTGGGTATTTGTGTCCAATAGTTTTGCAATATCTGGTCAATAATTCTTCTGAAATAAATTTTTCTTTAATAGCTCTGGCGATAGGTTCTGTCTCTAGTTTAAGCAACGTCATAATCCATTGCCTAATTGTTTCCATATCTGTTTCTCGTAGTTCTTTGAATTTGAATATATCAATACATGGTTTCTTGAATAATAACTCCATATAGGATTTTGATTACAATATGTATTTGCTAGTTCTTGTAAAATCGTAGATAGTCCGATAACTCTTTTATTCGCATCGGTATCTCGATTCTGGGTATCTCTGGCTGTGTACCAATATCTTGCGGTATAATCATATCTCTTGTCATTCCTATTTTTACAACTTGTATAGGTTTCTTAACTTCGTCAAATAATATCTCTGCTGGTGCCGTGTAGATTTTTATAAAAAATAAAGTACCTTTGGTTATTCTTTTAAATGTGGTAAATGCTTCATATATCTCGGGTATAGTGGATATCTCAGTTCCGTCCGTGGTATATACGGTACTAAGTAATCCATATTCGTAGCAAGTTTTAACTAGGCTTGGTTTAGTTTTAGGTAAGGCAATTAGCTTGTTGTATCCGGTCAATTTCTGGGTTATATAGTTCGTATCTGGTTCTTGGATATTTGTAGCTTTTGGGTTGCTATTTAAGAAAGTTTGTACGTTGTAGATATTTTCTATATATGTGCGGGCTGTGTAGTTATATGTCTTTTTGTCTTGGTTTAGGCTTTCTCGATATGTGGTAACTTGTGGGGGTGTAAACATAGGGTCTTTTGGTATATTTGGTGTATATGGCTTGTCAAATAGCTTATTTAAGTTCATATTTTTTCTAACTCCTTTGCTTGTACCTGCAGAAGTAGATTGATAAACGTTATGGGTTTTATGGAGTATCCCAACATCTCCTTCTAGCTCTGGAATTTTATTGTCTTCCGATCGACATAGCTCTGCACATTGCTGAGTTAGCTGATTCATAGCTATAGACTTCAGATTATCTTCACTACTCTTTAGCTTTAGCTTTTCTATCTCAGTACCCATACTGTCTACTTTCAATGAAAGCATAGTCAGGGCGTTGAGTATTTTTTCATGTATATTTTCTTCTATCATTTCAGTTTGCGTAGTTTTGTCTTGATATGTAATCTGCAATAACATTTTTGTTAGTACTGATTACTTCTATTGTAAATGTAAAATTTAATATATTTAAAACTAGTCTCCGAATCTCTTTTGTTGTAACTGAATTTTGTATTTTCTTTGTTAGCCACCAGCGTACCTGTGTATTATCTGTTCGCACAATAAATTTGTTATATACAATATATGGCTCAAATGCTAATAAACATTTATATAATGAACATAATTCTTTCCTATTTATCTCTCACTTTATTTCTGTCTCGTTGAACGTACCTGAGTAGTATCTACAATGGTGTTCTATTTTTTCTGCTTCATATCTATATTTAAGTACTCCTCCGTAACTATATTCACTGGCATCTGCTTCTACTATGTATGTAAATTTTCTATTTTCATCTGGAAATTGTAGTTTTGGTAATTCCTTGCAAAGTAATTTTATTTTTTGAACTTGTTTTTTATCTTCTTCATTATAATTATATTCTATATCCTTTTTTAATTTTTTCTGTAGTGGTTTTAGGTTCTCTGCTAATTTTGGAATATATTCTCTTACTTGGTTTACTAATCCTAAAAATGATTGTAATTTCTTTTTTGTATCTAATTCTTCTTTCGAATTTATTATTTTTTGTACTATATGTTGTTGCATTTTTACTCCACTTTTATCTATTTGTATTCCTAAAAATTCTATCTGATTTTTCATAATTTCGGCTTTCTTTTCACTTAGACTTATTCCTGAATTTTCTATTATATCTGTAAATTGTTCTAATAATTTTATATGTTCTTCTTTAGTCTTTGTATATAATAATATATCATCTATGTATACGATGCAATTAGGTAATTGTTTAAAATAATTATCCATAAAATGTTGATATCTACCTGGTGCATTTTTATATCCAAAGGGTAATACATTCCATTCGTAAAATCCTTGTGGTACCGTAAATGCGGTTAATTCTTTAGATTCTTCTTCTAACTTTAGATGGTAAAATCCTGATTTACAATCGAATTTACTAAAATAATTATATCCTTGGATTTGTCTTATTTTTAATATCTTATTTGGTATTGGATAATTATATGTTATAGTTTTTGCATTTAAATTTCTATAATCAATAACCATTCTACTTTTTCCTCTTTTTTGTTCACTATGTTTATTTACTATAAATGCTGGACTATTATGTTTACTATTACTTTTTTGTATATATTGTTTTTCTAATAATTCATCTATATGCATTTTAAATTCTTTTAAATCGTCAAAATTATATGTTAATGGTTTTTGGGTTATTATACTGTTTTTATCTGTTAATTCAATTTTTATGGTAGTTTTATGTTTTTCCCATCCTTTTAATGGATCTTCACTATATAATTGTTCTAGTTTTTTCTTAACTATTTCTATCTTATTTATTGAAAATATAGTTATTTCTGTTTTATTTATCGAGAATACTACTAATTCTATTGTATCTTCAGTGTTTTTTATATTTTCTAACTTTTGTGTAATTTTTTCACTTCCTTTTATCCAATCAGTTTTCTTTCTTATTTTATTATTAACTCTTTTTGCTCTTACTTTTTGTTTACATGGTGTTGTGAACCACCAATCGTTTCTAGTTATTATATGTGGGTATAGTTTATCTAAAAATGGCATTCCTAAAAGTATATCTTTTGATGTTAGTTCATAATTATAAATTTCTTCTATTGTCAATATCTTATCCCATATTTGTGCTTTTACATTCCTAGCTTTATAAGTAATTAAGCTTCCTTCATTATTAAATCCGTTAACTATTATTGGTATTTTTAATTTATCCCATTTACTTTCTGGTAAGCAATTATATCTACATAAATTAGCTTCTGCTCCTGTATCTATCATAGGCGTATAATATCTACTGTAATATCCTTCCACTACTATCTTCATTAATACATATATTTTCATTTTATGTTAAGGCTCTTCTTAGAAATAATCTTTCCCTATTATATGTTATGGCTAATTGTGTATGTTCTATATTATATGGTTTACTTGTTCTAATCATTTTATTCCTAATATTATATCTGCTTTTTGCATTTCTTCTTTTACCTCAAATTCTATTTTTATTTTTCTAATTCCTCCTATTATTATTTCTTTTTCTACTATATCTTTACTATTTATTAAACTTCTCGGTAGATCTGGGCATATATCATTATCAGTTTTTATTTCTTCATTTTTTACTAGATATTTTGCTATATAATTTTCTTCTTGTCCTGTGTTTAATAGTATTAAATGTTCTTTTCATTTATTTTTCCTGTTATGTAATATTGATTTAAATTACTTATTGAATTTGTTTCATAACTCATTCTCTTCGATGAGCTTGATGATTCTGGTTTTTCATTAGCTATTCTTTTTGTTGTACTTATTCTAGCATTTACTATTTCTAAATTTTCTTCTATATCTATGTCTCTATAGCTATAATCATTATAATCTATTGTTTTTACAATTTGTTCAAAGGGGCTATCTATTTGTATCTTGTTAATCTTATTTTTCCCTGTTATTTTATGTTTTGTTGTTAATACATATAAATTTTTACATCTCGCTGTAAATATTTTACTTCCTGGGGTTAATTCTATTCCTGATATCTTCCAATATAATACTAATGATTTATCTATATTTCTATCTGTTACTGCTACTGAATAATTTGCACTTATTATAAATTTAAATTTTTGGTATATTAAATTTCCTTTTACGGCAGTTATTATGCTTTTTTCTATAGGTTTTATAATTCTATCATCTGCTAAATATAATTCTATTGGTGTATCTATTCCTTCTCTAAAACATGCTTTTATTAATATTTCTGTACCTCCAAGGTGTGCGTATTTTATTGGATCTCCTTTACTTTTTATATCATTTATTTCTTTATTAATTATCCTTTTTGTTACTAGTGGTATACTAGCTTTTCCTTTTGCATATCTACAGTCTATTACATGTTCTTTTTGGCATACTACATAATATTCATCTTTTTTCCTACTAAAAATATTTTTTATTGTTGGTATTTTAAATATTTTTTCTACACTTAAATCTAACTCTTTTCCTTTTATTTCATCAAATATATTACTATCAAATATTATCTTTTGTTCTGTTCCTTCATCATTTAAATATTCTTCCTTTGTTATTATTTTTATATCTTCTTCAGTCATTTGATTCATCTATCTCACTATCTATTTCTGTATCTGTTTCGTTTTCTGAAATTTCATATATACTATCTTCACTTTCTAGTTCATAATCTATATAATCTATTTGCATATATTCTGTATTTTCTATTTTTATTTCGGATATTTGTTTATTTTTTGGATTTTTGGGTAATTTACAATCTCTAGCTAAATGTCCTAACTTTCCACAATTATAACATGTACATTCTTTTATAGATTTTTTCTTTCTATATGGTCTTTTATTTTTGTAATTTTTAACATAATATCTTTTTCTTGGTTTCTTATATTTATATTTTGATTTTTTATATTTCTTATATTTCTTATGTCTTTTTCTTTTCTTATAATATCTTTCTTCGCATCCAAATTGGGGTGCTATTTTATTTTTGCAACATGCTAAATTTCTTATTAATGTTTTTTCCATTTTTAATTCCTCTCTATATTTTTCACATAGCTTTCTATACCATTGTTGTAAAAATTTTATTCTAGCTCCTAATGTATCTACTATTTTTGCTTCTTCCCAACTTTTTATTATCTTTGAACTAAATGGTTCGGGTAATTTATTAAAATATAATTTTCTTATTTCTCTACTTTCTTCTATGCTATATGCTCCTTTATAATAATATTCTTTAAATGCGCAAGTATATTCATCTATATAACACATATTACATATTGTTAATTTTATCATTAAATTCCTATTTGTATCTTTTTCTTCATCTTGTTCTTCTTCTAATGTTGTCATACTACCAAATTCATCTTTTATAGCTGTTTCATATTTTTTCAATAATTCTATTGGTGTTAATTTTGTTGTTGTTGATTCTGCTCCTTCCATAGGTTTATTAGCTCTTAATACTTTCT